>VDFB02058242.1:156421261-156440843 GCA_007258455.2 Sequoia sempervirens | reverse complement strand
CTTGTTCATTGTGAAGGCTGCAATCCCCCTTAACTGGTGATAGTGCCCTTGTGAAAGTCTCTACAGACTTTCAACAAATTTACTTGTACCTATCCTGTAATGTGGTGGCGTCTTGTTCATTGCATTTGGCTTGGGGTTTCTAAGTTTATTCAACATTCCTTTTGTGCCCCTTGTTATGGTCTCCATGAATAAAAGTCTCAAAGCCCCTTTCAACAAATTCAATTTATGTACATCCTACTAGTGATGTCATTCTATGATGTCATATTTAGCTTTGGAGAAATTCGTTAGATAAGTGTATGCGCCCCATGTTGGTTGGCGCTCCATTTCATTCTTGGTGCCCTTTCTACATAGCTGAACCCCTGTCTTCATGGCGCTCCTTAGCTACCTTACATGTATGCTTTGGTAGATATTCATACCTTTGTTCCATGCGCGCAGTCAGAGCTATGTTGGCACATGCTAATAAATTGGACCCCTCTTGCTATGTTGGATGCATGTACCTTCTTCATATGCATTTTTTTGAGAATGACTGAAGAATTTTCAACAGAATCATCTTATGTTTGTAAATTTTTGAAACCATTCTCAATAAATCCACCTTGTTGCACTGCCATTCATTTGAGGTTTTTTAGCAGATGTGCCTTCATTTTGGTTTTTCCAGGCGTGAGCTTTAACTTCTACATATTGCATTTTCTTCAAAGTCTCTAAAGACTAAAAAATTCATTTTATATATATCTTGCATTTATCATGGCGCATGGGGGATCTGCTTTGTTTATGCTTGAATGTTTAGAACATTTTAACAATCATTGGCAGTGCGTGCATACCATGGCATTCAAGCCTCTCTTTATTTGCTTGAAAGTCTCTAAAGACTTTTCATCAAATCCATTTTTGTGTTCAGCTACAATATTGCAATGGTGTTGGCTTGGAGTTTTATGCAGTTTCTTCAATCCCTCATTTTTGTGTGTGGCATTCACTTCCAAAAGACACTTTCTTTAGAGTTACCAAGATCTCAACATTTCTATTTTGTGTGTTTTCTGCATCAATGGGCATTGGTTGTCAACATTCTTTTGTTTGAAAAATTCTAAAGACTTTCACAAATCACCTTATGCACCATCCCCATTATATAGTCTTAATTTTGTATTGTTAGCAAAGAGATACCATGCCTTCTATTGAGCATTCATGAGCAACATTCATGTATGTAAAAAAATTGCTCTTGTTAGTTTCAGGTAAGCTATTTGAATAGTCTAGCAGGACTAGACAATGCTATGACCTTATCCCATGGTACTCAAATAAAACACCATCTTTATATATGTTCCATGAAGCAAAAGCATTCTAAACTTCGTCTTAGGCTTCCTCGTGGTTGTATGCTTAAAAGCATCTTAATTAAGCATCATTCTCACACAAATCATCTACAATCTCAAGAATTCAGGACAATGATTGAAGAATTGATGTGAACAACTAATTGCAATTTCTAATTTTTCAATTCACCACTATCTATTGCTCTCACAACCCTAAATGAAAATTTTCCTCCAAAACATTCCACAATAGTGCAAAGCATGTTAAGCCCCATGTGGCCCGACTAAAAAAAAATTCCTTTTGAAACAAATTTTGTGCTCAATTGACTCTCTAATAGCTTTAGAATGCTTCAAAGGTGAAAAGATGAAATGGGTTTCCACCAAAATTTGCTTTCTGGCTCATTTGGAAAATGGTGAAAAATGGTCAAGTGGGCTCTAGAATTAGCTTTGAAAACTAGGCAAACTACCTCCTAGAGACATAAAATGTTGCAAAATTGTAAACATTCATTCTAAGAATGCAATGCAAAAGATGGCTTGACAAAAGGAGTCACAAGGTGAAAGATATTCACTGTCAAAGTTTCCTACTCAGACTTTCTGCAACAAACAGTTGTTTTGAACCATTTAAAACTCAAGAGATCACCTCATTTCCAAAATAGAAAATGAACTCCTGGGAAGTTACCACTTGACATACTAGCTCATCTTGGTACACTGTGCATGTGTGCAAAAGGAATTTCCTTGAATCGTCTTTCATCAAAAGATATTGATAGTCAAAGTTGACCTCATAGAAAGTTTTCTGGAAATGTAGATGAAAAACTGGAATAATTGCATTTGGTTTTGATCGGCTAATAACAGCAAATCAAATCATGAGACGCTAAAAACTGAAATGTGAGATCATTTTGGCATGGAGAATGTAGAAAAACATTATTTTGACATGACGATTAACTGGTTGCAAAATGCAAGCTCAAACAAGATGCTACTTTGCAAAAATGAAGGTTTCCGAACTACAGAAAAGTGACAAAACCCTCTAGCTTCACTTTTAGAAACCCTGACAAAACTCATTGTGGGAAGCTGAAAATTGACATGCCTGCTCACATAGGACACATGAGTGTGTTTGTAAATGGATTTTGCATCAAAATCAACGGGCATCAAATTGTGACCCTCCAAAGTAGGCCACTCATGCAAATTCATTAGGTGCACTTCAAAGGAAATTTTTTGAAATGGGCACCTCAAATTAGGGAAATTTGAGAGTGCCAATAGTGGCTCCGACTGGGGATGTATGCCCCCTATGGGCATAGCAAGATTCTAGATCTTTGGGGAGTAGACCAAATGTTGAGTCCATCAAGTGTCCTCAAACTACTCCTTTATTCAACTTCCATTTTTCAACTTCATCTGGTGACCCTAGACCACCAAATGAAAAATGGGAGTTAACATTTACCTCTATCAAACACAATTTTGTAAAAATAGATGATCTCCCTCAACTCATGTTGGCCTCTATCAAACCACAACAACATGAGTGATTGCATTGTTGCAAACATTAGTATCAAGTTGCCTTCATGCCAGTGGAAACTTGCTCTTTGTTCATCTTTGTTACATGGCAACCAAATCAAATAAGCCACATCACTGCCACTCTCTTCATTTTCTGATTTTGCATCAAGTGGCAACATTTGAAAATGGGGATCAAGACCATATGAAAACATAGTCTGATCACAACCATCTGCCTGATTGAACATGCTAGCACCTCTTAATAGGAAATCATTCACAACATTATCAACATGTTCACAATCACTATGCATTTGAAATTCAGTCACACTTTCAAAATGTTGATTATCATGTGGCAACAACTGTTCATATTCATCACATAAACCCTTCTCCAGCTGAAAGCAACTTGCTTCAATGTTTTGCACATTGCCACACACTATGAAAATGTCTTCCAGCTGACAAAAATAACACTTACATTCTACCCCATGGCTAGAACTATTAAGCTCATTTTGATTTCTAGTTTGCATGTCATAGGTGAAACAATCACAAGAAATCACTAGAGGATTTGGCTCATCATACAAACTATCTTCAAGTGTATGCAAAGAGATACACTGATGCATAGGCACACTCTGCAACCATTTGTCATCATGCTAGTATTGAGGGTCATCAGAGATTTCTGACTCATCATCATCTATAATCATCTTGTCATCTTCTGAACATAAGGTATCATCATCTTCAGTGTCACAAGCTTGCTCAACAACAAGCAATTCTGGTTAAGAAGCATAATATGATTTCTCAATGAAGTCAACATTCATGTTCACATTCAAAGACTGGTGCTTAGGCTCATTCAAGTCAACAAACAAATAATTTTCCAAATATGCATTACAATCTTCAATAATTGACACATCAGATATGCAATCCTCATGGTTATCTGCTACCTCCAACTCATCAAAACAAATTTCTGAGTTTGCATCAGCATGCACACTATCATACTCATCATACAATGCTTCATTACCATCAAGTGGTTTATTTTCTTTATCCTCCTCTTCATCATGATCAGTTGGTTCATCATTGGAAGGAGAATCAAATTCAATTGCATTATACCTAGCATCTTGAAGATCATCATTGTCAAAAACAATAGGAGTAGCACTCAACAACTGAGAGTTGTTCTCATGTGCACTTTTCTAATACTCAGTGGTTAATAGGTCTAAAATTTATTCACAACTCAATAGACCATTGCTATGATCTATCCTCTCAACCACTTCCTCTTCTTGACCTTACTTGGAATTTAATGCACTATCAAATTGCAAATCAGGATATCCCAAGGTGTCTTCATCATCAAAATATGAGAACTCAATGGGTTGATCATAAACTAGATCTCCCCAATCGTAAGAGATTGGATCACTAACAATATTGTCACATGCATGGTCACAATCCATCTTAAAGAATATATTGTCCACTTGTTCATCCTTATTTACCATTGGGATGTCATAACAACAATCCACATCTCATTGTACTTGAACATTGGACTGGGTGTCCTCATTGAGTTTATCATTTGCATCCTCTTGACGGTAGACAAAAAGATTTTCACTATCTAACTGAAAACCATCAACAATTTCTTCACTACAACTACTTGTTGATCTTTCAAACTGGAGTTCATCACATGCTCTATCACTTGTAGCTGATAAACAAACATCCTCAAGAGCATTTTCTAAATCAACAAATTCAAATGTCTCATCATAGAGAATTGTACCAAAGCTAAATTCAACACATGTAGAATTGACATGGTCAATTGTATCATCACATTGCTGATTGTATATATCTTCTTCAAAGAGTAAATCCAATTGATATTCATCTTCAGGTTCTTGGCTTGGAAGACTTAGCTACTAATTTGTAACTGGGTATATTTCTTTTGTAAGTTGTTCAAAGACAACTTTCTCATTATCTGATGATGCATTTTTCTCATGTTCTTCCTTCTCAAGCATGCACTTATCTAAAGACCTCTGATCATTTACATTCACATAATTGCTGATTTCATCAGCGTGCTCACCCAAAAGTGAAGACAACATATTTTGAACATACTCATTCCTCTGTTTCTCCAAATTGTCCAAGACTATGTAAACCATTTGCATACTTAGTATTTTGAAATCTTTCAACAGTGCACTAGATCCTTCCTCATAAGCTTCAAAATATATATGGATACAATTTGATGTACTAGGTTTTAAATTCTCTGGGATTAGTGACAAGGCAGCAACAAATCTATGACTGAAATCAACACTTGACTCTTCTTCTTGTTTCTTGACCTGCTTTAACCTCATGACAAGGTTAGAGGGATCTCTTGCAAATTGTTCTCTATAAGCAGCCACTAATTTATCCCAGCAAGGAAATGACTTCTCAAGAAAACTCAAATACCAATCTTGAGCTCTTGCTTCAAGAAATCTAACAAAAATCTCATCCACATATCCTGATATCCAAAAGAATGTTTCTCCATGAAGCTAGAATTTTTTTTGACATGTGCATCTCCTTCACAATCATTATATCCATGAAATCTAGGAATCTCCTTATAAACTTGGGCTGACATACTCTTAGTTTTGTAATCAACCCATGAAAAATCTAATTGAGCATACAATGGATCAAAGGAATTGAAAAATGGTGCACTAACTTGACAAGTAGATACAATATGACTATCTCTTAATCGGACTCATTGAAACAACTAGTGTCTTTCATCCATCTCTCTAAGTCCTCTTTCAAATACAACCTTCCATTTTGGCCTTATCTTAGGCTTGTGCACTCTTGGAGTCTTGCACTTTGAGATGTGAATTGTATCAAAATTATCAGACTTTTGACACTGCTTAACAAGTTGTCTTAAAGTGTCCATTGGTATGGCTATTTTATGATCCATAGATATTACAATTCAAGTCTCACAAATTGTGCATAATGACAATCATGACCAAATGAGAGATTATTATGATAATTGTTGACATGCTAGTGACCTGGGCTTGAATCATATGACAATACAAATGGATGGAAACCTCTAGAATATACAAATGCAATCTAACCATCCATATAATCAAATATTTGAGCACTAGAATTTTTTGTTTCAATGGAACAACAATTCATTCAACATATCCAACAAATTGGAGTGTGCAAACTCAATTTACTACTATCCTTTCCCTTTGGTAGTGCTAATCACTTAATAGGGAACCAAAATTTCTTTCTAAGAAGTTCAAATATGTCTTTCATATACAATTTCTTGAAAACCAAGACTAAAGAATACTTGGAAACATTGCAGCTACTACAAATTGTTCTAGAATTTGTAGATCTGAAACTTTTCTTCAAATCTTCAACAGGTTCTTGATAGAGTCACCACCTCTCTTTGTAGAGGACTAAACTTCAAGCATTACGAAGTTATTTCACATGTGAATTCATTTTTGAGTTCCTTCCACTAGTAGAGCACCACATATTATGAAATCTTTTAGGGTCTACAAAAAATTCTTTCACCAGGCTAAATCCTTTAGTATTTGAACTCAATTCAGAATGGAAAACAATAATATGACTCTTATGAGATAACCGGTTGCAACTAGAGATCTAGAATTCTCCCCAATAGAGTCAGCATTCCATTGGTGCTCCAAATATCAACAAAACAATCGAATCTTAAAGACTAGCCACTTTCTTATGTTCAAATTCAAAGGTTGATTTGGCTAACTCATAGGAAATGGAGTAACACACATTTCCCTTGCATTTCAGGCTTTGTAATACCTAGGGGGTGACCCTTCAGCAATACCTAAAGTTCTGGACATACAATTAACATGATATTGCTTAACAAACAATTTTCTCACAAAATTATGTTGAAAAACATAAAATATCACTCACTATTGGCAAGACATTGAGTGAATTTCACTAACCAGCATGGAGAACAAGGTAAACATACAACTCAAAATACAAATTTGAAATGATTTTTATTTTTTAAGATTTGGGACCAAGCTAAAAACATCGGAAGCATGAAAACTTGACCAGTCCCAGAAAATGGGCTATGGAGTCACATAACAAGCACTTCATCCAACAATGGTGAACATGTTATGAGGATATTTGCAATTGTTATCAAATTTTGACAACAAGACCACTGAAGTTTCATCTGATAATCATTCTCTACAAATCCACCTAAAACACAACACTCCTATCACACTTGTTGAAGCAATTACACTATGCTCTAAATAATAAGTATTAATAAATTCATCTTGTGTTTCATTAAATCATTTACATCATTCATAAAACAAAAGGAAACAAAAAATGCAACTTAATGCCTGAAAAGACTTAGATAACTTTATTATTGAATCCAAAAGAGTAATACATCTCAGAAATGGAGACAATTATTAGCTAAAATATAAACATGAGAGCACAACTCAGAATACACACTTCATATTTAATGACTTAATTACAATCATCCTAGATTTATAGTCTACCCAGAGCTTTTTCCTAAATTGCAAAGCTTTTAGAAATTGGAACCCCAGTCTTAGAATTATTACAATGAGAGAAGAAGAGAATAAAAGGGAAACAAAACCAGCCCTAAGATCAATATGATCCATAGATCTTATTTGGAAATTTTATCCACCGTTTGATCAACACAAATTTGTAAAGCCTCTCTCCTCTCTCCTCCAACTGAATTTTGTCTCTCAATCTACCATTGTGCAAGTTGTTCTTCAACAGAAAATAAGCCCATGTGATGGAATTCTCAATTTTACCTATAGATGGAAAATACTTGTTTTCCCATGAAAACTCTCTTGAAAACATTTCATATTGAATTTATTTTCTCTTGCTTTGTCTTTAGTGACTGTGGCTACACTTTATTTTATTCACTTTGCACATATTAAATTTTTTAACTTTACCAATTCTCCTCCACCTCACATAAAAATATTCTCGTTTTATATTAAACTCCCCAGCAAAGAGAATGTCTCACATAAAAATCCTCTTGCGTGAACTTTCACGTGCAACTGCTTTATATTTAACAGATAAAATTTTCCATCAAAATGTTCACCTTTTCACTTCCAATGAATTACACATGCTTTATTTCATATTTCACATATGAGATACTTACTTGTTAAAAGAAGGCCCATTTAAATACTTTATCGGGCTCATTAATTTTTTTAAAAGGAAACCCCTGCATTTCAGAAAATTAAAACATCGGTCTCCGCTTTCAACTTTACGCATGCACGTGAATCTCAACCGGGCCTGCCATATTGCTCAATCTCGCTAGTCATGCAAGAATTAAAGAGCTTTCATTTTTATTCCGCAAACTTTCAACAAATTTACTTGTGCCTATCCTATAATGTGGTGGCTTCTTGTTCATTGCATTTGGCTTGGGGTTTCTAAGTTTATTAAATAGTCCTTTCGTGCACCCTGTTATGGTGTCCATGAATAAAAGTCTCCAAGCCCCTTTCAACAAATTCAATTTCTGTAGATCCTGTGCGTGATGACATTCTATGTTTTCATATTTAGCTTTGGAGAAATTCCTTGGATAAGTGTATATGCCCCATGTTGGGTGGCACTCCATTTCATTCTTGGTGCCCTTTCTACATAGCTGAACCCCTGTCTTCATGGCGCTCCTTAGCTACCTTACATGTATGCTTTGGTAGATATTCATACCTTTGTTCTAGGTGTGCACTCCTCTATGTGTTGGCGTGTGCTAATAAACTGGACTCCTGCTATGTTGGATGCCTGTACCTTCTTCATATGCATTTGTTTGAGAATGACTGAAGACTTTTCAACAGAATCATCTTATGTTTTCTTGGAAATTTCTGAAACCATTCTCAATAAATCCATCTTGGTGTGTTACCATTCATTCAGGGTTTTTTTAGCATATGTTCCTTCATTTTGGTTTTTCCAAGCGTGAGCTTTTACTTCTGCCTATTGAATTTTCTTCAAAGTCTCTAAAGAATTTAACAAATTCATTATATATATATATATTGCATTTATCATTGCGCATGTGGGTTCTACTTTTTTAATTCTTGAAGGCTTATAATATTTTAACAATCATTGGCAGTGTGTGCATACCATGGTGTTTGAGCCCCTCTTTATTTGCTTGAAGTCTCTAAAGACTTTTCATCAAATCCTTTTTTGTGTTTAGCTGCAATATTGCAATGATGATGGCTTGGAGTTTTATGCAGTTTCTTCAATCCCTCATTGTTTTACATGGCATTCACTGCCAAAAGGCACTTGCTTTAGAGTTACCAAGGTCTCAACATTTCTATTTTGTGTGTTTTCTGCTTCAATGGGCGTTGGTTGTCAACATTATTTTGTTTGAAAACTTCTAAAGACTTTCACAAATCACATTATGCACCATCCCCATTATATAGTCTTAATTTTGTATTATTGGCAAAGAGATACCATGCCTTCTATTAAGCATTCACGAGCATCATTCCTGTATGTAAAAGAATTGCTCTTTTTAGTTTTAGGTAGCTGTTCAAATAGTCTAGTAGGACTAGACAATGCTATGAACTTATCCCATGGTACTCAAATAAAACACCATCTTTATATATGTTCCATGAAGCAAAAGCATTCTAAACTTTGACTTAGGCTTCCTCGTGGTTGTATGCTTAAAAGCATCTTAATTGAGCATCATTCTCACACAAATCATCTGCAATCTCAAGAATTTAGGACAATGATTGAAAAGCATTAATGTGAACAACTAATAGAAATTTCTAATTTGTCAATTCACCACTATCTACTACTCTCACAACCCTGAATGAAAAGTTTCCTCCAAAGCATTCCACAATAGTGCAAAGCATGTCGGGCCCCATGTGGCCCGACTAGAAAAAATTTCATTTTCAAAAAAAAATTGTGCTCAATTGACTCTTTGGAAGATTCGGAATGCTTCAAAGGTGAAAAGATGAAATGGGTTTCCACCAAAATTTACTTTCTGGCTCATTTGGAAAATGGTGAAAAATGGCGAAGTGGGCTCTAGAATCGGCTTTGGAAACTAGGAAAACTGCCTCCTGGAGACATAAAAACTTGCAAAATTGTAGACATTCATCTTGAAAATGGAATGCAAAATATGGCTCGACAAAAGAAGTCACAAGGTGAAAGATATTCGCTGTCAAAGTTGCCTACTCAGACTTTCTGCAACAAAATGTTGTTCTGAACCAGTTAAAACTCAAGAGATCACCTCATTGGAAAAATAGCAAATGAACTCCTGTGAAGTTGCCACTTGACATACTAGCTCATCTTGGTACACTAAGCACATGTGCAAAATGAATTTACTTGAATCATCATTCGTCAAAAGATATTGATAGTCGAAGTTGTTCTCTCAAAAATGTTTCTGGAAATGCAAATGAAAAACTAGAAAAATTACATTTGGTTTTGATCGGCTAAAAATAGAAAGCCAAATCATGAGACTTTGGAAACTAACATGTGAGATCATTTTGGCATGGATAATGTAGAACAACATTCGTTTTGAAATGACGATTAACTGGTTGCAAAATGCAAGCTCAAACGGGATGCTACTTTGCAAAAATGAAGATTTGCAAACTGTAGAAAAGTGACAAAACCCTCCATCTTCACTTTTTGAAACCCTCAAAAACCTCATTGTGGGAAGCTGAAAATTGACATGCCTACTCAGATAGGAAACATGAGTGTTTTTGCAAATGGGTTTTGCATCAAAATCAACGGGTATCAAATTATGATCCTCCAAAGTAGGTCACTCAGGAAATTCATCAAGTGCACTTCATAGGCAAAATTTTGAAATGGGCACCTCAAATTTGGGAAATTTGAGAGTGCCAACACCTCAGTCCATCTCGTGAAGTAGTTTATGGCCGTTAAGATCCATTTATGTCCTACGTTGGAGGCTGGGTTGATCATTCCGACGAAGTCTAAACCCCATTGCACAAATAGTTCATCAACCACTATCAGATTGAGAAGAATTGTAGAATTCTTTCTTTTTCCAGTGAAGAACTAACATTCTTTGCAAGTTTTCACCAAGGAATGGGAATCATTAAATAGCGTTGACGAAAAGTACCCCACACATGATCTTGATGGCAGTGGTTTTTGCGAAGAAATTCCCGCCTTCGAGACTATTGTGGTAAGTATCGAGGATCCTTCTTGCTTGCTCTATGGTAACACATCGCAATAGCATGCCGTTGAAATTTATCTTGAATAGGATCCCTTCGATGAACGCAAATCCACATTTTTTTGCAACTGATAGAATCTCCTCTTTTGAGAAGGACAACCTGATGAATACTTTCCTATATGCATAAACCTTACTTTGTTTACCAGTGAACAACCTTCATACTCTGACTCATTTGTTAGGACTAGTTCCAATTGTTCTTCTTCGGGAGCCATTTCTTCCTCATGTGTAAGATACTCACATAGTCCTCTTCCTCAAACAGTCTTAGTAGGCTTGACCTCAATGTCATATTTGAGGATCTTGGTGATCCAATTGGCTATTTTCTCAGTGCTCTCTCCTTCCATGATGTATTCACACACACTAGAATGTGCAACATAGATAATCACCTTATTGTAGGAGATTAGGTGTCAAAAATTCTTGAGCCCCTTAACTATGGAAAACACCTGTCTCTCTACAAATTTGTATTTTTTTTCATATTCCTTTAGGGTCTGAGAGTGAAATGATATCTGATTCTCTCCCTTGCCCTCATTATCTTTCTGAGTCAAGACAGTAGTAATTCTTGACCTGCTACTGAACACATACATTATGAATTCCTTTGATAAGTCTGGGTTAACTAGAATAGGAGTAGAAGAGATAGCATCCTTGACTTTCTCAAAAGCTTCTCTAGCTTCTTTTGTCCATTTAAATATTTGATCTGTTTTCAGCATTAGGTTAATTGGCCTAATTATTCCTACAAAATCAGAAATAAATTTGCCAACAAAATTTACCTTCCCCAAGAAGGATTGAATGCCCTTCTTGTTGATCGAGAGAGGAATCTATTTGATTGCTTTCACCCACTTAGGATCAATTGAAATTCCTTCTTTGGACACTATGTGCCCTAGTAGTTTTCCTTGTGGTACTCCAAAGACACATTTTTTTGCGGTTCAGGGATATCCCAAACTCCTAGCATTTCTTGAACACCATCTCAACGTGATCAAAATGATCTTCCTTGGATTTAGAGAACATCGTTAAATCATCCAAATAGATTAGGATAATCTTGTTAATTAGTATGCTGAAAGCGATATCCATTTCCCACTGGAAGGTAGCTCCTACATTTGAGAGGCCAAACGACATCTTGGCATATGCGAAGGTTCCCCACTTGGTAGTGAGCATTGTCTTATGTTGATCCTCCTCTTTGAAACGGATCTGATTGTAACCGAAGAATCCATCTAATAGGGAAAACATCTCAGATCCTACCAGTGTTTGTAGGATTGACTCCATTAAGGGTAGCAGGTAATGATCCTTTAGGGATGCTCTATTTAGGTCCTCAAAGTCCACACATAAGTGAATATCCCCATTCTTCTTCTAGATCAGAACCAAATTGGATACCCATGTGCTATGCTTGATCGAGAAGACAATCCATGACTGGATTAGCTTTGTTAATTCTTGTGCCATTAGTGCTTCAAACTTGGGATTGACTGGTCTTTGTTTTTGGTAGACAGGCTTTGCATCTTCCACTAAGTCTATTGTGTGTTGAATGATATCAGGATCATATCCCTTGAGGTTGTCATATGACTAGGCCACCACTCCTTCATATTTATCACAAAATCCAATGAGCCTTTCTTTATTGTGATCGAAGATGTCGTTCCCTCCTTTGAGATTTCTTCCATCTCCGACTTGTAGGTCTGCATAATCACCCTTTTCTGCTATGAACTTTCATTTGTCATTTCTTGCATTGCCACAATAAAAAATGTTTTTGAGCATGACCAATCCTTTTGGAAGCTTGTTGGATTTCAGCTAGATGATTTGTCCTTCAGGCTTCAACAATCTTTGGTTGGAGCTAGTCAGAAAATTCACTTGACTGCTAGATGAACAAGGTAATGTGTTCATTGCTTTCAAACACTTTCCAACTTTGGTTATTGTTTGGAATCACCAGTCAGACTATTAATCATATAGAGTGTTTGTTGTGAATGAGATAAGAGGCAAGATCAAACTAAGATCCGATTGATGCCATGTGATCTGCATCTACATTATGTTCTTGGGGCACCATCTGAATGTTGAAGGCTTTAAAACCATCAATCAGGTCCCAAACTTGATTTCTGTAGGATCGCATGTCGGCATTCTGGGACATAAAAATACCTCAAACTTGATTGACTACTAGCTTGGAATCTCTGAACACCATCAATTACTTAATGCCCATTTGTTCCTCAAGGCTGATACCTTGCACTAGTCCTTCGTATTCAGCTTCATTGTTCTAGCAAGCGAACTGGAAGTAGAAAGACCTTAGTGGTTTTTCATTATGTGGGGATATTAAACATATCCCAACTCCTGCGCCATTCTTGCATCTTTCTCTGTCAAAGTGTAACGTCCATAATTCTGAGGCTTGATCGCCTTTAGATTCATTGACAATCCTTGTGAGCACTTGATCCTCATTGTAGATCACATAGGTGCCCAGCCCAGTAGCATGGTAGTTGTCGAAGGGGTAGGTATCTATATGTTCACTTAGGAGAACATCTTCTTGATCATTTTGGTCTTCAGTCACTTTTTCATCTTCTAGTAGTTCAACACAATACATTTCTTGTTTGGTGATAGAGGTATGCGCGACTTCAAAATTGATCATGGCTTCATTGGCTACATGTTCAGAGTGTAAAGCTTTGGATTCTATATTCATCTTCGCACCATGCTTGGTTCTAAGGATCAAATGTGACCAATCCAGGGATTGATATCCACCCACCTTTGAAGTAAATTCTTGGGATAGGTAAAGGTCGAACATGGGGGAAACATCTATCATCATAGTGTCTTGCGGCACTGTGATACTAGGGAAAGAAAATAGAGTCAATGGGAATTCTTTGATGACACCTACAGTTTTGAATCTATTTCCATCAAGTTGCATTATGTTCCTCTTTTTAAGGGTTCATAACTGATTCCTAACGCTTCAGCTATCTATTTAGGCATAACTATTGTGCTAGCACCAAAATAAATCATGGCATTGTTTAATAATTTCTCCCCTATAATGAGCGTTAAGAAAAAGGGTTGATGCTTCAAATTATCTCTTACATCAGCAGGGGCTTCCGTTGTGCTATTTGTAAGAACTTTGGCGGAAGATTTTTGATCAACATCCCTTACTTTGGGAAACTGTTTTGTTGGTGTTATGCTTCCATCCTCTTGGAGAGCCTTCTATAATAGTGTCTTATGTTGCGAGATGGCTAGAATATCCCATAGAGACACATTAGCAGATAATTTCTTCAATTGTTCCACCACATTGAATGATGGTAGATTCAGAGGTTTCTACTCCTTTGCTCTTGTTATAACAATTTATTTATGTGGCTAATATTGTGGCATCATTGTGGAGGTACTAGGTATTTGCTTAGGAGTACCTTTAGGTTGCAAACTGACTAGTTTTCGGACAACTGGATCACCCGTAGATCTCCTCTTTGAGCAAGTATTGTAGTTAGATTGTACTTGTAGTGTTTTAGATGTGGATGCATCATTGGAAAACACTGCTTCTTCTTCTATCCATGAGAAGATTGTGTGGTGAAGAGCAATGAATGCTTCTTACTCTAGTCACATTCTTTGCATTTGCATGGTGAGCACCACATTTTCCATTTGTGAAGAGGTATACACATAGCTTCTAGGATCTAATGTTGTAGCTTGGTTGTGCTGCTCCACTAACTTTATTTGTAGGTTGTCGCATGGGAAATTTCAGGGCATATGTGAATTGCCACAAGGGAAGCACCAGGGATTGGTGTCCGCTAAGTTGTTTTGTCCCATGGTCAACTCTCTGCTCAAGCTTAAGTTGGTGCTATGTAGTGGAGAAGGTACTAGTACCATTTTATTTGTTGTTTGAGCTTGTAGATTTGTGCAAGCGCCTCCTTGGAACTAGTTTTGTTGGTAAGAGGATCTTTTGCCTTGATAATTTCGATAGGTAGGCTTCAAAGGTATGGCATGGTTGTGGTTGATAATGGTTACCTTGTTGACAATAGTCTGCAACATATCGTTGAATTTTCTGATCTCCTCCTTTGATGAGCTGGATGTAGAGGCAACATTGTGCGATGTGCTCGGATATGTGTATATGGATTGGGGAGGAGCCGGTGCACTAGTAGAAGTTATCTCTTGAGCAAGAACCGATATTTCAGGGAATATAGGAATGATGGGTCGAGGCAGAAATTTCCCAACATCTATCAAATTGTTCATTGCTTTAACAACGATTTTATATGCACCTAGTGTTATGGTTCCACTGAGAGACTAGATCATCATAGAGATGACATGATTGAAGGAATTCAGGTAGAAAATGAATGCTAGGTCCAGCGGTGGGCAGATATCAACTTGGATTCTCTACCAGCTCATATGGAATCGAGCATTGAAGTCAGCCATGGCTACGTGCGAGGCCCGCTTTATGACCGATAGCTAGTAATATAGTGATGATCGATCTCCTTCATTTGAGAACCTCTGATAAAAAGGCTCCCTGAGCTCATCCCAGGTACTAATAGTATTTGATTGTAATGTGCGGTACCAATCCAGTGCCTTGTTCCTGAAAGAGGTAGCAAGTAGCATTAACGCCACAATTTTGGATGTAACCCCATGTACTAGACATACATCCGCAACATCTTGCAAATGTTTGGATGGTATTCTTGAGCCATCTCCAGTGAAATTAGGTATATCCTTTAGGGTGGAAACTGGGATAGTAGCCCAAATGGCAGGTGATGTTGGTGCAACAAGAGGGCTTCCATCATCCCATGCCACATAATTTCTATTAGCAGCATGTAACATGGTTAGCAGAAAGGGAGGAGGAAGAAAAACGTTTTCTATTGGGTCACAGGTTGTACTTTCCCTAATGGTGGTACAAATACACCAAGATTATTTGTTGTTTGGGACCTAGTAATAGGCCAATGGCTCATACACCCTTCTAAAAATTTTATCCATTAAGCTCAATCCCACTGAGCGTGCCAAGAAAAAGAAAAACTGTTGATGCCAAAAATTGGCAAGGTAACAACCCTTTGTGGGAAACTCAGTTTATGGGGGACTTATTGAGCTTAACTAAGTGACCTTTGTATTTTTAAAGAAGTTGGCTTCTTCTATGAATGGGGTTTTGGATTGGGAAAAAATAAAGAATCTAACTAAGGCGATACACTATAATTTATATGAAAGGCATGATAAACCTATCTTTTGGATATAGTCTAAGGGCCTTCTTAGCAATTGACCATATCCTAGAATAACAAAAGTTAAGTGTTGCAACATGAACAACTCATTCAGTAACATAAAATAATAATCACATCAATTTACTAAAAAGAAGATTCAGAAGACATGATCTAAACTAGTAGTCTTGCATTCAAATTATAGAAGTACGGTAAATAAACCATTCAAACAATAATGACACAACATAGAGTTTATCAATAACATAAGAAATAGAGAGGTCAAACAGTGGCACAGTCTGTGAGTTCTTGCAAAAATATAAACAATACAAAGGTCTGGTCTCTCCAAAAATCCTATGATTCTAGCAATTGGTGAAATAGCATATGATCTCCAAACTTATAACCTAAAATATTGGAACCCTTGGAATCAACCATAGAACTAGGAACCCCTCTCCCGAAGCAAAGAGAAGTATTTATAGCAAGCCTTCCACTTCCTGGCAAGTAAAAACCTAAAAGATTCAGAATCTAAGCAATGATGTCAAGGCAATGATCACCCTTGGTCATTGTAACAAAAAATATTTGAGACACAACATTTGTTCTTCCTCCATTCACGTGCATTCCCTGCATGATGGTAGTGGTCTAGCAAAGTCTTGTGCAGAAAAGTGTCACCCCTTTAGGATAGGTGGTTAGACTATGTGGCAGCATCCCACAACTTATAGTCGACTTCATCCTTTGTGTTGAAGAAGTGTTCGCCAAAGAGATGCGTGGCAACATTTCGTTGCTCTTGGTTGATATTTCCTTTCTTCGATGAAAACTTGCACAGAGAAGACATGTAACAAAATGGTTTATTATAGATGCTGCTTGTGGGGCCTGCTAAATTGTTATGTGAATGGGAGCTACGTGGCACACGAGTGGGGGCTGATATAAGAGAAAGGAGGAAGTTCCTTTAGAGAGTGATGAGTGGACACATGGCAGAAGTTGCGATGACAACCAAAAAGGGGCTGATAAATTTGTTGAAGGCATGGGCCGATACTTAGCCAAAAATCAAACCCAAAGGGAGCATGGTGAATTTTGAATTCATAGTCTTCTTGTGGCTTGATAGGTTCTATAGGCTTGGGCCAAAAGAAATCTAAGGAAAATTTTCTACAGGAGGACAATAGGTTAAAACCACTATGATGCATAGTGAAAATTTCAATGTCAAAGGGAAACTTAAAGCATTTATGTATGACTGACGGGATGATATTCATTGAGAAAATCTATGGATAGCCTAGCTTCACACAAAATTGGTCTGATTGTGGGATGATGGAGAATGAGATATCTAATGTTTTTGGTCCTATTTGTAAAGGTAAGGTGATTGATCCCATCGTAGGGCAAGTGAAACATTATGCGTCTTGATCCATGCTTTCAATTTATCATATATATCTTGATAGAGCTCATGTAGAAGAAACAATTCCTCAGTTATCACATTCTCCATAAACAAGATCTATTAATATCCCATTAGTGGGCTTATCATAGATGCAATTGGCTATATAAAGAGGACCATCGAGTGCATCTTTAAGTATATCTTGTGAGGAGAAAACATTCTTAAGAGGATTTTTAGTTTAGACCTTATGATGTTGAGTTCTGACCAATGCAACCATACCATCTATAGGATTTTGTTCTTCTTGATCAGTATCCATAGGACTTTGTTGAATTTTATCTATGTTCTCATCATTTGTGTCAACATTCATCACATCATTCTTTGTAGTTTCACTAGATTTTTACAAATGAAATATTACTTTTCGACATGAGATTGGTAAATATTTGTAAGTTTTGGGTAGGAGGGTCAACAAACTTATTTTATTGATCATTAACACCTTCAAGGAAAATTGAAATGGAATCAATGAGGTCTTGTACAAGATGTTTAAGACGTTTACAATGTTTTATATCATGTCCATTTTGTCGATGATAATGGCAATAAGCATTTGATTTAAAGGTTAGAGGTAAAGTCTTATTAGGATAAGGTGTTTTAATGGGAGGCAGGGTGATCATTTTTTCTTTTTTAAAGTTGCGACATTGTATTATGAAGGGTATTAGGTAGGGAAGTGAGTTGTCTTTTTGGGTCCCCATAGCTAAAGGGTATCATTGCTTTTACGGAATCTACCTGGGTATTTGTATTTTAACCTTTTTTATAGGGGGATTAAGTTGAAGGAAACCTTTATTCTATTTTCTAAAAGGTTGGTAGTTATTTTGGTTTGCAGACTCAGGCTTCTCAGTTTGGCTAGAAGTGGACTTTGCTTCATGACTACTAGCCAAATTTTGATAATTATGAAGAGAAGTACACAAGTGCATGAAGGAGGGGAATTTCATCATGACTGTTACACCCCAAATGTATAGTTACTAGTTACTATTACTAAATAGGTTAAATATGGATGTAATGTGAATTCTGGAAATGAATAAAATATGCTTATACATTGTTATCAATATGATTTTTTTCTCATTTGATTATTGTCTAATTTGAATGTTATCTTTGTTGATGTTATTCATGGTAAAATACTTCATATATGTGAATGAAAGGTTATTGAATTATCATTATTCTAACTTTGGATATGAAAATGTATACTACATATTGTTACGAACAATTGACTATCGTGTACATGTGTTAGTGGATGCAAATATGTGTTCCATTCCTCAAGGCAGAGGGGACGTATCACTCGGGAGAAGGGCTTGGTCGAGTAACCGGTAAAAGTAAACTATCTGAGCATATATGCACATTAGAAAGATTGAGTTGATTCAATCTGAGGGTAATAGGTAAGTCATCCCTAGTCGACAGTCTATTTTTGAGAGTCTTGTTTACTTCTTCATGCATTGGGTGATGTTTATCTATTTGAGACTTTGAGGTCTTTCTTGTGGTGTTATGATCATATGGACAAGTGGGATATATGAGGAAGTATGTTGATATATATGCACATGCATGTCAATGAGATCTAATGACACATATATGCATATGTATAGATATACCACACACACTTATCAATATGATGGTAAACCTGAATGGCTTTAAGTGAAAATAATGTGAACATATATACATGTATCTATATGTATATGTATATCATTACATGTGTACATTGGTGAATGGACACACTAGTATGGATGCATCGATATAGATATACCTACACATACATGCACATAGAGGTATATAAATTTATACAAATATATATGCACACATTTAGTATAATATGTTTATTATGAATTATCCTGTCTATACTAATATATATATATATGTATGTATGTATGTATGTATATATATGTAAATATACATATTAATGGATATATATGTATATAATATATATAATAATATATATTACACATATTATATATGCCAATTGAAATCGACTAGCTCTTAATTATTGAATCCAATTATAAAGGCTGACTTATAGTCAATATAGACTATGGTTTAATGGTCAATATAGACCATGTCTTTGAAAGTTGATTTATAAGCTTACAATTGCTAGTATGAAGTGATTATCATTATGGATAACACATGACTTATGGTGTAGCCTTACATTTGGATTGTTGGATATTGAAACCTTGACTTGGTCGAC
>VDFB02058242.1:156340835-156421161 GCA_007258455.2 Sequoia sempervirens | reverse complement strand
ATTCAATTGTTCTGTTGATATTTGGAGCACCAACAAGAGGTAGATATAGTGTATTTCCTAGAGGTAATGGTAACAAGGTTTGGCCTACCCAAAACTATCATTTCAGACAACGCTAAAGCTTTCCTAGGCTCTAAGGTAAGTCAATTCGCACTTACACACGACATATTCCTTAAAAATTTGAAAAATTATTACGTGCAGGGAAATGGCTTTGTCGAATCAACAAACAAGAATTTGGTCCAACTTCTCAAAAGAATTGGGTCAAAATATCAAAGAGAGTGGCAAAAAAATCTTCGAACAACACTCTGCGCAAACCACATAACTCCAAAGCAAGTCCTCAAGAATTCACCGTATGAGCTAGTTTATGGAATAGAGGTGTTATTGCCTATCTCTATGGAGATTCTGGAACTGCAATTGCTAAAATCCCTCGAATTAGAACAAAATGGCACAATGGAGGTAGGGTTAGCTGAGTTGCTAGAAGTACAACAAAAATGGGAAAAGTCCCTAACTGCCATGACTAACCACCAACAAGTGGTTAAAAGGCGGTTTGAAAAGAAAGCGTCGGGCCAAGGCTTAAAGTGCAGAGACTTGGTGCTAAAATATAACGAAAGGGCCACAAACTCGGGCCAGCACAGGAAGTTTGACAACCTCTATGAAGGCCCATTTAGAATAATTCAATGCAAGGAATACAATGCATGAGTTAGAAACTTTGGATAAAGAAGCGTTTGCAATTCCATTCAACGAAATTCACTTGAAATTATTTAATTAAGATTTCTTTTTGTACCCATGTAAAATATGTGAATATGCTTTTCCCTTCTTTCCCTTTTGTTTTGTTGGCCAGTCTTTTTATTTTATTTTGTGGTTCATGGTAGAAAGAAACAAGTGACCCATTATTGTAGAGAGTAAGGGAAATAAACTCATAGCTAACCAAAACAGTGAAAATTTAAAACACCCACATATAGGATTCATACATACATGCTAAAAAAGGAAAAATAGCCTAGTTGCAGAATCCAAAAGGAGACAACAAGATGATTATATAAGGATATATTTTCATTATGTATATGCTTGATATTTACATTTTCAAAATGGCTCGTTAGGCCACACTTCCTAAAGTATATATGTCTATTCTTCATCTTTTATATTTCACGAAAAACCTTTTTCAAGCATGTATACAAAAAATGAGCTAATTACTATGAGTTTCATAAAGCAAAGGAAAAAGAAAAAAACACAAGTCTGGAAGTATTCAATTCACGGCATGAGAAGCAAAAATGAATGCTTCAATGGTAGTGTCCACAACATCATCATCAATAGGGGCATTATCAACAACAACAACATCATCTAACGGAGCAAAGGAAGGCGGAGGGAACACCAAGTTCTTGAAGTCCATATACCAATGATGTCGTAGAACAACACCACATTGTAGATGCAAAAAAGGAAGTGGCAGGCTTGAGTGACCCTCTGGTGGTGTTCATCTCACGTCTAGAGGTGGAAGCCACTCAAAAATGGTAGACACGACACGACCGCATCCTCTTCTATAAAATTCTGGAGGTCACTCTCAGTTGGGATTCCCCCATCATATGCAACATTTGCAACAACCTCGACGAAGTTGTTCAGGTATTTTTTGGGGAAAATATCCTTCACCAGATGAAGAATTAATGGCTTGGGAATCCCTATATTTAACATGGAGGCCACAAAATATGAGCACATGTTAGTGTTAACTTGATACTTGTCCTTGTACTCGAGGAAGTCCCATCCCAGGACCCATTTAATGGCTATGATGGACAGTGAATACTTCTTCATCATTCTCTTTATGCGCATGGTGGAAATATCTCCTAGGAAGGTAGTTTGGGACTTGTGTGACACTAGTCTAATGGGGGTGTTCATCTTGTTAGACTATCTTGCAAATACCTAAAGACTATCCCTGTAAAGCACCTAAGTCTAGCCTATAAGAATGCTATGCACTACAAATGTTAAACTGATATGCCAATTACCTAATGCCAATTCTACTCAAATCACTAAGTGTGATTTCACTATTGCTTACATGGCTATTTATAGAAAAATCAAGGAAAGACATGGTAATCCACTTGTTATAAATGTGATGTTAAGCAAGTACCGACTTTAAAGTTGTGCCCAGACTAGCTCGAATTTCCAACCCATTTGTGTCTGCTGAGTATGGTTTGTTGCATGCAAAATGAATAAGGGCTAATTAATTAGCCTAAGCTGGTGCCAACGATCGATGGTGTCATGCATGACCAAGGACTGAGGTGTCATCCTCTAGGTATTTTGCATTTCCCAAGGTGGAACTCATATCTTTTCAAATACTAATCACATCTTCATCCTAATCATTCCTTTTAAGATATTAATTGCCAACACATAAGAATGTTTAAACTGCTTGCAAGGCGTTGGCTCAAGTTCCAAGAAAATTGCATTGTACATGCAATTGCTAGTTGTATTTATGAATTCTTGACAAATCAAAGTAGCAAGTAATTCATCTTGCACAAGCCAAAAGGGTTAGCGGTACATGCCACATTAAATGCAAAAAAGGTAGTTGTCATCTACCACCTTGAGAAAAGATTTATAAATATTGCATGAAAATTTTAAAGCACTTAATTTTTTTCTTTTAAGAATGCTACTCAAAGTAGAAAGCAAAAATTTCTAGAGCGCTACTAGAGTTGAGGTGAAATTGTAGAAGGATTCGAGCTAAGCAAAAAGCTTCTTGGAAATTGGAAATGGTAGAAAGTTCAAGTCAAGGAGTTAGGCCAATGGCTATGCAAAGGTTAGCTAAAGCTCTGTAAAGAGCACCAGCCATTAGTTTCTTTGAGGATATTTCTTATCCTACACCGTGCATCCATGAAAATCCACTATAGGAAAACACAAGGTAGATGGACAAGCCCAAAATCTACAAAGACCAGAGCTTAGTTCATGAAGATTGGGATAATGTTCATGATCCCTTTCTTGCAAAAAATCCCAAAGAATTGAGGGAATCTTCCTGCACATGCATGAAGGTGTCCAACTAGCCAATGTCAACAGCAAAAAAAATTTGGTTCAGCAGGTTTCCTCAGTATATGGTCCCATCTGTGCACCACTTTTCAGAGTTGGTAGATGTGGCCATTGGGAATTTCAATCCAAGTACCAACACTATTGAGGGTCTGAATCTTTTAGTTAACATCAACCAACTTCCATCTAGAACATGTTGTGCATTTCAGACCCTGCACAAAGAGGGATGGAAGTGGAATCATTCACTCTGAAGAAGGGAGATAAAATATGGAGTGGTAGGGATAAGGCTCGAGAGTTTTACAATGAATAAATTAGAAGGATTGAAGCAAAACATGAGAAGCCACCAAAAATTCCTATGTTGCATCTTGTTTTCAGGGAAGACATGCATGATGCCTTTTCAGTGAAGGCATTTAGTTTTGGTCTGGACATTGACCAAGAGGTGTATTCTTTTCAATTGTGCCCAACTTTCCAATTCCTCTACCAGAAATTATACTTCTAGTATGATTTTGGGGAATTCCTCTTAGAGAAGATGATAGAACAAATTAACAAATACCTAGTTGAACGAAAGTTCAGATTTATCTCCTATCTTGCTTATATGTTTTTATATCAGAAACCTAATTTTTTTGATGAGCGGTTAAAGTTTTCTATCTTTGATGAGAAGGGTAGGAAAATGCTAGTTTTTTTCTGGACCCCTCTCCTCTTTTCTACTTTTGATTACTATGCATTTTCAGATCATTTCTTGACTTTGATTTTGCAAGATTTACTAGGGGAGGAGTATGCTAATTGGCTCACCTTGACTCAGACATAGTTTATGTAGAATTTCACTCCAAGATCTATGATTGGTTCTTTGGAGCCGATTTTACATTCATTTGAATGTGAGGCTTCAGTAAAGAACCCTTCCACCTTCCGACATGTGTGACTAATCGAGTGTTGGCTCTGGAATTGTTATGGTAGGTGTGCATCATCAATATTACCTTTTGCAATAGCAAAAAAGTCTAGAGGAAGGGATTCTTCACCTGTCCGCTAACTTTCAAAATAGTGGTCCTGAAAAAGAAGCAGACACACCCACTATTGCAAAATAAACTAGCTCATTTAGGGTTGGTAATGATCTATGACAAGTGGGATTACAACCCTTTCAATTATTTACTGTATAATCACCTTAAGTTAACTCACAACCCTCAGCCTTACTAGGAGTAGAGGCACAACCTAGTAGAAGATAAAGATGAATTTTTGGATGACCTGGTTCATATCCCCATGGAAGACAATAGGCCACCATGGCATAATTTCTATTCCCTGGTAGCAGATTATGATGAGAGCTATAAAATTGGGAAGGCTTTGTACAATAAGCTGAGGAACAAGGAAGAATAGAATAATGAAAAGATCAGAGCCTTCTAGATAAATTTCTAGGAAATGAAGCAACTTGATATACCTTATAAAGGCATAAAAGGAAGACAAAGAGTTTGAATAGTTGTGGGATGAGGAAAACCCTATTTCTGACTCAAGTAATAGTGGAGGTGATGGCCCCAATGAAGGAGAGGAGCAAGCAGAGGAGGAGGCTAGGAAATCAAGATCCTCTGTCCAAAAAAGGAGGAAGTCTACAAGGAAATCTACCTATTTCGCTTCAAATGTGTGATTGAGTATGTCACGAGCTTCTCAGACACTCACCTGGGCATCTAAGGTGATGAGGGTGTCTCAACTGCAACAACTAGAAAATATAGAGACTATGGAGATTGAAGACTCCCCGCCCGCTAAGCGGCAATGCACTGGAGCTATTTCGGGAGAAGAATCACAAGGAGTTGTTGCAATCCAAGTGCTTGCAGCAAGTTAGGAACCCAAAGTAAGTAAGAAACCGGGGACAAGTGAAGCACTTCCAATGCCTAGTCAATAGGTAAATTTCACTTAAACTTCCTTACTTCTCAATCTTTGGTGTCCTCTTCCATTTCTGCAACACCCATTACTACAAGCATTGGCCCTACTTTATCTACCCCTACCACAATATTTATGGGAGGTTTCTACCAATTCGCCCAAACTAGGCCATCTATCTTAACACCTCTATGAACCTTAATGTCGGCCGCTGCTGCTCAATCTCTCCTCGCCTCTCTTGCTGAAAGTTCGGCCACCATTGGAATCCCTATTTAATATGCTACCTCAATTCCAACCCAATATGCCCAACAAATGGACTTGATTATGACCACCCCATCACTACAATTGATGATCCCTTCTGCTAGTTCCCAAATTGAACTATGGAAGGTTCACTTCTTCTCCCTAAAAACTATCAATCTCCCACCAAAGAAAGCACAAGGGCCCATTACATGGGTATTTCCTTTTTCCCTTCCTCCCGGTACACCTATCGCTAGTGGGTTGGTTTAGTCACCAACTAAATTCATATCCTAGGGAGAAACTAAGAAGAAAATGTGAGCCCTCAAAATCTAAAAGCAAAAGGAAAAGGATGGTAAAAAGGATGCAGATGCTAAAGTGTATATAGTTTACAATGAAGAACAACAAATACTGAACTTTGCCACCATGTACCCAAATGTTACCAAACCACAAGGTGAGATGTTGTCGGGCGATTACAACATGTATGCCATGGGGCTTGATTTGACTGCAGCCCCACTGAAGGATAAGGTGGAACTCATGGAGGAAACATAGAAGGTGGTGATGATCGACTTTCTAAAATCTGGTCGTCAATTCAAGAAAAAAGAGGAGCACCAAAAGCTTGTGAAGGAAAGAGTCATTTTTCTAGAAATGAAGGAGAAATCACTAGAAGTTGAAGTTGCACGCTTTTCTAAGAAAGTGTGAATGGAAGAGTCAGAGTGGAGAAAGCTCCAAGAGAAACTCAATAAGTCCCAGTCTGTTGACCCCACATTGCTCAATGAACTATGGGAAAGGAACCATAAATATCAAAACCAATTGACCTTGACGAAGCAGAATCTACACAAAAGGTGAAAGAGTTAGTAGCTCAAAGCACTCTATATGAGCAAGAATTAGAAAATAATCATAAGGAATTTGAGGTTCAAAAGGCCTAGTTAGAGAAATAGCTTCAGGATGTGAAGTCTTCTCTTGAAACAGAATTGGCTAACCACTCCCGAGCCGAGGAGAACTGGCATAAAGAAATGAGCAGCTCTACGGAGCAACTATCATTCACAAAAAGAAAAAGTATGGAATTGCTAGAGGTCATTAACTCAAAGGATGTGGAGATCACCTCTCTAAAGAGCTCTCTCCAAGACTCCTCCACATAGCTAGACCCTATTCCATTGGCTCGGTAGATATATATTTCTTATTGGGAAAAGGTTAAAACCTTTTGCTTGACACTGCAGCCAATGCTATAGTTCATCTCAAAGGCAACAAAATTGAGCTAGGAGGTTCACAATACAATTGAGAAATTCCCATGGTTCATCTCAGAAAAGGTTCTGGAAGCAAAGAGCTTGCTCACCAAGATATATTCAGTCTCTAATGAAGACCTAGCCAACGCAGGGATTGAAGATTAGGATGTTGCTACCCAAACAACAAATAAATTTATCCTTTGCCACTCAACTTTCTAGAGAAGTAAAGTGGCTACAACTACTTTGAACCAGAGAATGGACGACATGCGAAAGAATTTCTCCTAGCTCAGCAAGATGGGTCTCCCATCTTCATTTCTTGAGGATGGGTTAATTGCCACAGTCGAGTAGATTGCAAAAATAATTGAGGAAAAGGAGCAAGACCCAAATGCCTTCCAAAGTTTTAGCCATCCTCCCACCACAATAGACATTGAGGGTGTTATTCATCCTCTTGCACAACTAATTTTCAATTGTGAGGCAGGGGCTAGTTTACCTAAGACACTTCCTTATAAAGAAGTGCTCGACCTGGGGTGGAGTGCAGGAGAATTTGTGCAATATAGCGAGGCCATCCAAAGACAACCAGTCATCTCTACAGGAAACCCTTTCCAAGCTCTGAATCCATCATCGATGGATGGCGCTTTGTTCTACGAACTAGAGAAAATTTTGGGTTCCACGTTCCTCAAAGTAAAATTCCCTTGATAGTCACTAGAAGCTGTGAATTCAAAATTTACCATGCTCCCTTCG
This sequence comes from Sequoia sempervirens, assembly GCA_007258455.2. Classification (NCBI taxonomy): domain Eukaryota; kingdom Viridiplantae; phylum Streptophyta; class Pinopsida; order Cupressales; family Cupressaceae; genus Sequoia; species Sequoia sempervirens. The sequence continues at coordinate 156,414,103 of VDFB02058242.1, read as the reverse complement.
GGTTTGATTTTTGGCTAAGTATTGGCCCATTCCTTCAACAAATTCATCTGCCCCTTTTTGGTTGTCACCGCAGCTTCTACCATGTGTCCACTTATCGCTCTTTGAAGGAACTTCCTCCTTGCTATTCTATCGACCCCCACTCATGTGCCACGTCGCTCCCATTTGCATAAGGATTTAGTGAGCCCCACAAGAAGCACCTGCAGTAAATTTTTTTGCTACGTGTCCTCTCTATGCAATTTTTCAACAAAGGAAGGAAATATCGACCACGGGCAGTGAAATATTTCCATGCATCTCTTTAGCGAACACTTCTTTAATGCAGAGGATGAAGTGGACTATAAGCTATGGGATGTTGCCATGTTTTCTAACTATCTATCCTAAAGGGGTGACACTTGTTTGCACAAGACTTAGCTGGACCACTACCATCATTCGCAGGGAATACACCTAAATCAAGGGAGACCAAATGTTGTGTCTCAGATCTTTTCTATTACAACGACCATGGGTGATCATTTCCTTGACATCATTGCTCAAATTTTGAATATTTTTGGTTACTACTTGTTAGGCAGTGCAAGGCTTGCTATAACTATTGCTCTTTGCTTCAAGAGAGGGGTTCCCAGTTCTACAGTTGATTCCAGGTGTTCCAATATTTTAGGTTACAAGTTTGGAGATCATATGCTATTTCACCAATTGTTAGAATCATATGATTTTTGGAGAGACCAAGCCTTTGTATTATTTATATTATTGTAAGAACTCACATATTGTGCCACTGTTCGACCTCTCTATTTCTTATGCTATTCATAAACTCTATGATGTGCCACTATTTCTTGAATGGTTTATTTGTCATACTTCTATAATTTGAATGCAAGTTTTTTGGTTTAGATCATGTCTTCTGACTCTTCTTTTTAGTAAATGGGTGTGATTATTATTTTATGTCACTGAATGAGCTATTCATGATGTAATCCTTAATTTCTATTATTCTAGGATATGGAAAATTGCTAAGCAAGCCCTTAGACTATATCCAAAATATAGGTTTATCATGTCTTTCATATAAATTCTGGCATATCGCCTTATTTAGATTCATTATTTTTTATCTGCTTCTACTTCCCATTCCAAAACCCCATTCATAGAAGAAGTCAACTTCTTTAAAAATCTAGAGGTCACTCAGTTTAGCACAATAAGTTCCCCATAAACTGAGTTTCCCACAATGGGCTATTACCTTGCCAATTTTTGGCATCAATAAAGACTTCTTTTTTAAATCCTATCAAAAATTTACGACAAAGAAAATAGTAGAATTGTCCCTCTAAAACATGCCTCTACCCACCACCAATCCTACTATCCTTGACAAAACCATGATTGAACCTAAAGAAATTTAGAATAACCAAGACCAACCTAAGACAAAACCTTCACCTACTTGCCACAAAATACCAAGATACAATGAAAAAATTCCCATCATGCCTCCTAGAATAATTTTTTTTTTCAAAGTCAAAGTGAAAGTAGTTGAACAACCCCCTATGGTTCCTTTTATTCCTCCCCTTAGTGAATAAATTAAACCTATGGTTTATCATCCCACTCCTACACAAATGCAACTTGAAAACCAAACTAAAAAAAATAGAGGTGCTAGAGAGCATAGGCATAGACTTCATGCCATTCCTCACAGGTTAAATATAGAAATAAACAAAGAAAATCAAGATCCAAACTCAACTAAAGCAATGCATGATGAGTCTACCCCCTCTCTGAAAAAAAAAATCCTATAATGCAACCATAACAAGAGTTAAACCCTTATTTGGACATTATCATTCAACCTATTGTGATTAATTTAGATGATGATGAGGACATTACTAAAATTGAAGAGGAGGTGCATAATGAATTCAACACATTGTTTTCCTCTTCTATGAGCTAAAACGGAAATTCTCCCAAGAAGAGTGTTGAACTTGGTAATGATCCTAGTTTGGCACTTGCTATTTTCCCTTTGGCTAGTTTCCCACCTTCGACATTTAATGAAAATGATTGGGATGTAGATGACCTACTTTAGATTGAATCACATGTGCCTTAATACTATTTTGCATTATTTCTTTTTTATTGTCTTTTCTGTGATTGTATGTGCCTGATGTGATCCCTCATGACATTATTTTTAATGCTTTCTCTTTGTGACATTCCTCTATTTCTACCTTCATTCTTCTCTATTTTGTACATCATTTTCATTAGTCTTGTGTTTTCCTCTTGGGCATGATGCAAGGCATCGAGACATTCATGTATCTTCCATATTGATCCAAAATATTTTCTTTTATCTTTTCATTTGTCTTGTGTTTTTCCTTTTAGGGATGACACAAAGTGTTGAGACATTCATGTCTCTTCCATGTTGACCCAAAATCTTTTCTTTTATCTTTTCATTTGTCTCTTCTTTTCCTTTTGAGGATGATGCAAGGCATTGGAGCATTCATGTCTCTTTTATGTTGACCCAAGAGACTTTTTTTCTTTTTCTCTCTTTGTGTCATTCTTCAAGTTCTATGAGTATTTGGGGAATGATGACAATTCTGAGCTCTACCAAAACATTGTAGCAAGAATGTACTGACCCCAAATCCCTAGATCTCTAATGTTTTTGGAGTTTCATTTTGGGGGAAACCTCTTTCTTTCCCTTTCTTGTGCATGATATAGCTTTATTTGGAAATATATGGCTTGGAATAGGGCTTTCCACGTTAGCTCTCATGTCTTTCTTATTGTTAACATTTATCATTTTCTACTTTAAAGTGATTTATCACAACATGGTGTTTAGAAATTTTTTTAAAGTGGGGGCATACATTGAAATGATTCTTTTGAATTTTTCTTTTTCATGTTTCATGGTGTAGTCTTCTTACTTTATGTGATGTGTCTTTCACTTTGTGGATGATATTAGGTGTGATTTACTTCAAGAGAATGATCTATCTTAGTATATTATACTCCTCTTAGTTGCTTGATGTGACACACTGCATCCCCTAAGTTCTGAATCTTGTAGTCTTTGATTGGTCCTCTCTTGGAGACATTAGATGCAATTTCCTTTGAGTTAAAGACTTTATGTGAACTAAGCAAGACACCTTTGAATGTTCTTTACAAAATTTTGATTATATTGCCACCTTGCATAATACAATTTGCATGCCTGTGGAGCCATCTTTTTTTTCATGAGTTTCAAGCATACGAAGCTTTCCTTATCTCATGAAGCTTGAAGTTCATTGTTCATGAGCTCAAAGCATACAAATTTTTTCTTGCCTCATGAAGCTCGAAGGTCATTTTTGTGTGGCACCTCATTAAAGTTATCAAGAGGTATAATGTTGGTATGGTTTTTGATGGGAAGCCCGATTGATGCATGACTTTCCATTAGCCACTTGCGTGTGAGTGTGAGCGCATAATAGCTATGTTTGTATGTGTCTCACCTCGTTCAAATCCTCACCCAGTGGACAACCTAAAATTTTGTTGCATTAGAGTCATCATTCATCTTTTCAAACAAACAACATATATCTAATCCACATCGTGATGGACAAATGATTGAAGCTTGATCCACCCCTTTTTTTATTTTTTTCTTTTTTCTTTATCTTTGGTAGTGTATGATTGTACCTTTATGATGCTCTTTATATCATTTTTCATGTGTGTTATTTTGTTCCCATGTTGGTTTTCCATGGGACCTTGATCTTGGGGGCTTGATCACCCCTCTTGATCATTTTCATCTCATCTTACTAGCATTAGTGCACTTCGACCCCTCTTTAAGAAAATTTTGTCTAATTTTGTGTGAGTTTGAATAAAGTTCATCCTCTCACTAAAGTGGGGGCTAAATCTAGTGTCAAGAAATGTCATCGGTGACATTTTCACACTTTTTTGGGCGCTCCTAGTAAAATTAAGCTTAATGATGCCTTGACTTAGTGTTGTAATGTGTTTATACATGCTCACATTAGGTCCTGGGCCCTTGTGAACAAATGAATTTAAATTGTACCTCACTAAGGTTTGGTGAAGTATTGTAACACACTTTAACACTTTTCTAAGGTTTTATTAATTAACTAAACCTAATAAACCTCATTTAAACCAAAAGTTACCTTAAATGTTTCTTATTTAGAGTGTTGTAAAGTGTTGTAACACACTTTCACACTTTTCAAGGGTTTTCATAAATTATTGGGCATCTTTATGCTTTAATTGGCCTTATTTTTCATCTACAAGCCTTATTTAATGCATCCTTTCGAGGATGATCATGACACAAACCAACATCCAATCATAATTCATGTGTTTTCAGGTTATGTGGCCCATATTTGGTGGTCTATAACTCATACATCACCTTGGGTGTATGGGTCCCACTTGGGGTTTTCAGTCTCAATCTTGGTTTCACACCTTTCTAAGAATTTTTGAATTTGGTCCCATACATTATACCTAATGGGACTCATAGGCCACCTTGGGTGTATCAATCCTGTGTGGCCAAATTTAAAACTAATTCAAATTCTTGGTGATATTTTATTGTCATAGATCTAATGCCAGCTTGTAATGTTGTAATTTCATGAATTCTTGGATAATCAAGTATAAATACAAGATTCTTTCACTCTTTTTCACCCCAAGCATTCAAGTATTCATGCATATAGAAATTTTGAGTTCACAAGAGCATTCCAGTGTTTACAAGAGAATTCAATAGCATTTAAGGGAAAATTATCGAGCATTTTAGAGTATTATTCAAGCATCAAGCATCATGTCAAAGTACTCATGCATCATGTTTTCTTTTTAACTAACAATTGTGATGTAGGTATTTCATGATTCAAGCCAGCATTTCATTCAAAATCCTTCCTATTCAAGGAAGAGTCAAGATCCACATCCATTGGTGTTATCTCATACATGTTTGCAACATGTCATTGCTAGGTTTTGGTGAGTTACAACATCATATCTTGTTCATTAATCATTTTCCATTCCTATTTCATTTCATTTCAAGGTTTGATTACCAAAATAGGGTTTGACCAAGGCGAACCCCTTTCCACTAAGAAACCAATATATTTTCCTTTTCTTTAGTGTGTGATTGCACGTTTAGATTGAAGAAACATAGATGATCAGTATTGGAGAAATTTTTGAAAGTGTTCAAAGTTGTTAAAGTTGTCACCTTGCATTGGAGGTACTTGGAAGACTTCTACAGGTTAAAAATCAAGGTTTTAGATCCAGAAATCAATTGGGATGCACTGAGGATATCTTGAATAATACATTTAGAAATTGAAGCTTTAGTAAACCCTAACTTGACTAATACACTAGTTTTGGCATATCAATACCAGTTTAGGTCATTTTTTAGGTTTTTGCATTTTCAAAAACCCATTTGCTAGATTTTAGTTTCTACACAAAAACCCAGATCTGGGACTAAATCACCCAATTTTGCTATGAGTCCCAATTCACATTAAATTTAGTGTTTTCAATATTTTAGAGCTTCATTCATTCTCCTTTAAATTTCCAGGTGCACATATTTCAACTCTTTCTATTATGATTTTCATGCATTTTTAGGTCATCTAGTGAAAGATTGCATCATATTAGGGTTAAGTATTACATCTTACTTTGAATTTGTCTTTCCAAGTCCTAACTTAGTGGTCAACCCCTCATTAGTTCACAATCATACCCTAGGATAGCCCTATTGCAAGATAGCTTTCTCCTTTGGATACTTGAGGTTGAGATCTCTAGGTTTATCCTTGAATGAGAGTGTTCTAAGTTTTGTTATTCTATCTCCCAAGCATAGAATCGAAAAAAAATTCCACCTTTCACTTACCATACCAAATATATCCCTCTTGTAACTCTGATAGGACACATCTCACATTCCTATTTTGTGCTTAACGATTTGTGTTATGCTAAGCACCTATGCACATGGCAAGGCTATATAGGCAAGCAAGGTGTGTTATGCTAGGTGGCCTTGAATTAGGGTTTTGAGCTTCAGAAGGTTATGAAACAATGTTATGGAAAACACTTATGAACATTATGTATCTATATGTTTTTGTTCAAGGGGATTTTGCTTCATTCATGTAAGGTCTTCTTCTTAGGGATTGTCGTACCTATTATCTCCAAGAAAGGACAAATCAAGAATAAAAGATTTGCAACTTAGGGAATGCAGTGTGTCGAATCACCACTAAGTATGGTAAAAAATATCTCACTCTTGGAGGATATCAACCAATGATGCCACCAAGAAAAGGATGCATCACAAGAAAAAAGAAAATTGCACCATGAAACATGCAAAATGTCAAAAGATATTATCAATGTATGCCCTCACTTTAAAGTGGTTGCTAACAACATTGTTATGAGAAATTGCTTTAAAGTAGCCAATGTTTAATCCTAAGACATGAGAGGTTCCTCAAAAATTTCTATACCAAGTCATATGTTTCTAAAATAAAGCTACATCATGAAAAAGGAGGGAGGGGCTGCCCCCAAAATACATAAGGGATCTATAGATTTGGCGTCAGTATATCTTTACAACAATGTTGTTATAGAGCTTGGAAACATCATAATTCCAAAAATTCTCATATAACTAGAAGAATGACATAAAGATAGAAAAACAAAGAAAAATAATTTGGTTCAACATGGAAGACCTAAATGTCTCGATGCATTGTGACATACCCAAAAGGAAAACACAATCTACAAGAAAAAAAGATAAAATATTTATGACATAGAGACAAATGTAGATAAAAATAGAGGAATTCACAAAGAGAGAGAGAGAGAGGCAGAGAGAGAGAGAGAGAGAGAGAGAGAGAGAGAGAGAGAGAGAGAGAGAGAGAGAGAGAGAGAGAGAGAGAGAGATAAATTAAAAACAACATGAGGGATCACATTATGCACATACCCAAAGAAACATGAAAAATGAAAACAAAGAAAATACTAGTAAGGAACATGCGATTCAACCTATAGCAGGTTGTCCATATCCCGATCTCGATCAATATATACATAAGGTGAAAAACTAGCCAAAGGGACAATTGCAAGTGTTGAGCTAGGGGAAACACCAAGTTCAACACTCTTTTTAGGAGATTTATCATTTAACCTCATAGAAGAGGAAAACAATGAATTCAACTCATTATGCACTTGTTCATCAAACTTTGCAATATCAATGGCATCATCGAAATTAATCACAACAGGAGACTGAATGATAATGTCTCTAGAAGGTTCTTATTTATATTTAAGTGAGGGTATAAAGTCATTATAAATTGCTTCAGGTAAGTTTAGATTTGCACTGTAGAAAAATGGACCCTTGTCATTTTCATGGCCTTTTAGGCCTTGCTTCATGATGTTTGGTCTAGTTTTCTCTAATTTTATGTCGTAACATGGCTTGAACATGCATATTTAGGTACTAAAATTCAAATAATGACGTCTTGTGAAGGTGTTGTGAAGTGTTGTAAGACATTTCTACACTCTTCTAGACTCTATTCATTACAATTCACCTAAAAATCTCCTTTTCATCACTAATCAAGTCCCATTTTGAAGTTTTTTAAAGTTTTGTAACAAGATTTCACACTTTTCTAGGCACGATTTCACTATATACACCTTTCTTATGCTTTATTTGACCCCTTTATGCCCTTATAAGCCTTAATTAAGTACATTTTTTTGAATGGAAGCCTGACAAACAACACTAAATACAAGATAATTTCTAACACTCATTTTTAGGTCCTAGGTGGGACCCATTCACCATGGGTGGCGAATGAGTCCCCCTTGGCTCCAAATTCAAAAATTTTAAAATTTACTTTTGGATTTTTATTCAAAATCACTTGATGTCAGCCCGTGATGAGGTATTAATGGGTTACTAAGGAAAAAGATTGTATAAATAAGTTTTTTTACATCCATTTCAACCCCCATTCATTTAAGCATTCAATCTCATATCACATTCAAGCATTTAAGCATCTTACAACATCAAATCATGCACTATTCAAGCATTTTGGAGCATCCATTGATATAACTTCAGATTTTCATCAAGAAGGGTTTGGTAAGTTGATAGAATTTTCATGTTATTTGTTTATAATTCTCTTGCATTTCATTATTTTATTAAGCGTTTGATTACCAAAGTGTGGTTTGACCAAGGCAAACCCCTATTTGCTAACCCTCAACCATTTTTCCCCTCTTGAATGTGTGTTTGAAAACCTATGTATGTAGATTTAACAAGCATTTAGGTGATCAAAGATTGGTCAACAAGTCAACTAGGTGCTTCAAGTCAAATCAATCATATTTCAAGCTTGGAGAAGGTATTCTATCTGTTTCCTGTAGAATTGACTTCGGCAACCCGACAAGCAGATATTCCCAGATCTGGTGTTGCAGAGTTGTCTCCTAATTTCTCAAAATTTTGGGAGAGAACTGATTCACCACCAGTGGTGAATGAGTTCCACCTTAAGACTGAAAATCTAGGTTTTGTCAAATTTTGGTTCCCATCAGTTAGAAACTCATTTTCAATACTTTTTCACTAGTAGCAAGACTAATCATCACCCTGGGCGAATGAGTACCACTATTGATTTTCAACAATTTCAAATAACATTGAGAACATTCCAAATTCCTCAAATCTTTCCTAGGTGCACTCTAATTTAGCCTTTCCCTTTCTGTTTTGCATTTCATTCATTCTTAGTTCATTGTTTTCATATCACATTGTGTTTTCCAACATAGCCTAAATCTAAGTTTTTCATTCATAATCAATCATATAGATCACTTAATTGCATTTAATTCACTTCATTTAGCTTAAATAACATCACAAATAACATAATTTGAATGAACGCTTCAGCATTTTTGGCCCTACTCTCTCCATTTCGGTGAAAAAACCTTGAAGAGATAGATAATTGCATTGGTGCCAAAAATCTATGGTTCAATATTTTTTATTTTTTGTGCTATTCTTTTCTTCTTTAGTTTGTAACATATGATCAATAGCACGATTTATACACCTACACTCTCTAGCATTTTGGTTTCTTTTCAATTTGTTGTCAATTTGTGTTTGTGTAGGAACAGGTTTGTCAATCATAGGTTTATTTTCTTCCCTTAGGGGAGGAACAGAAGGAACCATAGGAGGTTGTTCAACCACTTTATCTTTAGCTTGGTGAACTTTTTTGACTTTAGGAGGCACAACAAGATTGTTTTGTTTATGTCGTGGTCTCGTATAGGAAGTGGTAGGATGAATTGCCAAGTGTTTCTCTTTGATATTTGTAAGGGATTTTGGTTCAATCATGGGTCATCAATGATAGGTGGATCAATCATAGGTATCGACATGTTTCTAACAGATAATTCTACTATGTGCTTTTCCTTAAACTTTTGATATGATTTGATAAATTAGTCCTCATGAGGTCTAATAGGTTCAATAGGCTCAGGCCAAAGGAAATCCAATGAAAAGTTCCCACAGGAAGACACATAATTAAAGCCACTATGATGCACTATAAATATTTCATTTCCAAAGGGAAACTTTAAACATTTATGCACAACTGATGGGATGAAATTCATGGAGTGAAGCCATCGATGGCCTAACTTCACATGAAATTGGTTTGATGATTGGATGATGGTGAATGAGACACTTAATGCTTTTGGTCCAACTTTTAAAGGGAGATTTATTGAGCCCATTGTACGATAAGGGAAACCATTATGCATTTTGATCTATGCTTTCATTTTGTCATATGTATCTTGATATAGTTCATGTACAAATAAGAATTCTTTAGTGATCATGTTCTCCAAATAGACGAGATTAATTAATATCCCATTAGTAGGCTTGTCATTGATTCTTCCAGCTATGTAAATAGGACCATTAGGTGCATGTTTAAGTATGTCATTTTGTGAGAAAGTAATATCAAGATGCATTTTGGTTGAGCCCTTATGAGGTTTACCAAAGAGATTCGATGCATGTATGTTGTTATTCTCTTGTTTGTTTAATATTTCATGAAGGAAACAACTAAGGCTATTGACAATTTGTTTCGTTCATGAAGGAAAGAAAAGGTTGATCAAGCTTTCACCATTTGTCCTACATGTTGTGGATCAGATCTAAGATATTTTTCAAAAATGTACACATACTTTAAGCCAACAAAACTTTAGGTTTTTCGCTAGGTGAGTATCCAAAATGGGTGGCTTGTAAGTGGAACACGATGTCCACTATGCAACCCAAATGCATGCTCATGATGGCTAGTGGAACCATAGACCATTTTATAGGTGAGCCCCTGGAGAGGTGAGACATATACTCACATACATGGTATGCACTCACACACACAAGTAGGTGGCTATGAGAAATTCACGCCTAATTTTGGTTCCCATATGTATAACCATACCAAAGCTATACCTCCTAATAACTTTGAAAAGGTGCCACACAACAATGAACTTCAAGCTCCATGATGTAAGAAAAACTTGGTATGCTTGAAACTCATGAACAAACATGATGGCTCCAAAGGCAAGAAAAGTGTGTTATGCAAGGTGGCCATATAACAGTTATTGTAAATGCAAAATAGTGTAAGGTACATTTAAAGGGATGTTTCTTAGTTCATGTAATGTATCTTCTTAGGGAACATCATGCCTAATATCTCTAAGAGAAGAGAAGACAAAGAAATATCATGCTCTTAGAGGATATCAAACCTAGTGATACCACCAAGAAAAGGAGACATCACAAGAAGAAATAAAATTACACAGTGAAAAATGAGTATCAATGTATGCCCCCACTTTAAAGTAGTTGCTAACACCATTTCTATGAGAAATTACTTTAAAGTAGAAGAAGAAATTAGAGATTATTTGAAAAGCATTATGCAAATTCATATGTTTTTGAATGAAACTACATTATGGATAAAGGGATTTCCTCCAAAAGGCAACAACTAAATATAACTCAGTAGAACACATGCCAACCAACTTAAGGCATGCCATCCACATCCCAAGCTTGCTATTATATATAAGATGGAAGGTGGTCAACTAGCCAAAAGAGACATTGAAAAGTACCATATGAGGTCAAGGATAACCTAACCCCTTGACCCCACTTAGTGCAAGATAAGGATGATCCAAGATGTTTGATGAGAAGCATGAAAATCAATATCAATTAGAGTAATTGGGTGCCTCGACAGAAGGAAGAGTGCAATAATCCTTTAGATGTTGAATTTTATCATGCATACTCTTACATTTGTTAGTAGAATGACCATGAAATCTATGATATGCACAAAATGAGCTCTTGTAGTAAAATTTATTTTGTGTTCTTGGAGGGAGGGATGTCAAATGATCTTGGAGGAGTCTCAAAAAGATACAATCTTGATCAATATTAGGGGATGTTCCTTTATTTTGTGACAAGTATATCTCCTAATTAGTATAAGATGTCATACTTACACAAGACTCTTTAGATTGTGAGATTTTGTTCTCTCCTTGAAGAGATGGTATAAAATATAATGAATTGGAATCATTAGTTTTTTGCTTGATGACATTTATGTTAAGTGATGATTTATTTGTTTCTTTCATTTCTTTCAAAGGATAATAATCAAGAACACTAATGTCTATTAGTTCAGGATTCACTAATGATAAAGTTGGCTTAGAGGAATCTTTTGTAGTAGTGTTGACATTGAGTGAAGGCTTGTTTGTTTCTTTCGAGGGACAATAACCAGGACCACTAGTCTTTTCTTGTGTGTAAGGCTCTATAGGGAAACAAATACCTTGTTCTCTAGCACCACATCCTTTTCGACTATATCCAAGTTGTCTCACAAGTTCATAACCTTTACCATAAAGCTTTTTCATTTCTATCAGATTCAGTGGTTTCTCATAATTAAGTTCATGAAAGTTTGTTGTGTAATTTGATTCTTCTTCTAAAGTGTTTGAGCTTAATGCTTGCAAAGGGTCTTTTGAATTTTTTGTTGACATTACTACTTTTTCTTTTTCCTTTCCAAAGTCTTTTTTTTATGATCTTGTATTTTCCCATGAATGTTGTGAAATCCAAGGAACCCTAATCATATTCTAATAGCTCTATAACTTCCTGAATGTGTTTTTCTTTGTCTTTTTGTTACATGGGTTCTACTTGTGTAGTTGGTGTCAATGTTTTTAAAGAATTTTGCTTATTTTTCTCAATGTTTAAACATTTTTTTGGTTCAAGGTTGGCTTCGAGTATGTACACTTTGTTTTTGTAGACATACTTCATATACAATGAAGAGTAGAACACACCCCATTCATTGCATTCAAATCCATGGTCTTCCAAAAAGAAGATTATATGAAATATCATGAGGCATAACATGGATCGGTGTTTATAATATGTCCTTTCCAATTGTAATAGGAAAATTGATCACACCAAGTGGTTGTTTTCCCACATTATCAAAACCACTAATAGATAAAGAGTTAGGTTGAATTTTTGATTTATCCACACCAAGCCTATACAAAAGGTTTACACCACACACATTAAGAGGGGATCCACTATCAAAAAGGGTTTTCTTTATCCTTGTTCTATTGTATTTAGCTATTATCATGAAAACCTCATTTTTTTTGCACTTCCAAAGGAGGTAGCTTAGTTTGGTGGAAAAAATGTTAGCATTTATTCCTTGAATTATGGTTGTTATGTCATTTGGGTTTGCACTAGAGGGAACCACAAATAATTGCAAGGAACTTTGAATCATGCTACAATAAGAAGGGAAGGCTTGAATAAGGTCGCATAATGATATATTAGCAGGAGTGTTCTTTAGGTGTTCAGGGTATGTGCAAGATCACCATGGAAAAATAGGCCCTTAAGTGGAAAAAACATCAGAAAAATTAGAGTTAGGAAACTTGATGTAAAAAATTGAATAAGTTATCTATATTATTTCAAAAATATTTAAGAATAGAATTTGTAGCAAATTGAATGTAGTTTCTAAACTACTAGGTTGATTTTATTTTTTTAAATCTATTTGGAGTAAATTTCAGGCAAAAAATAAGAAGTAGGTGTCTGTCTGACCACCCTAACCACAATAAAATGCTAATATTTTTTAATAAGATTTTATATATAAGTAGAGGACTCATGTCCCAATGTGATGCATTATTTTTTGTAATTTTTTTCCAAGTAAATAATTAATTATGATTTTTTTATTACAACTTTTAAAAAATATAAAAACCTGTATGTCTGACCACCATAACTTGGTCAAAAATTCATGAAATTCAATTTCTTTTAATCCTATAGTATATGAAGCATAGAATGTGACACATGTTTCAGATTCAAAAAATGTGATACTGTTTGAAAGTTATATATGATTTCAATTAGCCTATCAGTCGTAATTCAAATAGAAAATGAATAATAATAATTTATTAAATTCAAAGTAAAACATAATTTATATTGGTGGAAATCTAAGAATCTCCTTTAAAAACCCTTTTCGGTTCATCAATTTTGGGTAAAAACAAAGTCGTCAGCCACATACCGTACACATACCCATCATATCACCACTTTTTGGCCCATCATGATCCTGCACATACCCTTCAATGAGATTATACTCCTTTTCATTATGTAAAGGCCAACAAGGAGGACTGAGAAAGATAGGATTAGGCAATGGGAGGGATGTTGAAGGTGTTTGTATTCATTGTAGATTGTTTCTACTGTTGTATCTATGAGCAATGATATTATAAATCAATTATTATGAAACATTATTCTTAGGATGGTAAAGGATAATTATGGGTTAGTTTTGAGTTTTTGGTCATTGTGAGGGTGGGTAAAAAATTAGAGGATTCTTAATATTTCCCATAGGGTATTTAGGAGGTCCAATAATCAATGGGAATTTAATGGACACTTGTGCATTCATAACCTTAGTGGTTTAAATTATTTCTAATGAAGGTGAGTCTAGTGTCATTCTTTCACCATCATATAAGGAAGTCACATTACTATTGTTTGAAAGATACGTGTTAATTCTCTCATTTTCTTCCACCATGATATCCTCCCTACAAGGAGAATTTTTATGAGAACTATAAACTAGATGTTCATGACATTCAATGGTTGATTCCTCTAAAATGACTTCATCACAAGTAGGGGAGTTATCAATGGTTGTATTATCTTGTTTAGTAAGGTTTTCCCTAGTAGAAGAGAGACAACTAAGATTCTCATGACTTTCATTAATTTTATTTTCTAACATCAAAGTATCTTCTTCACAACTAGGAGTGATACGAGAAGAAGAACAATTTTTCTTGGCAAGATTATCCATAATTTCACTCCTTTGTCTCATAAAATCTTCCAAAATAGGTTATGTAGGGGAAGAAATGTAAAGAGAGTTATCATAGATCTTAAATATTTTATTGTCTAACACCAACCTATCATCTTTAATTATAATATGATTGTCTTGATTCCTTACAACTGTATCCTCTTTTACTAAAACACTCATGAAAGCAAGAGGTGAATTTAAATTAGGTGAGTTGATGTTTAGAAATTTTTCTATTCAATAAAATTCTCTTGTGCTATAATATCTTCCAATGTAGGAGTGTTTAGAGAAGTGGATCTTTCAACATTGTCATGATTCTCAATGAGTTCATCTTCTAAGACCGAAATACCTTCATCACATGTAGGAGAGGTATTAGGATAAGAACAATGATGATTATCATGATTGTCTATGATTTCATCTTATTCTATCACATCATTCCCACAAATAGGAGAGATAGGAGGGGGTGTAGATTTAAGGAAATCATCAAAATTTTCATTTTCTTTTGCTAAGAGATTCTAATAACTAGGACATGTATTGAATGAATGACTAACATGCTTATTGACTAAATTTTTATTTGAAAACTTGGAAAACATAGATACTAAATTTTTTGACAAGTAATTTGTACAAACTCAAAATGCAAAGACTTAAAATGCAATGTAATGACCTAGAATGAAATGTAATTTTTAGATTCTAAACAAGGTAATTTGCTTATTACACTATGAAACAATCTAAAATGAAATGTTGTAAATGTAATTTTGAAATTAGGAAATCAATGAAATGAATTTAATTAAGCTAGATCTAATTAAATGCATGTAACTAAAAATAAACAAACTGATATAGTTATTCAATGACAACAAACAAAAGTACAAAAATGATGTTTTTAATTTTGTAAATGGTAGTTTCAAGTCTGATCTAGGACTAATTTTCCTAGAGAGGTGTATGAGTCCCAAAAAGGGTTTTTGGAAGGGTCAAATGCTAGAAAATGTACAGCACAAAATTCTTAGAAATTTGGTAAAATAATTTGTACTGGGAATAAATCGCCCAGAGGGGCATATGATTCCTAGAATAGGGTTTTTTTTCCCAATTTCAAAAAATCTTGAGTTGTTTCTAAGGTTTCTAATTTCTATGGTTTGTTGACTCTTTGAAATTCAAGAATTTTAGTGAAATTAAATAATGCAAGATGCAAAAATGCAACCTATATGCACTTTCACTAATGCAAGATCTAGGAATATTATGCACTCCAAATCTAAAAATAACGTGTTCTAAAGGCTAGGTTTTGTTGGCATATGGCTTTGGAGATTACTTTTGGTTGCTATTGTTGTAATTGATGGAAACTAGAGTATTTAGTATGGTCCACAGTTCAGAAGTAGCTCATATCGAAAGGAAAAGTAGAAGACAATATTCTACCAACAGAAAGTAGAAAGAATAGAGTATCTAGTTGGTAAGTTGGTCTAAATACTTCACTAGATCATTATTTTGTTGTGTGGATCCCCAGAGAATATTTTAAAGCTTTTCAAGTATGTATGTTACCTGATTGGTAAGATTTACAATGTTGCATCATCAGTGTATGAGTTTGGAGATTCGGTAGAATGACTTTTTTATTTTCTCATTATGGTTGACCTAGTGTATATAGCGTGTCACAAATGTATAAGGAGTAGTTGTTTCAACTATTTCTTGTGTTGGGAATTTTGATTTAGTTCCCTACTATATTCTAGCCAACTTGTGTTGGTACACATTAATTCTCATTGGTGATTTGAGTTGACATGTGGAAGAATATTATATTTTGTTTAAAATCCAACATATAGAAATGAAATCCTTGTTAGCGAATATAAAAATGAAATCGATAATTCATTTTATATGAAAAAATGTATGAAGTGAAGTAGTGTGAAAGTGAGTGAATGTGTGTAGATCAGAGTAGATATGTGTGCAAGTATTAGAAGGGTTTTCAGAAGGGTAGAAAATAGAGAAGAGAAAAGGAGAGTAAAAATAGAGTCAATCAAAAGGGCTGAAGATCATTTTAACTTAGCCTCATTGGAACTAAATCTAGGCATTTGGAGATGTTATTTTCTCAGTTCAACATTTTTGTTGTATTCCCAAATATTCTGTAAGGAAATGAGCCTTCCTTATTTTGAGAAATGAGCTCTAGGCAATGCTCCTAAATGCAAGTGCATTCCATTTTTATCATACTATTAACAGAGTATACTTTGTGGATTAATCTCCACCGTGGTTTTTCCCCTAACAGGGTTTCCACATAAAAATCTTGGTTTTATGGTGTTCACATTATCTCTTTAATGTGGTTGCATGTTTCCTTTTGTTTATATGTTGTGGATGTTATTAAATTTTATATTGTTGTTGATAGTTTAAGATTTAATTTGAAATTCAAATATTGTAGAACACTGATTCACCCCCACTCTCAGTGTTCCTATTGTCCAACAATTGGTATCAGAGCTAGTTCCTTTTCTAAATTTTAACAGCTTGAGGTGGATCTCGGATTAAAATGGACATTGGAACTCTTCAACAATAGCTTACGGTGGAACTTGATGACCTTAATCAATCTAAAGGTGAGGTCATGGAATTAAAAGCAAATCTTGTAGCTACCAAAAAATTCATTCAATCACTGAAAGATAAAATAAATGAGTCAAGGGAAAAGAGGAAGGAACTATGTGGAAAGTTGAAGCAAAAAAAAAAGAAGAGGCCCAAAAGATGTTCATCTGAATCAAACCCTAAAAGAAATAACAAAAGAATGTGAAAAGCTTGCTAAGGACAATTGTGCTCTAAAGATTGAAATAGAATCTATGGCGATGAAGTTAACCAAAGAGTTTGAAGAGAGAAAAAGGAAGGAGGATAATTTGGCCCAGTTCTTGAAAGAAAAGTCTAAGGAATGTAACAGAGTTAATAGTGGATTCATTTAGTTGGAGATTGAACTGCAATAATTGAGAAACAATGAACAAGAGCTTGAGAGATAGATAGTTATTCTCAAAGATGAGCTTGCCACTACAAATGAGTTTAAGGAGAAGTTTAGGATCAATTTTGCTAAGGTTGATGAGATGAATAAAGGAAAAAAATATGTGAATGATAAACAAGGTCTTGGCTATGTGAAGGACCCTGAAAAGAAAAATCAGAAGAATAAAGGTAGAAGATATTCGTCATTAGAATGTAGAAGTATGTCTGTCAACATAAGCAATGCTAAATGCTACACCTGTGGAAGATGTAGACTTGTCGATAATCGATGTAGATCAAGAGGAAATCAATGGAATGGATGGTATAAAAAGAAAAATTTGGTGTGCTACAATTGTAACAAATTTGGTCTCATTGCAAGATTTTGCAGGAACAAAAACATGGATAGGAGAGGTCTGGTGTATCAAGGCAGAAGCTCACAAAGCGTTGACAAAGGAAAAGGAAAAATATCCATGGAAGAGATAAGAGATCAGATGAAGAAAATGTGGGTAAATAAGAGTGGATCTGATGAATGTAATAAGGCTATACCGGAAGATCCCTCCAGAAATTCATCCAACAATTGATTTCAGGCCATTAGGCTTGGGGGAGTTTTGATGAAAATCTTTTTTCCCCTTATGTGTAGTTGGTACCAGATTGTAGGAAGTTGTCAGTAGATGTATTATTCATTCTTAGATGTATTAGTGATTGCTTGTTCAGAAAGATGAAATCTTGAGGGTCTGCAAATGGATTCTACTCTTGTTGTCTGAGAGTGCAAAGTAATTGGAACTCCTACAGAAAATAATTTAATGTGACAAGGAAGTTAGGTGTGCAAAGTTATAAAAGGGAATTTGGAACCCTCATTTGTCACTGTGTATTGAAGGAAAATAGTTGGAGAGATTTTTCAAAAAAAAAAATTGAAAGAGTGAAATTCAAATCAATGGCCAATTCTCCAAGTATTTCAGCTGCTTATCAATTTCATACTTATTCAGTGATTGGTAGACCCCTGTTTGATATGAAAAATGAAGTATATCAAAGGAAAAGTAACTCTAGATGAATATAGTAGTCAAAAGGTCAGGGATATAAGAAATTTTTTGTCTACTGATGAATTAAAGAAGCTTGGAGGTACAAAACATAAGAATTTGGACATCTAGAATGAATTCCCTTATTTCATCAATGCGAAGGTAGTCTGGTTTATCTTAAACATATTGGATGGTGATATCCTTACTATGGTAAACCCTATAAAATTTCTAAGGTTGTATTCAGAAATTTAACAGGATTATGCAAAATTAGAGATGTCCCAAAAAAGAAATTGATTCAAAATGTTGAGGTAGAAGCCCTAACTAGTGTAAAAGGAGATATGAGGGCTCTAATGATTTCAATGATCAAAGATCCATTAACAAGGTACATTGAATATGGAATTTTGTACAAGATTTTCTTCAAAAATAGGGAAGGTGTAACCTCTACAGGTGCAGTCTACATTGCACACAAAATGATAATGGAAAACAAAGACTTTGATCTATGTGGATTTCTAAAGGATCAATTGATGCAGAATGTGTAATTGACAAAGGATATAGATTACTCTTTCAAGTTTGGTACCCTACTTATATGCATTATGATTTATTTCCTGAATTGCTTACCTCAGAATGAGAATGTGGTATGGAAGGAAAACATACTGGTCTATAAGCAAATTTTTGAGCATTTTAACACTTTTGAAAATGGAAAACAAGTTTATGAAAAATTCTTTAGAAAGTTGTTAGGAAAGGTTGGTGTAACTGATAGTCCTCTCCCGATAAAAGTAGTTGAAGGTGGATCATCCTCTAGTAAGGTGGTGAAAAAGAAGGAGAGAGAGTTGGCTGATGACACTCCTATGGCACTTAAATCAACAAAAGTTGAGGGAAAAGGTAAAGAGCAGATAGTTGTGGATATAGTGGATGAAGATTCTGAGGAATAGACACCAAGAGATGAATTGAAACTAGGTGAACTAGATGTGATAATAGTAGAAGAAAGAGATGAAGAAGGTTCTACATTCAAAGAAAAGATACTGCAGATTGTATAGGAAGAAGATGGAATGCAAAAGATAACTAACATATGGATAAATGGACCATCATATGAATAGGACTTCATTGAGGACACTCTAGGAAGATACTTTATGGAAAATAACATTGACTTGGAAAGTTTACAGAATGCACTTCTTGAAGAATTGATTGAATGTATCAGGTATGCTATGACCTCTGTGCCTCAGGACATAAAAGAGGAAGAAATAATCTCTCATTTGAAGATGTCGTTTAGGATATTTCTCACCAAAATGAAGAATAAAATGAATGCACTAAAAAAATGCATTGACTCAATGAACAATATCTACAATTATTGCCTTAGGTGGCCTCATGTGGTTGGTAAATACAAGCACAAGTTAGAGAAAATTGAGAATGAGTTGATCAGAATTGGTCAAGATTATAGTATGTTTCAAGACAAGGATGGAGAAGCTAAGAAGAAGGTTCATGAGTTGCAAGTTGAGCATGCAAAGGTCCACTTTTCCAAAAACACTCATATGGATACTTTCTAGAAATTTAAGGATTAGACTGAATGTAGATTAGAGCAAATGATTGAAGTTTTGAAGAAAGGAGAAAAGATGGAAGAAGCTATTACCATTCCTGAATCCCTTGTCTAGGTCATCAATAGGACATCAGCAAACAATAGTTTGATAGTAGCTATTGGTATTGTAGTGGAATCTTGGAAGAACTTTCTTCCAGATACGAAAGATAAGTATAAAATAATTTTCTGAATTTAGCAGTAGTTGCAATTTTCTGATCAATTGGGGGAGAAAATGAAGTGAGAGAGAGTGCAGTAAAAATACTAAGTGGGAGAGAAAAGTAGTGGAGTTTTTTGTCATTGATGTCAAAGGGGGATAGAATGCAGTGAAAAATGCCTTGAAATCCAAAGGGGGAGAAGTGTTTTGTTGTGTTTTGAAGCTTTGAATCTTGGTTCCAACTGTCATTTTTCACTAAGTGTTGCCATCAATGCCAAAGGGGGAGATTGTTGGCATATGGCTTTGGAGATTTTTTTTAGTTGCTAGTGTTGTCATTGATGGCAACTAGAGTCTTTAGTATGGTCCACAGTTCAGAAGTGGCTCATACTAGTAGGAAAAGTAGAAGAAAATATTCTATAGGTAGAAAGTAGAAAGAATGGAGTATCCATTTGGTAAGTTGGTTTGAATACTCCACTGGATCATTATTTTGTTATGTGAATCCCCAGGGAATCTTGTCAAGCTTTTCAAGCATGTATGCTACTTGATTGGTAAGATTTACAATGTTGCATTGATCGGTGTACAAGTTTGGAGATTCAGTAGAATGACTTGTTTATTTTCTCATTATGGCCGAACTTGTGTATATAGCATGTTGCAGATGTATAAGGAGTAGTTGTTTCAACTATTTATTATTTTGGGAATTTTGATTTAGGTTCCTACTATAGTCTAGCTAACTTGTGTGGGTACGCATTAATTCTAATTGGTGATTTGAGCCGACATGTGGAAGAATATTATATTTTGTTTAAAAGTCGACATATAGAAATGTTAGCAAATATAAAAATGAGATCAATAATTCATTTTGTATGAAAAAATGTATTAAGTGAACTAGTGTGAAAGTGAGTGAATGTGTGTAGAGCAGAGTAGATGTATGTGTGAGTATTAGAAGGGTTTTTAGAAGGGAAAAAAATAGAGTAGAGTAAAAATAGAGTCAATCAGAAGGGCTGAAGATCATTTCAACTAAGCCTCATTGGAACTAAATCTAGGCATTTGGAGATGTTATTTTCTCAGTTCAACATTTTTTTGTATTTCCAAATATTTTGTAAGGAAATGAGCCTTCCTTATTTTGAGCAATGAGCTCTAGGCAGTGTGCCTGAATGCAAGTGCATTCCCTTTTGATCATAATTTTAACAAAGTATACTTTGTGGATTAATCTCCGCTGTGGATTTTCCCCTAACAAGGTTTTCATGTAAAAATATTGGTGTTATAGTGTTCACATTATCTCTTCAATGTGGTTGCATGTTTCCTTCTATTTATATGTTGTGGATGCTATTAAAGTTTATATTATTTTTTATAGTTTAAGATTTAATTTGAAATTCAAATATTGTAGAATGTACGTATTCACCCCCCCTTTTAATGTTCCTAGTGTCCAACAGGTTCTCCAAAATGAAACATCAAAAAATTTTGTTGTATGTTTTAGGATATAGAACAACCAATTTCCTATAAGTTTCATTCAAGGATACCTTAGAGATCTCAATACAAGGATGGAATGAGGGAAAGAGATCTGCTAGAAGGGTTTCCTAGGGTGTGATTAAAGATTAAAAGGGGGTTTAGCACCAACCAAATCCTTGGAAAGAAAGAGATAAATGTAATGTGAAAACCTAACTATATGACAGAGTATGAAACTCAAATTGAGTAGAGGGGTACCTAGAAGAAAGATGTGATCAAAACAAGCTTTGAAACCTTGAAATTTTTTTATTTGATGCTGACTAGGACTCATACGCTAGTCTGGGAGATTTATTCCTAGACTATGGTTTTTGTGTAGAAATTGGGATTTCATTATGACTGATCTAGATCTCCTGAGATCTAGAAAAAACATAGTACTAGGACTCATATGCCACATGTGGTGATTTAGTCCTAGTATTACAGTTTGGCTGAAATTTTGGTATTCCCTGGTGATTTCCTACAACTTCCTTCCTGGTAGATTTTTGAGTTTCAAAGCTTGAATTTTCCTCTATAGATGACTTTCTATGAAGATGACAACCTTTGGACAACTTGAAGACTTTATTGAATCTTGCAACTTAGTCTTCAAGGGATCTTCAAGCTAAAAACACCTAGATCTACAATCACACATGTAGAGAGAGGGAAAAACTTGTTGATTGCTAAGGAATAGGGCTTTTCCTTGGTAAAACCCTATTTAGGTAATTAAACCTTATGATGAAACAATGATACCTTGAATGATGTCTTGAAATGTAGGTCAATAATCTAACATGAAGTGCCTATGTGGAATGTAGATCTTGATCTTGAATTAGATAAGGAACAATGCTTAACTTGGATCTTGAATGCTACATCTCAACACAAGCTCAAGAACATGCTTGATACTTGATGACCTTGACATGATAATGGATCTTGAATTGCTGTAATAAATGAATAAATCTACCCTTGAATACTTTAGGAATGCTCTTGAATACACTATGATACTCTTGTGAACTCTTAGGATGTATGATTCTTTATTGCTAGGTTGATATTATGATTTCTTAGGTGAAATAATGATTTAAAACCTTGTTTATATAGGAATTCCATCTAACTTACCACTTATTAGAACCTATATGCTGATAATCATGAAATTTCAATCCAAAACTCCAATTTCTCACTTAAAAACCTAAAAGGGACCAAATGGGATTCATACACCCAAGGTGGTGTATAGGTTTGGGACTTTTCAAGTCTCAAAAATGTAGGTTATGAACCTTGAGAGTGTGTGAATCTCTTTGGGAATGTTTTTGGCTAACGAACAAAGCTAATTGATATGTTTGAAATCTCTCTTACACTTTAGTCTTTGCAACACCTAGGAAGGTGTACCTAAATGATAGAGTAGATTTGAAAAGATATATGTGTGATCTCTAATTTTACAAATCTATTCACAATAGCACATGGAAGTGAGATTGATGCAGTACTAATGATTAATTCCTACTGTGAATGTTTTTGAGAACTAGAGGTTTCTAAAGTCTATTGCTTGGAATGAAAATGACCAGTTCCTAATATAATTGGGTGAATGGAGTCAGATATGTATGATAGACGTATCACTTTCCTTGGCTTAACTCTAACTACCTAGCACTTTTAATTGTTTATAACTTGTATAAATGTGCAAGGTTGCTAGTTATCAAGCTCCTTTTGCTTATCTTAATGATATATTTTCTAATTACTATGACTATCTAAAGGATTTTAACTCTTGTTTGAAGGAAACAAACTTGAGATGATTTCTTTAAAGGACTTATAATTCTTGGTGGAAACCTATAAACATGAACCACATAAGGAGGATTTTAATTCTTTCACACATAGATCAATTAAATTAATCACATCGTGACAAAAAATGTGCCTATACAAACCATAAATATGCTTGATATAATGATTTAAATAATCATAAAAGAGCACTATGGAGACAACAAAGATAACTTATAAAATTTAGACTCAGTAGATAATTCAACACCAGGGAACTTAACACCAGATTAATGCTTCTTCTCCATTAATATTTTTTTCAAGAGATTGTGCAAAATGTAATAGAAGTATTCATGATTACTACACTATTCCAAATGATAGATAATAATGATGATTGATGATGATCAAAACTAGGATTTGTTTTCCCTTCTTATATGGGAAGCAAAAAGATTTAGGAATTTTACAAAAGATGTGTCTCTTCATGATTTTCATCTTAACTAATTGCATTTTCTTAAAACATAAAGAAATGATTAGGATTTTGTAGCATATTGCGACACTTGCTCTATTATTCAACATAGGGAACCGGTGGCCTCTATGGATCTGGCAAGGTTCCCCTCTCCTTGATGAAGTATTTGATTGTTCAGTATCCTTCAAATCGAGGCCTATCCCTTCATATCTGAAGCACTTCCAATGTTGGTGGTAAACATATTTATCTCTGAAAAATGATTGACCCTTCTAGTCTTGGTGATGAACAAATGTGTCTTTCCTAATATGAGTATCAAAATTTCTTATCATGTCTTCTATATTCTATTCCATATGCATTATTCAATCAAGTTGTTTATGAGTTTTCTCCATCATCATTTCTTCATCATTAATTACATCAAATTCCCATGGTAACACTTTAGCCAATTCACTTTTCCAATGATCTTGCTCTTTAAGTTCTTTGTGATCATCGAAGAACAAGGGAAATGGGATATCCAATGGTTGAATGAAATCATCGAGTTCCTCCTTAATCCTAGTATGAAACTACTTATGTTGATTGATCAACTCATTACTTGTGGAGGACTTGTCCATTCATAATATGTTTACTAATCAGTTCCACTTTCTTTTCTTCCATGTGTTCCTATAATCTCTTATGTTCATTGAAAGAAAAGTGCACTTTCATAAAGAGTACCCAGTACTAGTTATCCTGGTCCATCACCTTTTGAAATCTCTTCTTGATTATTTTAGACACAACTTCAAACTCTGTGGTCTTCACCCTTTTCTCCAATTCATTACATTTCTTTTGGACCTTTTGATGACAATGCTTCAAGTATATGACATCTACCATGGCATCTAATAGCTTCTTATCATGGTCCACAATGGAGATTATAGTTCTAATGAAGAAGAAGAGGGAAATTTATCTCTGTAACTAGTTTCCTCCCTTTTTACTTTATAATTTTCTCTTATTAACTTCTCAACCCATGCCTTGTTGAATTTTGTAACATTTATTTTCAAATCTGCTATTTCAGTGGGATTAGTATTTTCCACTCTCTACACCAAAAGATGTCCAAACATTTGGTTTGGGTCATTGATTATGGCATATATTTTATCTTGGTGGTATAAGGACCAAATCAACAAGGTGGCTTCATCTGGGTTATAGCTTGATCTAGAGTACATTTTGACACTTGCCTCTTTTTAAAAATGAAATGTCTTATCCCTAATGGAAACCCTAAAAAAAATCATGATTCAATTCCTGACTTTTCCAATTTCAGTCAGTTTCAAGTATCTAGACTTAGGGTTTTGGTTCATTAAAAATACCTAGAGATTTTCCTCTCAAAATATCACCCAAGAAACCCTTGGGGAAAATCCCTTGTTAAAACTCTAATTCATCGTTGAACTTTTGCTGCCTATTTCTGGTCATCTTAAAACATTTTGAATCATTAACACTCATGGATTAACCGGTCCCTCATGCCTAGGTCTATTATTCTTATATTTTATAGGGTTGATCAAATGAGCTTATTTGGCCTTTAAATCCTTTGAAATAATATGTTCAAATTCTTTTGAGGCATTTTACATGTTGTCCTAGGTGGTCCTTTTCTTAAAAAAAATTGCGGTAACGTGCTAAATTTTTTTCACTTAAGTCTTCTCGACGATTTCCCTTTATGGATCATCAAATATAGCTTTTGACATATAAATTCAAATTGGCGATGAGTGATGAGTGATGTTTCTTTGGTTTTGATCATCATGGATGGCTTTCTAAAAAAAAACTTGCATTAGCAATTGGTGATGAGCAACTTTTCTCTTGTTTTGCACATCATAGATAGGTTGTGGGTTTTGAGTTTCATATTAACGATGAATGATATGCGGTTGTTGTCATTATCACTGGCTTCTTTCATATCGCTAATTTCTCATGAATTTCATGATGAGAATTAGTGATGTGTGATGGACTCTAGTGCTTGTTGCATCTTCTCTTTTTGCTCATCATGGATTTTCTCTAGATTTTGAGTTTCAAATGGGCGATGAGCAATAAGTTATGGGCTCTTTTATTTTTGTTCCATCACTTATCATAGATGGTTGTGCAATTGTTTTTTTCAAATTGGTGATGAGTGATGCAATACTTTGTTCAAGGTTTTCATTCACTAATACGAGGTGTTCTCCTGAGTGATATCTCTGGTACCCTAGATTTTCATGTAGGTGCATGTGGCATGATATGGTTTCATAACTGGTTGAACAAGATGTCACTAATAGGGTTTAGATTTTTAAATATGAATCAACAATGAATGATGTGTGATGAAAAATGAATAGTGATCCAATAGTCTTAATTTTATTGTTCCAATGCTCCCATTGTATATTTAACCCTGGAAGGGTGGGGAAAATATGAGACACACAATAGAAGGTTTTAAGGAATATTCTCTTTGAATGTTGGCTTTATGTACTTTGCTGATATAAATGAAGGGGCATGGATGGAGCTTGTGATGCATGTTAATTGTCAAATCGCAAATGACTAATGAAGATTAAGGGAAGACATGACAACATTTGAGGTGGTATCACTGTCTTTGAGGAACAAGTTGTCAAAGGCTAGAAACGGTGTTGTAGGTTTCCATTGATGAAGTTTTAAATCCTCAAAGATCAACAGTCCAAATTCAAAGCTGAGATGCTAAGTTATCTACTCACTCGTACAAGGATTTCTTCAATCATTAATTGCTACATGCTCCCAATTATCTATTTAATGTAGATTTTTTGCCATTTGATCTCACCATTTTTCAGTCTATAAAAAATGTGAAGTGTTGGTCATTGAAGGAGTGTGTGAATGTCGCGTTTTCAATTGTAGAGATATTGGTGTTTCTATCTTGGGTGAGTTGGTCTTTTGTCTAAGCTCTATTTTAATTCATGTTGTAGTTCATGTAGGAGTTTTATATTTCTATGGCTTGTTGAAATTGTCTAGGTTTGTGGGTGTGCTTTGCTGAAAATTTGATTTTAGAGCTCAAATATTGGTTAGTCTTCACTCAATTTTGATTTGGTATAGCTTCTACCCTATGTTTTTCAAAATGGGTAAGTCAGGTGAGTCAATTCATCCAACTATGAGATCTAGGCTACGTAGTGTGTTTGAATGTCATGAAGATATGTCTATGGCTCAGTAAGAAGTCCCTGGGACTTTTGTAGCTCCAAAGGGTTAAAAGAAGGCCTATGCTCAAAGGAAGAAAATTATTGTCTAGAATACCTACAACTTAAGAAACAAGACCATTCAAAATAATTGGTCAAGTTTAAGGGAAAGGAGCCAGTTGAGCATATAAGGAAGTCCAAGAAAAGAAAAAAGAGTCACAAGGCCTACCTAGGAAAACACAATTCTCCCATTATGATCTTTGATAGCCCTTGAGATGGTGGAGGTGACATTGACTCGAGATACAACCATTACCTTCTCTCTCTAGTGTCATATGATGACTCTGATGAGGATGTAGTGATGGTTCCTCCAGTTTCATCACAAACAAGGAGTGGTCTAGCATACTCTGATGATGATGACTCAGAGTAGGTTCCTTTGGTTTTTTTTGTTTTTTATGACACCATTTACACTACATCAAGATTTCTCTCTTCAATGTGTATGTGGCTTTTGTATTTTACTCTTTCATACTGAGGTGGAAGTCTTCTAGATGGTATAGTAAATAATCTTTTCCTTGACATGGATGTTGCAACAATGAAATGGTACCCTATGGTGATTAGGTTATTCTCCATCAACAACTCACGAAGAATTTTGCCTTTTGCATTCCCCTTCAATGTCAATGATTGTGTGTAACCATCTTGGGGAATATCTAGAATTTGGGTGAAATTATTTTTGAAATGAAATGTGAAATATAATCTTAATTCAACTACATGATTTTTTCTCCCTCTATAAAGGGGATTTCAAGGCTGATTACAAGGGAGGTGATTCAAGTTTTGAGTCTCAAAAAGGTCTAGGTGAATAGCAAAGCTTAGAAAGGAAAATAAATGTAAATAGGTAGATTGATTAATATACCAGGAATAATTTTAGGGTATGAATCATGATGTAATAATCTTAAATGGTTTTACAGTAACATTAGTAATAAAAAATATCAATTCTAAAATATATGGTCTCCTATATAATTTCCTTACAGATTATGAATGAAATTGTTAATGATAATTTCATTTGTATTTCATTGTTTAAACTGAATGAGTGAGTTTATTTATGCTTTCATTCAAATGTCGATTTAATGATAAAGTAAGGTCATGGGTCTATGAGGAAAGGATATAATATTTGGTAAGAAGCTATGTTTTAGATGCAGTGAATTGAATGTGATAAGGTAGTATTCCAATAATCCACAAATTACTCAGGTGAATTGTTAGGGTATTACTGATCAATTGGAAATGTGACTCCATTGTCCCATGGAGAAGGCATTGGTCCCTTCATCAACTTATCTCAGATTAAGTTGAGTTAGTAACACACCTATCCAGAGGCTTAAAATGGGAATAAAATCATGAAAACTTTCAATTATAATGTTCCAACCCAAAGTGTTACTTTATTCCTTGAAATGGAAAATATTTTATTAAAAGGTAAGCCAAACCCTTGATCAATGTTTCCCATTTTCACTTTGAAGGAATTAATCTGTGTATAGAAATGCTCTTGTTAAAATGAATATCACATGAGCATGTTTAAGGATCACTCTCTTGGGTCTCACAGAACCTGAAGTGAAGAAGTAATGGACTTAAAATCCTTACTTGTGTGTTGGCCAATTCTCACCCTTACTAACAATTAAATTTTGGAAGATTCATAGGCGAGAGATGAGATCAAGTTTTTCTCATAAAAAGACACCAACAAAAATGGTGACTCTGCTCAGGAGGATTTGAGAAAACTCTGATAGAAGATCATTCTACCATAAAGAGTCAAAGTATTTACCAAGCTTGGCTTTGTGTCAATGAGTCAATCCTCTTGGATATTGAGGAAGTTTGTTGTGTGTCCTTTGCAAATTTTCATATGTTGTCAAGATTTATCACAATTTCATGAATATTGGTTAAATTCCCATTAGAAGTGGGTGGTTACTATGAAAACTCTTTATATCAGTGTAAATTGTTTTGAGAGATTCCCGTAAAATGGAATGAAAAGTTACTAGAAATAAGGTGTAAAGGACATGTGTGTGAATTTGTTGATTAAGGAGGTTTGAAGTCAAATTTATTGGTGAAAGAAACTTCATATTGTGGAAGTTTGTTCCTCTATAAAGGAGGTGGTGACTGTATGCATAAGAACCCAAGGAAAGTGTGAAGAGGGTTCCAAATCTGAAAGGTTTACCAATTAGGGACATAATTTAGGAATGGTTACAGTATATTTAGGTATTTTTTCATTTTTGGCTTTCAACAAGATATAAATTTATGAGAAGACCTTGTTGAAAATGTTTGGTGAAAACTTTGTTTCCCTACTATGTGAATTAAGCACAAATACAGGGAGTAGTAATTGTTTTACATAATCCTAGGGTGAAATGTGTAATATCTAAGTTGGGTTGTAGAAGTATGCTTACTCCTGAATTATGCCTCTTAGAAAGTTTTAAAGGATAGATATGTTTGAGCTTTAAAAGCATGATTAAAATTAAGGAATGAGGTAGCGAATAATCGACTATGAAGTTGATTTATGAAGATTAAATAGGGGTATCAAATAAATGTATCACTCCCTTGTATTTCCTTGTGGAACATCAAGTAAAAACATGCAAGGCATGTAGCGCTTATCATGCAATCAAAAGAAGTTATCTATTGAGAGATATAATCCATTAAGTTTTAATAGTATTCAAGGTTTTCCTAATAAGATTCCCAATGATATTAGGAAACATTTGCCTAAATTTATAGGAAAAAGTGATGAGTCAACTTATAAACACCTAAGTGCATTCATAGATTTTATGGGTTGCATTGAGATAGATCATGAGGATATTGTCATGAAGCTTTTTGCTTAGTCTTTAATAGGAGATGCTAGAGACTAGTTTTTGTATTTGCCAATCTTATTTTCTAGCTTTGTGGGATGAGTTTATGGTAGAATTTATGAAACAATTTGGTGAAAGGGTTAATCCTAGCTTGGTAAGGAAAAAAATTATGAAAATCCAAAAGGATGAAGATGAGATGGTTCCTTCTTTTAACTTGCGACTCATATTTAAACAATAAGAGCTATCCCTAAAAACCTAAGGCCTAGTGATGCAAAGTGTTTGATTATATATCTATGTGCATTTGGAAATGAGATGAGTTATTTCATAATGGATAAGGAACCCAAAACATTACATCAATCCTGTCACATTGCCATGGCTATTGAAAATATTATGAAATATTCAATGATGAGGGGTTATATGGCTGCAAGTGTTTGTTGTCTTGATGCACGTCATATAATTGGCATAGATAAGAATGAAAAGGATGATCAAGGTAAGGATGTTCTTAATGCCTTGTCTGGTTCATCATCACAAAATATTAAACATGAAAAAATGCATGATAAGCTACAACAAAGTCTGAGTGATAATGATCAGGTATTGTTTAGATTATCTAGTATGAAGAGACATAAAGGGGAATTTCCTTATGAGTTACTAGCAACGTTCTTAGATTCCTTGCTAGAGATCCCTAAAAGGTTACAACCTAAAGATTTAATTTTTATTGACCTATTATGTGACATTTATGAGCTAGGGATTAGTAATTTCCCTAAGGAATTAAAACCTTAGGATTTTGATTAAATAATTGGTTGGATTAGGGTTATTGAGGAGGCTAAACGTGAATATATGCAAAAAATAATGTCTTAGGATGATAGGGGTGATCCTCCTATTGTTATTAATCAAGGTTATATTCAAGAAATTGATAAAGAAGTTTCAGAAGAAGAATATATGTCTAGTAGCATAAATGATGATATGGGAGTACTTGCAAGTACTATTGATGTACCTTTGATGGTAGATAAGCAAGATAGTGAACATGAAAATTTTCATTTATCTCATAAGAAATATGAATATTTTTTGTGAGATTGACCTAAAGGCATCCTTCTTTCCCGAAGAGTTTAGCTGTACCAATACTCATGATGTTGTTCCCTAGCCATTAGATGAATAGATAGAATGTGATGGATTCTTGAAATGCAATCTAGCTTTATTTGAATTGAAATGCCCCAGAAGTGTGGTAGATGATGAATTTCAAGATAATAATGTGTGTATTTAAGGTCTTGATCTTGAGTTTTATGTTAAAAATGATGGGATTGGCAATGCTAGTTGGCAAGGTCATGTTTCTGAATGCTTGTACAAAATAGAAATGAAATGTACAAGTTTCATGGCAGAGACGAACATGATAGATTTCAACAAAGAATGTGTTAAGGAGAATTGTATGGATGAAAATGAGAAATTTTTAAGTTGCAGGAGATCCTACATAAGTCAGCAAGCAAACCTATCAATTGATGGTGCACTTGAAAATTTTACTATTGATCACATCAATCTTGAGTTACTAGACTCATCCTTTGACACATTTTGTTTCATTTTGACCAATTATTTGAAAGGAGGATGGGAGTGTGTTGATGATCTTGAAACAAAAGTACTTTTTAATATCTAGGAAGGTGTGGATAGTTCCTTTTGTAGGAATAACCCTGATGAGAAAAAATGTGCTATGGGGACTACTGAATCAATTTCTTGAGGAGATGAAAAGTATGACAACATAATTGGTTTATACTGATCTAATGAATATGGGCACCAATTTGAATAGAAGCCTATGTATGAACATTTTTTTTCATCACACAAAGTGAATGTGTGCTTAATGTGGGATGGAAGCTAGATGATAATGACCCTAGAATTCTAAATGTGAAATTGTTGTATAACTACAAAGGGTTAGGTCATATATCCTTGAAATAGAGCCTTGGAAGGAATGTGTATAAGGGTTTCCAATTTAATGAGAAAAATAAATTTGATATTAGTTTGTATGATTATAGTGATCCAGTGGATTATGAATGTTTTATTTTCTATGTTCAGTTGGACGAACATTTGGTAAAATATGATTATAAACTAAGTCAGATAGAATGTTACACTAATCATGTATTCTAGTTAATGATCAGATACAGTTCATAGAGGGACATGAATGATAGAAAGGAATGCAAGTTCAGACACATTACCATAATGATTAACTGGTGAGCAATTCACGATAGTGTTTTCAACCTTAGCATGGTGAAAATAGTGGAAAATAGGGTTTTTGACAAAGGTAAGCATTGGTTTTAAGGTTGGGAGTCTTGGGGCCACCAAGTAATATTGAAGCCTGATAAAGCTGCAGAGTGCAAGTTGAAAGCTTGCACATCATAGGAGGCCTTAAGAATGATGAATATTGGATCTCTTGTTATGACCTTGTAACATATGTAAATATTGTACATATGTTCATTTTGGTCTGGTTTTCCTACTTAGTCCTTGTTTTTTTGTCCTATGTGCTTAGTCTGCATCACCTAAAATTCTAGATTCTCACTCTGTTCATTGAGGAACAGATGTCCCCAACTAGATTCATTGATGGAACCCCTAAAAAAATTCATGATTACATTCCTGACTTTTCCAATTTCAGTTAGTTTCAAGTGTCTGGACTTAGGGTTTTGGTTCATTAACAATACGTGGGGAGTTTTCTATCAAAATATCACCTAAGAAACCCTTGGGGAAAATCCCTTGTTAAGACTATAATTTATCATTGACCCTTTTCTGCATGTTTTCGTTCATCTTAAAACATCTTGAGTCATTAACACTTGTGGAGTAACTAGTCCCTCGTGCCTAGGTCCACTATTCTTATATTTAATAAGGTTGATCGATTGACCTTATTTGGCATTTACATCCTTTGAAATATTATGTTTTGAGTCTTTTGAGGTGTTTTACATGGTGTCCTAGGTGGTCCCTTTCTTAAAACAAATTGTGGGCACATGCTACATTATTTTCACTTATGTCCCATCCACTATTTCCTTTTATCACTCATCACAAATAGCTTTTGAAATATAAATTAAAATGGGCGATGAGCAATGAGTGATGTTTCTTTGTTTTTTATCATCATAGATGGATTTTTGAAAACAAACTTGCATCAATGATTGGTGATGAGCATCTTTTCTCTTGTTTCGTGCATCACAAATAGGTTGTGGGTTTCGAGTTTCATATTGGTGATGCGTGATATGTGGTTGCTATCATTATCACTGACTTCTTTCATAGAGCTAATTTCTCATGAATTTCATGAAGAGAAGTAGCGATGCATGATGGACCCTAGTGCTTTTTGTATCTTTTCTTTTTGCTCATCATGGGTTTTCTCTAGATTCTGAGTTTCAAATGGGCAATGAACAATGACCTCTGGGCTCTTTGGTTTTTGTTCCATCACTCATCATTGATGGTTGTGCAATTGGTTTTCTCAAATTAGTGATGAGCAATGAAATAATTTGTTCAAGGTTTTCTTTACCTGATTTGAGGTGTTCTTGTGAGGGATACCATTGGTGCCTTAGATTTTCATGTAGTTGTATGTAGCATGACATTGTTTCATCACTAGTTTCAAGATTTCACTTATAGGATCTAGATTTTTAAATATTAATCAATGGCGTACAATGTGTGATGCAAAAATGAACAGTGATCCAATAGTCTAAATTTCATTGCGCCAATTCTCTCATCGTAGATTCAACCCTGGAAGAGTGGGAAAAATTTGCAATGCATGATGGAAGGTTTTAGGGAATATTCTCTTTGAATGTTGGTTATGTATACTTCACCAATATAAATGAAGGGGCATAGATGGAGTTGGTGATGCATGTTAATTGTCAAATCATGTGTGACTAATGAAGATTAAGTGAAGACATGGTAGCTTTTGGAGTGTTATTGCAAGTTTTTAGGAACAAGTTGTAAAAGGCCAGAAACAATGTTCTAGGTTGCCGTTGATGAAGTTTTAAATCCTCAAAGATTGTCAGTCTAGATTCAAAGCTGAGCTGCTAAGTTATCAAATTGCTCTCCTAAGGATTTCTTCAATCATTAATTGTTGCATGCTCTAGATTGTCTATTTAATGTAGATTACCTACCACTTCATCTCACCATTTTTAGTTTGTAGAAAATTTGAAGTGTGGGTCACTGAAGGAGAGTGTGAGTGTCGAGTTTTCAACTGTAGAAATATTGATGTTTTTATCCTAGGTGAGTTGGTCTTTTATGTGAGCTCTATTTTAATTCATTTTGTAGTTTGTTTGGGAGCTTTATATTTCTAGGGCTTTTTGAAATTTTCTAGGTTTGTGGGTGTGCTTTCCTACAAATTTGATTCAGGAACTCAATTTTTTTTCAATCTTCACTCAATTTATATTTTATATAGCTTCTATGTTGTGTTTTGCAAAATGGGTAAGTTAGGTGAGTCATTTCATCCAAATAAGAGGTCTAAGCAACTAAGTGTGTTTGAATGTCATGAAGATATGTCTATGGTTGAGCAAGAAGTCCATAGGACTTCTATAGTTCTAAATGGTAAGAGAACAACCCATGGTAAAAGGAAGAAAACTATTGTCCAAAGTACCTGCAACTTAGGAAACAAGACCATTTCAGAAGAATTGGTCAATTTTAAGGGTAAGGAGATAGTGAAGCCTACGAGGAAGGCCAAGAAATGAAACAAGAGTCACAAGGCCTACTTGGGAAAACACAATTCTCCCATCTTGCTCTCTAATAGCCCTTCAGATGGTGGAGGTGACACTAACTCAGGACACAACCATTACCTTCTCTCTCTGGTGCCATATGATGAGTCTAATGAGGATGTAGTGATGGTTCCTTTGGTTGCATCATGAATCAGGAGTGATTGAGCATACTCTGATGTTGATGACTCAAAGTAACATCTTCTCCTTGTTTTTTTTTTATGTCACGATTGCCACTACATCAGGATTGTTCTCTTCAACGTGTCAATGGTTTTTTTTGCTTACTTTTACATGCTAATGTGGAAATATTTCAACTGGTATAGTAAAGAATTTTTTGCTCAATGTGGACATTGCAACAGTGACTAATGGTACCTTGTGGTGATTTGGTTATTCTCCATCGACAACTCATGAAGAATTTTGTCATTTGCTTTCCCTTGCTTTGTCAATGATTATATGTAACCGTTTGGGGGAATCTCTCAAATTTGGATGAAATTATTTTTGTAATGAAATGTGGAATGCAATCATAATTTAGCTAGATTTTTATTGCTCCCTTGTTCTATAAAGGGGATTTCAGGGCTAATTACAAGGGAGGCAGTTCAAGTTTTGAGTCTCAAAAAGGTCTAGGTGAATTCTAAAGCTCAGAAAGGAGCATAAATGTAAATAGGTAGATTGATGAATATATCAAGAACACATTTAGGGTATGTGTCATGATGTAATGATCTTAAATGGTTTTATAGTAACATCAGTGGGTGATCCCACAAAGCTGGTTTACAATTTCTAGGAGGAACTAATTTCTGCTGAAATCACATATTTTTAGAAAATATAATGATTTAAGCTTTAAAAGGTCACATTTAAAGAATTCCAATTGAAGAGGGTTTGATCAAACTACCTTAAATCAAATGCCCTTGGATAGAACCCCGCTAATTTTAAACCATACATATAACAGAGTCTCCTTTACACCTATCAAAAGGCTAATAAAAAACCACCTTTGATTTACCTTTTGGGGGATCAAATGAATTAATTTAAAATTTATTTTTGTAAGTATGTAGTCCTTATTATAAGCTTCCCAAAAGTATAATTTTAAATAAATTTAATTTTTTATTACATTTATTTTTTATTTCTCGTGAATGTAGGTTTTTCACTGAAAATCAAGCTCTTTTTTACATGTGGAAAAATAGCATATTATTAAAAATAATAATAATAAGAATATTATTGCACTAGATATTGAAGTCCTTGATCCAACAAAGAAAAAAAATTGAATTTCGATACATACAAAAAAGTTACGCATTATACAATTGGGCTATGTCTGAATTATAATTGGTTTGAATTCGAAATTTGATTAAAGAAAAAATATTCAATAAAAAACTATCTAACCAACTGGAAGCACTAGATATCAGAGTTAAGAATCTAAATTTGAAATAATTAGAATTTTATCCTTCATGGAAAAAATGTTATACGTTATACGGTGAGCGTCACTTTTTAAAAATGCGATTTTTTGAAAAAAAAATACTAGTTTTTGAGGGAGATAGAAAAAGAAGTGCAATTTGATTCCAAAAATTTTGAAAAAAATATATTTAGAATCTATTGACAAAATTTCACAAAACTCTAGTTTGCATCATCTCCAAATTCCTCGCGGTTTAGGTACTATAGGTGCCCGAAAGTGAAGATTTAGTTAAAAAAATTATTTCAGTGTCCAGTTTGGCCAAAAAATGTAAACCACTATTGTGGGATCACTCCAGTAATAAAAAATATATGTTATAAAATATTTGTTCTCCTATGTAATTTCCTTACAGATTATGAATGAAATTGTTAATGATAATTTTATTTGTCTTTTGTTGTTTAAACTGAATGAATGAGTTTGTTTATGCTTCAATTCAAAGCATTGATTTACTGCTAAAGTAAGGTCACACATCTTCGAGGAAAGGATATAGGATTTGGTAAGAAGCTATGTTTTAGATGCAATGAATTGAATGCTATAAGGTAGTATTCCAATAATCCACAAATTATTGAGTTGAATTGTTAGAGTATTACTGATCAATTGCAAATTTGACTCCATTGTCCTATGGACAAGGCACTGGTCCATTCATCAGCTTATCTTCAAGTAAGTTGAGTTAGTAATGCACCTAGCCAGAGGCTTAAAATGAGAATGAAATCATAAAAAAATCCAATTATAATTTCCCAACCTAAAGTTTTTCTTTATTCCTTACAATGGAAAATAGTTTATTAAAAGGTTAGCCAACCCTTCGATGAATGTTGCCCATTTCCACTTTGAAGGAATTCATCTATGTATAGAAATTCTCTTGTTAAAATGAATCACATGAGCATGTTTAAGGATCACCCTCCTGGGTCTCACAGAATCCGAAGTGAAGAAGTAATGGCCTTAAAATTCTTACTTGTGTGTTGGCCAATCCTCACCCTTGCTAATAATTGCATTCTATAAAATTCATAGGTGACGGATGAGATCAAGTTTGGTTCATAAAAAATCACCAACAATCCCCACTTCAACTAAAGCTATCAAGTACTATGGAAGAACTAATGTCCCACCCTAGTAAGAGTAAAACCCTAGCTTCTTGTAGTAATTACCTTCCTCTCACAGGGGTGATAGATTCTAATTCTTGATCTACTTATTTTCTTAACTCTTCTAGGGCATTTTCCTCTTGTTGTGGAGTAATATTTTTCATTCTTTCTCTTAGTATTCTTCCCTAGTGTTCATAGACAAATGATTTAAATTTTGAAATTTTCACGAAATTACTATCAGAAACAAATTCCTAGTTGTCTTAGACTCTCACATCATCAGAGAGTTCATTTGATGTCTCAAACTTGACAATGCTTCTATTAGGAGGGGGCTCATATTGTGTAACAATAGGTATATTTATCTTCATAACTTCATTCCATTCTTTATCACTTTCTTCTCCAACCATGGGGGTTTCCATAGATATACTAACTTTAGGGGTAGGTTGTGATGGAATATAATTGATAGGATCCATCTCTTTGGCTCGTGTTCTAGAACAAGTTGCCACATGTGTCTCAAAGACCATGGGAGGTACATCTTTAATCAGCTCTTCCTCATGTCTAATTAATTGTTCCACTTTTTCTAAGGGATCTTGTGCATCATGGTATGCTCCTTTATAGAGGGGCTCATTTTCCTTCCTCCATGCCTCAACCATCATTATTCTATTAAAAGAAGTTATCCTCTATGTTGTTAAGGTTTCATCACAATTATGTATTACATCATCAACAAAATAATGATGTTCATACTAAGACAATTTCTTTGATAGTTTTGAATTATTGATGAATTTTTTTGGGTCAAAATTATTCCTTTCATTTCCTATTGGAAAGTTACAAAGTGCCAAATTACGATCAACTTCTTCATATCCTTTTTCAGAAACTACTATGAAATCTCCAAAATACAAGGTGCTTGGCATAGGTGACTGTTTATCATACCTCTTAAGGTACACAACATTTGAATTTGCCAATTGTCTTATGATCTCTAAATATCCTACCCTATCAAGAACCGTTCTTGGTAGAAAAAGTGGCGCTCCTTCAATCCCATATATCCTTATTATAGTGGAATCAAAAAATGTGTACTTGTCACCCCAATTATGGTTTAACTTCTTTCTAGGGTCCTTCTCTTTGGGCCTAAGAAATATTTGTACTTCAAGGGATAGGTTGTAATCACATGGGTGACCTAGCAATTGATACAAGGGTTTAACAAAATAATCTTCAAAGTATAAATAATGAGACTTTACATGTTTGATATCCCATATTGAGGTCCACATTTGTATTGGCCTAAAATTTTGATCTTCATCCATGTATTTTATTCTTAATTCTTCTCCCTAGAGTCCCTCAGCTTGTCCTTCACATACGATTAGATGCATTAATAGAGAATAGTGTTTGAAATTGATTGCATCACTATTATTTTTTATCTTTTCAAGGGCCCTCTTAATGCATTGGCTAGGTACTCTACACACTCAAATGATCTAGCATCTCTATTTTGTATGTTTGCGACCAAAACCATATGAGCTATTTACATGAGGGTAGAAACTTCTACTCCGAATACTTGTCTAAAAGAATAATAGTCATACTAAAAGTATTGTTCAAATAAACACACATGAAAGGGAGGATGTTCATTACTAGAAAACCTATTGAGGTGATTCCCTATATCTCAGGGCCTATGCAATGCCAATTTCTACCTCTTATAGCTAGTGTCCATAGTGTGAGACTCTATTAAGAGATCCTTTATTGTAAATGATTGGTTCATAGTACAATCTAGTTGAAAGATAGTGAAGATGAAATATTTGTAAATGATGATATATTTAGACCCATCCTGTAACTAAATTTCTCATGTTTTGGGATTATATCTAGTATCCATTTCCTTAATCAACTCCACATAGAAAAATACATTCGATACAACCAATTTACCTAGGTTCATTCTCCATAGGTTAATTATAGGTTGAAACCTATATTTTGTTCTATAATGGTAGATAAAAAAGTCATACTTCCTTTGCTATGTTTAGACATCACCTAAATCATTATGTTTATCCCATAACTTGTCAACTATAGGATTTAATTGTGCATTTCTTTTGTACCTCATCCTTGACCCGAGATATTGATCAATTAAGTCTTTATTCAAAGGTCTAGTTTCTATTTTTTTCCTTTTTTATTTTCATTTTTCTAAGGTTCAGTCCATAATACAAACCCTAGATTTTCTTCATAATTTACTTGTTTATAGAAAATTTTCTTTGCTTGAGCTTTGTGTACTTACATGTATCAAATTTTCCTACTCTGAACTCCTGACTATGAAGTAATGTCTTATCCTAGGTTCATCTCCCTCACTCCTGGTCTCTGTTTGTTTCTTGGATTTTGAAAATCAAAATGAGATCAATATTTGATATACATTCTTCAGCTCTGGTTCATAAATGGTGCACTTGTTGGCTTTCTTGTCATCAAGCTAGTCCTTAAATTTTGAATACCCCTCCAATATCTTTGGTTGCCACATTATTAGAAAAGTAATCATTATTGTTGTATCGAAGGGACCATAACTTTGCACCCACTGATATTTATCTTTCTCTTTGATTAACTTTATATCATTACTTCCCTTTCAGAGTATTGATGGGATGTTGAATAGTCTCTCCTCGATATACCTTTTTCCTTCCGATATCTTTTCTTGTCCTTAGACCTTATATTTGACTCCTGTTAATAAATTTTTCCCCTTTTATGTCATCTGGTCATTGAGGGGACCTTTGGTTATATCCCACCGACAATTATCACTCCCTTTGATGTTCTTGTGTATCAAAGAGACATGCTCTTCTGTTAGCCCAATAACCTATTGTCTCCCCGAAATCACTTGTCATTGAATATTTGGAAATTAATAATAGAATAAATCTCTCTTTCGACATGATGGAGTCCCTAAAACTTTTTGACATTTTGAGGTCCCTTTGTGTTTGGTAATGGCATGTCACATGTTGCCCACAAGTAGGGTTTAAGGTTTTACTTATGTAACATTACTTTTAAATTCTTTTCTTACAAACCTTGGGTGTTTTAATCTTGCATTGACTTGTTTTGCCTAGTTTCCGGTAGTTTAAGTTGCTATAGCTATCATTGTGCATTCCTCGCTAGCCCCTTTGCCTAAGTTATTCAGTCACCTTCGACTGTGATGTGTTTTAATTTTTCCAAAATCAAGCTTTAATATTTCACTCCTAAACGACTTAAGTCTAAGTCATCTATCCTTATGGGGAAAAATGACATCAACCTAGTCATGTCCCTCCTTTATCAATGACTTTGTCGCATGTGCATGATCGATGATCATTGGATTGTGCGAGCCAATCTAAGTCATTCCCTACTGGATCATAGGTTCCAAGTGATGGTTCTTTAATTGTTGTGTGGTATGTAAGATCCTTAAATTTCTTTAATCATTGGTGCAGACCCTGCCACCACTTTTCACTTGGATGCTCAAAGTTCTAAGATCAATGGTAATTATTGAGAGGGAAGAGATGATCACTACTATTCCTCACCATCTCACAGAGGTAAGATGTGAGTTTTTTAAAAGCTACGAGGACCACAAGAAGTCTACATGTATGTCCTATGGCTACTAGCGAGTGGAGCCCACAAGTACATGAAAGAGGATCCAATTGGCATATTTCTATTGGCCAATTTTTCAAGCTAAAAAAATGATGAAATTCAAACGTAATTGACTCAATCTGAGGCATTTAAGATGGCTATCTTAGTTGAAGATCAATGGTGCACATTCAAAACTGTGAGTACACCTGTTATAATTGTTTTGCTTCATGCAAACAAGTAGTAATGGTGGAAGTGAATAATAAATCTACTCAATTGTCCTCAAAGAATGCATATATATTTAGTTCTTGCATAATTGAGATTTGAAGATGTGTCTAGAGCAATACAAAAAATTGAAAGAAGCAACTTGTAGAGTTCATCCTGACTAGCATTAGGGTTTATTGTGATTGAAAGTTTTAAGTACAACAAACACAATTTTATTCTTTTTCTAGTTTTCTGAATTACGGTTGGATTTTAATTTGCTTTTGATTGAATGTGTTTTATTGCTCTACTATAGTTGCTCAAAGTTAGGGTTAATTTCATCTTTAAAAAGGCTATAACCTTGTGAGACTTTTCAGAATTATCATTTGTTTTGAGCCATAGGTTTAAATTAGGAGGTTGATAGTTGGGATTTTTCTTGTTAAAACCTTTGTCTGCCTAAACTTCATGGCTCCCAAAATACAAATTGCCACTCCTTCGGCCTGGTCTATAGCACTCTCTTAAGATGTAATTGACCTGTTACCATGCTCCAAAAATCAGAAACCCAAAGGAAAGGTCTTGTTCTATGGCCCCACTATCAGAGAGGGAGTGATGGAAAAATAATGCTTCATTAAGGATGTTGAGTTGCCTTATACTAGATGGCAGCTCTTTCAACATTGGTTCAGAAATAGGAACCTTGGAGTTCCTCTTTGTAACCCTTGGAGGGTAGTTATGGGAAAATTAATTGTTCTCAATGTGTATATGGATGTTGATCTTCTGAAGGATATCGCCTCAAGATATGATCAAGTCTCTAGGGTCGTTAGGACATTTGATGGGAAAGATATGGTAAAAATAACTAGGAAAGAAATTGAAGATGTTTTTTATTTGCATGAGTGGAGTTAGGATTTGGTTCCTCTTGATATGGATGATATTAGGAAGCAACACGAGAACACCAAGGTATTCATCAGGAAAAAGTTTTTTCCCTTGCATACTGCTACCACTGGTACTGGGAAGCATAAAAAATAACTCAAAATTGGTGAAAAGGAGCTTGAGCCCTTCCCAATGAATTATTTTGCTAGCTACTTCAGAAAGACTATATATTATTTGTGCCAAATCATTGGTTTTTCTCTACCTGACATATTGCAGAGAGAATACAGGTATCTAGCAATATATCTGTAGCACTCAGCTTACAACATAGTCTATGATTATGCCACTTATCTAGTAGAACATATCCATAAGGGATTGGTTGAGCTAAAGGAAGGGAAATAGTGGGTGAAATTCTAGTGGTATTCATTACTAATACATATGTTCTTATTTAAAGGGAAAAATGTTTTTGAGAAAGACATAACTTTCAGAAAAAAAACAAAAGGTGTTGATTTTCCTATTCAATGTTGGACCCAAATTCTGGATAAAGATGACAAAAAATATAACTATGTGATGTTTCAAAATGATTTTGCATCAAAGATAAAGAGGTCCTTGATATATGAACCACTAAGAATTCCCAAAGAAATTCATGAATTATTGAGACCTATGGAAATGAGGCCTAACTTGAATTTGAGTCACAATTGGGGAGACTTCATTTTATACCCTGATAAAACAATCTTTAGAGTATATGGAATCAATATAAATCCATATAATCTTCTAAGAGATGTTCCATTAAGGATAGGGTTCCTTGAAATCATGGGGAAATTGGGAATTTCCTAGAAAACACATTTACCTCATATAGTGAAGGGCTCATTCTTTCCAGAGTGGACAATGCTTGCCAATTATGTTCTGGTGAAAGGGGCATGGAGGGAATTAATGTATTTTTTGGTGCCTTACAAGTTGGAGACTATGTACCCAAGAAATCATGATCCTAAGGGTTTTATTACTAAATTAAAAGTAGAAAAAAGGATTGGTAATTTTGTGCATAATTTCTATTATCCTGAAGATGTCATCAGAAATATTTTTAGCTTTCTAGAATAGGATGAAAGGAAAGCTAAGTATCTTGCTTACAGGAAGATGGTAGAGGAAAAATGGAAGAGGGATCCCAATTATAATCCTCTACCAAATATACCTAATGAATTTAGCCAAGTCATGTATGTTATGGATAATTTTGAAAATATAGTCGGTATATTGAGGGAGCAATAGGAGGTTACAGATAAAGGAAACACAAGAGTGGCTAAAGAAGATACTACTATGGCATTGGAAGAAAGGCCCACTTACCAACCACTCAAGCAAATATGAATCTACTCCAGGATGAAGAAAGCAATGGATGAAGAATAAACCTTGTTGATCCCTATCACTTTTGAGGGATCAAAGGTAGCTTCTCCTAAGAGTACAATAACATCACCTCCAAGGAAGGTTCCCCTACCTGTAATAGATCTTGATTCACCTCTAGGAAGTCCTGCTCCATTGGAGCAACCACCCCTTAAGAAATAAAGGACTCAAGCAAGGGGAGTGGTTGAATACTCTGATATAGATAAAGATGACATCTTTATCACTCCTGAGGATATGCAACAAGGAATGTCACCCGTATAGGGGTAATTTCCTCAAGTTCAAGACAAAACTATCTCAGACTGTGAAAACTTGATATCAGTGGTTTAAATAGTGTAGATGACTTGAGGATAGAGGCTTGTAAGGAGTTTATAAAAAATGAATCCTTTGTTGAAACACCTACATTTAGAGATTTCTTATGGAGAGCCAAAGCTGCAAAATATGCAGAAAAGGTAGCCACTAAAAGGAGTCTACATCTAGAGCTTCCTAAAAGTATCATTCAAGCCAATGTGAGGAGTATTATGAAGGATGAATTTTGAAAGATTACTGCCCAAGATGGCAGAGAGATTGTGAAGAAATGTGGTGTGTTGTTGCTACTAGAGTGGGATATTGTTGATGCTATAGTCTTGGACACTATAAGAAGGGATGAAAGGCCTTTAATGCAAACAAAAGAGGAATTGGATATGGCACTTCAGGAGTCTACATTTAATGAATATTGGGATGCACTAGCCATCTGGTCATTATCCATGGGATCTAGGAAACCAGTACTTGTGGAGCCATCAGAGTTGAGTGGGAAATTACTTGTGAAGAGAGTTGTTGATACCTCAACCTTGAGGTAGCTAGCATGGCTATTAATGTTGCTATTTTTACTAAATCAACTATGGAAAACCTCACCCTTGAAAGGGATAATTTCAAGCATAAGTACCATGAGATCCTCAATGAATATGATAATAGTCAACAAAAGGTAGTTGTATTAGAGACTGAGTTGTCATTCTATAAATAAAGGGATGAAATGAAGAGAGATCAAAGCTAGACCAACTCAAGTCAACCACCTCCATCTCCTCCAATCACATCTTTGCAACCTTCCCCTCAATATCAAGCCTTGTAAATGGTGCCATATAATTTGGGACAAGAGCCACTCTATGTAGAGGAACCAAGCAAATCAAGTCCAACTCATCTAATGAACCTACAAGAGAACAACTCCTTTTGCAAGTTGAAACATATAAGAAGTTGTTGGAATAGGCACAAGACACAATGTATGAAAATATCTCAAAGATTGTTCATACTATTTTGAAACAACTGAATGAGAAGATCCATGCCAAATTGAGTGGTGTTCATGCCAATTATGTTGCAATGTTGCGAGCAATGGGGTTGTCTCAAAGAAATAAGGAGTTGGCTATCCCAATCTTGAATAAGTGGATCCCAAGGGTTAAAAGATTGAAGTTTATAGCAATTGGATCTAGCCACCATGAGGGTAGATACCCTAAGGTGATGCCAACATATACATTTGTTTTTGAACTTAGTGAGCAAATTTTTCAGGGATATATTGCCCCACTAGAGTAGAAAATAAGAGAATTGAAGGATCATTATGATCTAGTAGATTTGTCACTATTTCTAGATATTCATCTCACTAATAATGAAGTGAAGCCATTGCAAATGTGGAAAAGGGAGATGGATGATATTATTGCTTCCCAAGTGAATCAAATTTGTAAAGAATTTAACATCAATAACTTGAATGAGACTTTGGAAAAGTTGACATTTATTATCAGCTTTCTATAAGACTTTGACAAAGAATCCAATTATGTGATGACAAAGTATTCCCCATATATGAAGAAGTTGGATGAAATCATCAATTTCAATTGGCCATATGATGATGAATATGAAGAATGGGGAATGGTATTGGTTGGTTGACTGGGTCTATAAGTATAGATGTGAAACATATATAATTGGTCAAGTATTGTACATGTCTGGCCTTAGAAATTAAAATACATAAAACATATGTTTCATAGGTAAATGTTAGTTGTTGATGATGTGGAATGATGACCGAGATACTAATTCACTTCTTGCGTTGCATCATTTTGTCATCTTGCTTGATGAAATGGACATGCTACAACATAGAAGATTACTATTTTTGACATGTGATTTTTTGAAAGTGAGGTTGCTTCTTACAACAAATGTAAATAATCTTTGTCTTGTATGTATTCCCTCCAATTTGAAGAATGTAAATATAACTGAATTAGAGAATATGTCTTGTAGTAGTCCAATTATAATATGG
The DNA here is from genome assembly GCA_007258455.2 of Sequoia sempervirens. Lineage (NCBI taxonomy): Eukaryota > Viridiplantae > Streptophyta > Pinopsida > Cupressales > Cupressaceae > Sequoia > Sequoia sempervirens. The sequence goes on along the minus strand of VDFB02058242.1, from coordinate 156,369,257 downwards.
CATGTGTACATCTAGCTTGAGGCTTGCTTTTGCTCCCTTATTCTATAAAAGGGAATTCAAGGCCATTTGTGCACATCTTTTGTTGAATTTTGGAATTAAATTATGAAAATTGAGAACACAGAGAAAATATGTTAAGTCTTTGTCTAAGGCTTTGAGTCTAGATAGTAAATTTTGTCAATGTATGGTTCTTTAGCATATCTAAATGATAATGGTTTTTTTCTGAGTCTATAGCCTCTCCATTTAGATCTATACTCAAATTATTAATGAAATTCTGATCAAAGATCATTTCATTAGTTGTCATCACTTTCATACTTTGATATATGTTTTGGTTTTAGCTCTAGTTCATAGAATGGTTTAAAATGCTTAAATCAAATCATAAATTTTAGTGCAAGGTGATTGGATCTGCTAAGTGGTCTTTAGAATTTAGTTATAGATATGTGAATTGTAAAGTAATATCACTTAGATCATGGGTGCTCAAAATTAAATATACCTTATATTTCAACTTTCTTAGACTCCTTGCACGTAGATAATGGCACTAATCCTAAACCCCTTAAGTCTTTCTCATGGTTCCAGTTACCCGACTTGAGAACATCTTTTTAAATAATCATTGATCTATATTTAATTTGATGTAGATTGTATTATCTTATATTCTCGGCTTAGGATGCACAATTCATTAGAGGAAATGCCAACTTCTTCGCAAATTTCATTTTATTAGTCATTGGTGAGAATATATCTGCTTGAATATGCAATGTATACATGAGTTTTTTGAAAGAATTGTATAATGTACATTGTGGGACCACCCTTCTAGGTTTTGCAGAACTTGAAGTGTGGGAGATAAAGTGATTGGTGCTATATCTCGTTCATTGGCCAATTATCTTGTAGGTATTTAAGAATTCAGTCTAGAAAGCCCATAAGTATCTGGCGAGATCTAGTTGGTTTGTTGAAAACAGCCAACATGATTTTTTGTTTTCAAATATCTCATTGTGTCATGTGTCTCAGCCTATTGGTGGGACACTATGTCTTATCTCTTTGATATGCTCAAGTGTATCTAATATGTTCTATTTGGGCTATTAAGGGGACTATGAAGTACATCATGTCAATGTATGACACTCAACATGATTTTTCATAGTAACTTGCTTCGCCAGTCTATCAATGGGATTGTGTTAGAATTGTACTCGATATAATTCTTTTGCATCAATGGCATATGTATGTTGACTTGCTTTATTAGATGGTTGAGGAGACCGTGATGAGAGTCCCTTTGAAGTGGCATTATCTCTTTGATATTTCTTATAAGGCTTGAATTGTATATGTTCTTGAGATGATATTTAGTGGAGGGTGGTGATTACTAAGAGGATTTGTCTACATGAATATATTAGACTTTGGTTTGTTTACAAAAGGTGGTTCTAATTGCTATGGAATATGAAATATTTTATGGATCATGTCACACAAATTTTTGGATTTCTTGTTAAGTACAATGTAGAACCAAAGGAAATAGAGATTTTGATGCAGGCGAAGTGTGAATGAGGTAATGGAGACAAGTGAAAATTAAGGTGATTTTTTTAGCTCTAACAGTGGCTCTAATTAGGGATGAATGATTGTGAAGTCATTGCAAGAATCCAAAAGTGATCTCTGGGATGCAGACCTTGGGTGAATGTGACCTAGATGAAAGAGGAAAGGGAAGGAAACCTAAAACTACTATGCATGGAATAATATATATTTTTAAGAAAATAAGTTCTTCAGGATTTTCCCATGCACTGGCAATTCCTGATCTTATCCAAAAATATTTTGAAAATAATATGAATCTTCACCACCTTTACCAGTGATGACAAATGGTCCTATCCATAGAGCTTAAAATTTCCCATGTTTCCCTATGTCTTTGCTTCTGGAATTCCACATAAGAACCATATCATTAACTTTAAATTTTCTATCCTTTTCATTTTTGTCAAATAAGTACTTCATTTGTGATTACATCTTTCTATTATGTTTCTAAACCAAACTTCTTATTTCATCCAACTCTGCTAGTTGTTCCATCTTATCCTCCATTGGTTCAGGAGTATCCAAATCTTCTTGTAGTATAAACTTATATACTGGTAGAAGGCTATGCATGGGAAATATTGCTTGTGTTCCATAAACCAATTCAAAAGGTGACTTTCTAGTTGATTACTTGATTGTAATTCTATCTGCCTAGAGTACCAATCATAGTTTAGAGTCCCATGCTTTTTTATTGTTATCCAACATCCTCTTAATTATCTTTAAGAGATTTTTGTTGCTAGATTCAGCCTGCCCCTTTTCTTGTGGATGATATGGGGATACATATGAGATTCTTATACCATATGACTCACAAAACCATTTGAATTATTTTGATCTAAAGCACCTGCCATTGTCTATTATTAACCTTACAAACACTCCAAATCTGGTGATAATATTCTCCATCAAGAAATTTATTACAACTTTAATAGTGGCTTACTTGGTTGGTATAGCTTCTATCCATTTTGTAAAATAGTCAGTAGCTACCAAAATCCATTTGTGTCCTCCACTAGATTTATCTGGAATCTCTCCTATGAAATTAATTCCCCACTGATGGAATGGTGCTTTAACTTGCATAGGCCTTAATGCTAATGCTCCCTGATATTTCATCTTCCCAGAATTTTTTTGATAAGCTTCACAGTTTCGTACATAACTAAAGCCATGATTGAAGACCTTTGGAAATAATATTCTACAATTAGAATCTTGCAAGCAGTAGTCTTTGCTGAAAAATTTCCTCCACAAACACCTGCATGCATCTCTTTTAGCACATGATTTTCTTGTGATTCATCTAAACATAGTAATAAAAGTCCATTTTTTTCTAGTATAAATCTCCATCCATAAAGGAATACTTTGATGCATTTAATTTCAAAGTTCTCTACTGATTGTTATTAAATCCTTTAGGACACTTTTGATGCTTGAGGTAATACATTGTACTAGTGTACCATGGGGTGTTTTCAATGATAGAAATCATGCCTTCTTCTCCTATGTTACAAATTTGTGTTGTTTAAAAATTTGATACAGCCATAAGCTTGGCTAATCCCTATCCTTTTACTAGTTTGGTAATCTAGATTTCAACATCAAATTCCTTGATTATGTTAATCCATCTACATCTTCACCTTGTAACTTTAGTTTGTACAAACACATCTTTGACTGCAACATTGGGAACATAAGCAATTATTTTGGCCCCTACTAAGTAAGGTCTAAATGCTTTAAAAGATTTCACAAGTGTACATGTCTGCTTTTCTATAATGTCATACTTTAATTCTACTCCTTTTAGGGATTTACTATGGAACCATATTGGTTTCTCATATCCTTCATCATTCTTGCTGAAATAATATGATAGGATGCAAATGAAAAAATATCGAATGGTTTACTAAAATCATGTGACTATAGTATGTGGGCCTCCTTGATTTCTCTTTAAATGGATATAAATGCATCAATTTCTTTTATTGTCTAGTCAATTTTGGCACATTTCTTCAACATTTTTGACATAGGCTTTACAATCTCAACAAAGTTTGATATGAACCTCCTTACAAAATTGATATGTCCAAAGAAATATTGAATGGATTTTACTATCTTGGGGATTGGAATTTTTTCAATAGCTTCCACTCTCTCTCGATCAATTCTTATTCCATCTTTAGAAACTATGTGGCCCAACAATTTTCCTTCAGTCACAACAAAATGGCATTTCTTTGGGTTTAAAGAGATACCATATTCCAAAGCTTTAAGAAAAATATTCTCCAAATGTCCAACATGATCTACTTTCTTAGAATATGTTGTGAGTTCATCTTGATATACCACCATTGTTTCATTGATCAAATTAGCAAAATAATTTGTGAGGCCAAATGGCATCTTGACATATACATATGTGCCCCAGGGTGTAGTAAATTTTTTCTTATACTATTATGATTCTTTCAAATTTACTTGGTTGTACCATGAAAATCCATCCATCATAGATAATGACTCACACCCTATTACCTTCTACAACATGACTTACATGTTTGGAAGAGGATAGTTGTCCTTAAGTCAAGAGACATTAAAATTTTGAAAATCTACGCAGTCTTATGTCTCCATTATTCTTCCTGACGGGCACAAAGTTTGAGACCCAAGTAGAATGTCTGATGGGTTTAATGATACCTCCTTCTCTAAGTTTCATGAGCTCTTTGTGCATCTTGGGCTCAATAGTATGATTTATTGGTCTGTGTTTCTACCTAAAGGGTTTAGCATCCAGATTTAATGGAATTTCATGCTGAAATAAGTCCTCTCTATATGCTTTAAGGTCCTCATATGACCATGCAAAAACATGTTTATACTTTCTTAATAATGTAATCAACATCTCCCTAATCTTAGGACTTATCTTCTTTCCAATGTACACCTTCTTTGGAGCCAATTCAATTCCCAAATTAACCTCTTCAACATCTTCCCTCTTCACTGGTGCTTGTTTCACAATTTCTCAATCATTCACATCAAATACCCTTTCTAATGCCACTAATCCTTTAGGTTTTTTTTTTTTGAGTTGTACCACTTCTTGGCCAAACATAGTTTGTTTCCATGCACTTTTTCAATGAATTCATTGAAATCAATTTCTTGAGCCTCACGTCGATCTATACAATGTAGGAATTTAAGTAGTTCTTCTTCACCATTGAACACCTACCAATTGTAAATATTATTAGGAATTGCAGCTCTGGCCTTGAACTCCACTTGTGAGATAGTAGCTAGTGTAAGATCATCCTTCCTTAGTGCCACATTTTCAAAGAAATTGACCATTATGTTTTTAGATATTTCTACCTAGTCAATTGAAAAGGCATCAAAGGGTTCTATTTCATCCCACACTGCATGTTTATACTATTTCAACCCTTTTTTTTTCATAGAATATTTTCCCCTTACTTGTGAAACAACCAACTCTGAATCCCAAAACACAGTTCGTACCTTGATCCCATATCTTCTGGAAATGTTTCAGCCTAATAGAAAGGATTCATATTTTTCTATGTTCATAAATTTGAATGCCAATAAAAATGAGTACTCGAATGTTCTACCATTGGGTAAAATGAAAATAACTCCAACTACATTCCCCTCTTTATTGCAAGCTCCATCAAAATATATTTTCTATACACTCTATTTGTTATGAGAAACATCTCTAGTAATTGGGTCTTTATTTTCCAATTTAGGGTTTGAACATTCAATTCTAAATCTTCCAAGGTCCACATCCAAAAAACAACTCATCTAATTTGGATGGAAATGCTCTATGACCTATTCTAATCTTGGCTCCCTATATAACTTGACTTCTCTTCCATTCATAGGTATTTTTGTGTAGGATAGGTCTAGCTGAACATTTCCTCCAACTATTGCAGCCCATTGTCTTGATAATATCACACAAAGTAAGGAGGTGTACCCACTACTATTGTGTCAGTTTTGTAGGTGGTCTCTAGGTAGGAATCCAATTTTAGTTCTACATCCCACATTACACCGATGATTGGGATAGATCTATTGTTGATGGTGTAACATTTTCCATAGGTAGTGTCAACCCATAATCCTAACTCCTTCATAACATCCATTGGCATAACGTTGATTGTTTCCCCTGAGTCAATCATGAAATTTCTCACGGTGTGCAAGATCATCATGAAATAGGCCCAAGTGGCAAAAAGAAATAGAAAAATCAAAGTTAGGAAACTTGATAAAAATTTGAATAAGTTATCTATATTATTTCAAAAATATGTAAGAATAGAATCTGTAGCAAATTGAATGTAGTTTTAAACTACTAGGTTTGTTTAAAAACAAAAAAATCTATTTGGTGAAAAATTTGAAATTTCAATGCAATGGTACTTAAATTTGAGGGAAAAATAAGAAATATATGTCGCTGACCTAACCACAATAAAATGATAATTTTTTTATAAGATTTTAGATATAAGTAGAGGACTCATGCTCAATGTGATGCATATTTTTTTGTAATTTTTTCCAAGTAAATAATTAATTATGAAATTTTATTACAACTTTTTAAAAATATAAAACTCATGTCTACCTAACTGGTCAAAAACTTCATGAAATTCAATTTTTATTTTTTTAATCCTATAGTATGTGAATCATAAAATGTGATGCATGTTTTGGATTCAAAAATCATGATCATTTTAGAAGCTATATTTTCCATGACAGTTTCAAAACTCTCTATGTGTTCCTCTGTTGTGATGGCATGAGTCCCTATAAATTTTGGGATGGCATTCCTCCAATTATTTCTAATTGGACTAGGACAAATTTGATATGCAAAAAAATTCTACTTATCTATATCTACTTGAAGGTTCTCTTTGAAAATTGTTTTCATTTGGCTGTTGGTATTGGCCTTGAGGTCCCTACTAATATTGATGTTGAGGCACATTCTATTATACATTCTGGTGAAAGTACACATTTCTCTGTGTGTTTTGCTGAGATGGGTAATATTTGTGGGATGGGATGTATTGTTTGCTAGGGGGCGGGTAAGTGTATGTTGATTGTTGGGAAATTTGAGGAACATTTTGTAGTCTTGTATTCTAATGTGGAATATTTTGTTGTAAGCCTTGATTATGTTTCCTATGGGGATTGGTGTTTCTTTGACTGCCAGGTCTTGGGTTCTATTCTGCACCCTAGTTAGTCAATCCTTGGCTCTGGGATTTATTGTTTGTTGCATTTGAGGTGTTAGGAGTGTTGGACTGGGTTTGTGAGATAGTGCCATTGCCTCTTGTATTTTTGTAGGATAAGGATGAGCTACCAGCATTTATACCTCTAGTTTGTTTATGAGGGGGCACATATCTCGGCCCACTTGTTGGAGGTTGGGAATTGTTTTGAAGCACTTGTTGAGCCAACTCATCTCTTTTCTTTTATCAATTACTTTCTTTCAAGCTCCTTATTTAATTCTTCAATTTCTTGTTTTAGCTCTTCAATAGTCAATTCCCTTTTCTTGGGAGGGCATTGGTGTTTTTTTGTGTAGTGCACTATATGTGGAGAATAATTTATTGACTATAGTTGAGCTACTCTATTCTCGTAATCCCTTTTTTTCCATATTATATGCTATTTCTTGGTAATTTCTATCCTCAAATGCTTTGATCCATTGGGTATCAAGTTCATATGTGTGGAAACCAAGGTGTGAATGATGATGTCCATTTTGATCTTATTGAGGAGTATCCATTCTACATTTCAACATCTCTTCATGTGAGTTGGTAGTACCTTCATTTAATGTTTTTTCTATGACACTATTCTGTCCTTGATTTTTTGTAAGTGTGATTGTGTTTTTGTTATGGCCTTTTCCTCTAGATTTTGAGCTAGGAGGGGATTTTAAATTATCCCCTTTTCCATATATCCACTTTTTATCTTTATTGCACTAATTATTCTAATGCAATGATCTTCTTCCCTCCATCTTCTAAAATACTAAAATGCTAGAATTCAATCTTTCTGATGTACGTTTTAGACATCTAGACACTAACTTCAATACTACTTTAGTAGAGTTTCCACCCACTTTCTGATAAGTGGGAAAGTCACAATTTCTTTGGAAGATTTTACTTTTAATGGTTCCTTAATTTTTCCCTAAGAGGATCTTGAACTTTTGATTTTTGGCTCCTATGGACAACTCTTGCTCTTCTAGGGTCTTTCACCTAACATGAGAGAGATAGGAGAAAAAATGCTAATGGTTCATTCAAATTATGTTATGTGCAATGTTTTCTAATGTAAATGAAGTTAACTTAATGTAATTAACTGATCTAAATGAATGAATCTGAATGCAAAAGTTAAATTAAATCTATGCTTGAAAACACGTTGTGATATGCAAATAATGAAGTAAATGAAGAAAATCTGCAGAACATAAAGAAATGTGTTAAATAATAGTGCACTTGGGTGAAATATGATGAATCTAGAATGTTGGGGATATTGGATGAAGTCATTGATTTTTCACAGTGGGACTCATTTGCCAAGGGTGGCAAATCAATCCTCCTCGTGAAAAACTATTAGGAACAAGTTTCTATCTATTGGGATCTAGAATCTAAAAAAATTTATATTTTTCAGTCCTAAGGTGGGACTCATTCACCATAGGTTGAAAATCAGCCCTCTCTCTAATTTTCGAAAAATTAGGAGACAAATCAACAACACCAGATCTGGAAATCACTCCTTATCGGGTTGCCAAAGTCAATTATGTAGGAAATAGAAAGAAAACCTTCTCCAAGCTTGAAATAGACTTGAGTTGACTTGAAGCACCTAGTTGACTTGTAAACCAATCTTCAACACCAAAAATCTTGTCAAATCTACACACCTAGGTCTGCAAACAAACATGCAATAGGGGAAATTTGGCTTAAGGTTAGTGAATAGGGGTTTACCTTGGTCAAACCCCACTATTGGTAATAAAACCCTTAGTAAAATAATGAAATACAAAGGAATGATAAACTAACAACATACAAATGCTATCAACTTGCCAAACCCTTGATGATGCAAGTCTGAAGTAATGTCGATGACTGCTTCAAAGTGCTTGAATAGTGCTTGAAAAGATGTTGTAAAATGCTTGAATACTTGAATGAATAGGTGAATAAGTGAAATTGATGAATGGGGGTTGAAATAAGGTGAAAATCACTTATTTAAACACACTTGTGCCTCAGTTAACTATTCATACCTCATCATAGGATGACATCAAGTGTTTTTGAATAAAATCTCAAAAGGAAATTTAAAATATTTTGAATTTGGGGCCAAGGGGGAGTCATTCAACACCCATGGAAAATGGGTCCCACCTAGGACCTAAAAAAGTGTGTCATGAAATATGTTGGGGTATGTGCAGGATCATCATGGAAAAACAGGCCCTTAAATGGCAAAAATCAGAAAAATCAAGTTAGGCAACTTGACATAAAAATATAAATAAGTTATCTATATTATTTTAAAAATATGTAAGAATAGAATCTGTAGCAAATTGAATCTAGCTTCTAAACTACTAGGTTTGTTTAAACAAAAACAAAATCTATTTGGTGAAAATTTGAAATTTCAATGTAGTAGTACTTAAATTTCAGGGAAAAAATAAGAAGTAGGTGTCTGTCTGACCACCCTAACCACAATAAAATGATAATATTTTAGATATAAGTAGAGGACTCATGTCGCAATGTGATGCATATTTTTTTGTAATATATTTCCAAGTAAATAATTATTTATGAACTTTTTATTACAACTTTTAAAAAATATAAAAAATCAAAGTAATAATTACTTATTAAGTTCAAAGTAAAGCATAATTTATATTGGTGGAAAGGCAAGAATCTCCTTTAAAAACTCTTTTCATTTCATCAATTTTGGGTTAAAAAAACTCGTAAGCCACATACCCATCATATTTCCACTCTTGGGCCCATCATTATCCTGCACATACCCATCATATGTAATGTTGTTTATCGAGATAATACTCAAAAATACACTTAATTAAGCATATAAGAGCATAAAGGGGCCAAATAAAGCATGAGAAAGGGATAAATAGTGAAGATGTGCCTAGAAAAGCTTGAAATCTTATTACAAGATTTTAGAACACTTCAAAATAGGACTTGTTGATGAATAAAAAGGTTATTTTTAGGTGAATTATAATTAATAGAGTCTAGAAAATTGTAGAAATGTCTTACAACACCTTCACAATACATCGTTCTTTTAATTTTAGTACCTAAATAAGCATGTTCAATCCATGTTGCAACATAAAATCAGAGAAAAATAAACAAAGCACCATGAAACAAGACCTAAAAGGCCATGAAAATGATAAGGGGCCATTTTTCTATGGCACGGATCCACTACTTAATTTTAGGAAAGTGTAAATACACATATGTGAAGCTAAATGGCTTTGTAATGGAACAATCAGGGCTCAGGGTTGACTAGGTTCTCCCCAGTAGAGTTGCCAATCTGTTAGATCTCAAAAAGATAGGTTATGAACCTTGAGAGGGTTCACAGCTCTTTGGGAACATTTTTGGCTAATGAACGGGGCTGATCGATATGTTTGAAATCCCCCTACACTTTAGGCTCTACAAGACCTAGGTGGTTGTACCTAAATGATAGAGCAGTTTTGAAGAGCTATATGTGTGATCTCTAATTTGAGAAATTTATTCACAATGGCACATGGAAGTGAGATAAATGCAATACTAATGATTAATTCCTACTACGAATATTTTTGAGAACTAGATGTTTGTAAAGAATATTTCTTGGAATGAAAATGAGCAGTGCCTAATATAATTGGGTGAATGGAGTCAGATATGTATGATAGGCATATCATTTTCCTTGGCTTAACTCTAACTATTAGGCACTTTTAGTTCTTTATAACTTGTATAAACATTCAAGGTTGTTATCTATCAATATCTTTTTACTAATCCCACTGATAGATTTTCTGATTACTGTGACTATATAAAGGATTTTAACTCTCATTTGAAGGAAACCAACTTGAAATGATTTTTTTAAAGGAATTTGAATTCTTTGTGGAAACCTATAAATATGAACCACTTAATATGGATTCTAATTCTTTCACATCGAGTCCAATTAAATTAATCACACAGTGACATCAAATGTGCCTAGACAAACCATATATATGCTTGATATAATGATTTAAATAATAAAAAAAGAGCACTCTGGAGACAACAAAGATAATTTATAAAATTTAGACTCAAAAAATAATTGAACACTAGGGAAATTAAAACCAAATTAATGCTTCTTATCCATTCATATTGCTTTTAACAAAAGATTCTAAAAAATGTAATAGAAGTCTTCATGATTGTTACAATATTCCAAATGCTACATGATAATGATGATCGATGATGATGATCAAAACTAGGCCTTTTTTTCCCTTCTTATATGAGAATCAATTAGCTTCAAGCCTTTTACAAAAGATGTCTCTCTTCATGATTTTTATCCTAACTAATTGTATTTGTTTGAAACATAAAGAAATGATTAGGAGTCTACAATAGATTATGACACTTTCTCTATTATTCAACGTAGTGAACCATGACCTCTCTGGATCTTGCAAGGTTCCCCTCTCCTTGATGAAGCATTTGATTTTTTAGGCTCCTTCGACTTGATGCATATCCCTTCATATCCAAAGAACTTCCAGTCTTGGTGATGAACATATTTATCGCTAAAAAAAGATTGATATAGTCTTTCCTGATATGAGTATCATTATTTGTGATTGTGAATTCCATATTCTATTCAATATACATTATTCCTTTGAGTTTTCTATGGGTGTTCTCCATCATCATTTATTTCCCATTAATTAGATCGAGTTCACGTGGTAACACTTGAGCCAATTCACTTTTCCAATGATCTTTCTCTTTAACTTCTTTGTGATCATCGAAGGAAAATGGAAATGTTATATCCAATGGTTGATCAAAATCATTGAGTTTCTCCTTAATCCTAGTATGAAATTGCTTATGGGTACATTTACAAGATCATCATGGAGAAAATAGGCCCTTAAGTGGCAAAGAATTCAGAAAAATTAGAGTTAGGAAACTTGACATAAAAATATGAATAAGTTATCTATATTATTTCAAAAATATGTAAGAATAAAATATGTACCAAATTGAACATAGTTTCTAAACTACTAGGTTTATTTAAAAAAAAAATCTATTTGGTGAAAATTTGAAATTTCAATGCAGTAGTACTTAAATTTTAGGGAAAACATAAGAAGTAGGTGTCTGTTTGACCACCCTAACCACAATAAAATGTTAATATTTTTTAATAATATTTTGGATATAAGTAGAGGACTCATGCCTCTATGTGATGCATAATTTTTTGATTTTTTTTTCCAAGTAAATAATTAATTATGGATTTTTTATTACAACTTTTAAAAAATATACAAAATCGTATGACTGACCACCTTACCTTGGTCAAAACTTCATGAAATTATTATTTTTTGTTTTAATCCTATATTATGTGAAGCATAGAATGTGACACATGTTTCAGATTCAAAAAATGTGATAATGTTTGAAAGCTATAGATGTTTTTCAATTAGCCTATCAATCAGGAGTTTTGTCATAATTCAAATAGAAAATGAATAATAATAATTTATTAAATTAAAATTAAAGCATAATTTATATTGGTGGAAAGATGAAAATCTCCTTTAAAATCCATTTTTGTTTCATCAATTTTGAGTTAAAAAAAAGTCATTAGCCACATACCCTACACATACGGTCCATCATATCACCACTTTTTGGCCCATCATGATCCTACACATACCCTTATATTGATTGATCAACTCATTATACTTTTGGAGGACTTGTCCATTTATAATATCTTTACTAATCATTTCCTCTTTATTTTCTTCCATGTGTTCCTGTAATCTCTTATGTTCATGGAAAGAAGAGTGTAATTTCACAAAGAGTTCCCAATACTGGTTAGCCTGGTCCATCACCTTTTTAAATCTCTTCTTGATTATTTTAGACACAACTTTAAACTTAGTGGTCTTCACCCTTTTCTCCAATTCATTACATTTCTTCTGGACCTTTTCACGACAACATTTCTAGTATATTACATGTTTCATGACATCTAACTCCTTATCATGGTCCTCCGATTGAGAGTATAATTCTGACAAAGAAGAAGAGGGAAAGAAATATCTTTGTAACTAGCTACCTCTCTTTTCAATTTCTCATTTTCTCTTATTAACTTCTCAACCTATGCCTTGTTGAATTTTGCAACATTTATTTTCAAATATGCTATTTCAATGGGATCAGTGTCTCCCACTCTTTGCACCAAAATATGTCTAAAAATCTAGTTTGGGACACTGATTATGGTAGGTCTTTTATATTGGGGTTATAAGGACCAAATCAACAAGGAGGCTTCATCTAGGTTATACCCTAATGCAAAGTATAGTTTATCACTTGCCTCTTCTATTAAATGCAATTTCTTATCCCCTCTTCTCCTGAAGCTATCAAATACTATGGAAAAACTAATGTCCCACACTAGTAAGAGTAAAACCCTAGCTTCTTGTAGTAATTCCCTTCCTCTCACAGGGGTGATAGCTTCCAATTCTTGCTCTACTTATTTTCTTAACTCTTCCAAGGAATTTTCCTCTTGCTCTCGAGTAGTATTTTTCATCCTTTCTCTTAGTATTCTTCCATTGTGTTCATAGAAAAATGATTTAAATTTCTAAAGTTTTAGTTAAATCACTATAAAAAACAAAATCATGGTTGGCTCGAGCTCTCACATCATCAGAGAGCTCAGTTAATGTATCAAACTTGAAAATGATTATCTCGAGAGGGGGATCATATTGTGTAACAATAGGTATATTTATCTACCTAACTTTGTTATCTTGTTCATCACTTCTCCAACCATGGGGGTGTCCATAGAGAAACTAACTTCAGGGGTAGGCTATGATGGAATATAACTGAGAGGCTCCATCTCTTCAACCTCTATTCTGGAATAGGTTGCCACATGTGTCTCAAAGACCATGGGAGGTACATCTTTAATGAACTCTTCCTCATGTGTAGTTAATTGTTCCACTCTTTCCAAGGGGTCTTGTACATCATGGTATGCTCCTTTAAAAATGGGCTCATTTTCCTTCCTCCATGCCTTAGCCATCATGATTCTATTATATGAAGTTATCCTCTATGTTGTTAAGGTTTAATCACAATTATGTATTACATCATCAAGAAAATAATGATGTTCATACCTAGAAAATTTCTTTGAATAGTTTTGCATTATTGATGAAGTTTTTTAGGTCAAAATTCTTCCTTTTGTTTCCTATTGGAAAGTTATAATGTATGTATGTGCATGATCATCATGGAAAAAATAGGCCCTTAAGTGGCAAAAAAATGAGAAAAATGAGAGTTAGGAAACTTGACATAACAATTTGAATAAGTTATCTACATTATTTCAAAAATATGTAAGAATAGAATTTATAGTAAATTTAATTTAGTTTCTAAACTACTAGGTTTATTTTTATTTTTTAAATCTATTTGTGAAAATTTGAAATTTCAATTGAGTAGTACTTAATTTTAGGAAAAATACATAGGTGTTTGTCTAACCACCTCTAACCACAATAAAATCATAATATTTTTTTATAAGATTTTAGATATAAGTAGAGGACTCATGTCCTGATGTGATGCATATTTTTTTGTAATTTTTTTCCAAATAAATAATTAATTATGAATTTTTTATTACAACTTTTAAAAATATAAAAACTCGTATGTCTGACCACCTTCACTTGGTCAAAACTTCATGATTTTTGTTTTAATTCTATAGTATGTGAAGCAAAGAATGTGACACATGTTTTGGATTCAAAAAATGTGATAGCATTTGAAAGCTATAGATATTTTTCAATCAACCTATCAATCAGGACTTTAGTCGTAATTTAAATAGAAAATGAACAATAATTATTAAATATTAAATTCAAAGTAAAGAATAATTTATATTGTGGAAATCTAAGAATATCCTTTAAAAACCCTTTTCATTTCATCAATTTTGGGTAGAAAAGAATTCATTAGCCACATGTACCCTACACATACCCATCATATCACCATTTTTTGGCCCATCATGATCCTACACATACCCATGTTCCAACTTACTATCAACTTCTTGATATCCTTTGTTAGAAACAACTATGAAGTCTCTAAAATACAAGGTACTTGGCATAAGTGGCTATTTACCATACCTATTAAGGTGCATGCCATTTGAATTGGCCAATTGTATTATGATCTCTAAATATGCTACCCTATAAGGAACTGTTCTTGGTAGAAAAAGTGGTTCTCCTTCAAACCCATATATCCTTATTATGGTGCATTTAGATAATATGTACCAGTCACCCCAATTATAGTTTATTTTCATTCTAGGGTCCTGTAGACACCTAAATTTTGCAACTTACATTTGGTCAAATTTATCCCTTTTCATCTAAATATCATTTTATTTGCATTAATTAAGTAATATTACTATTATTTAATTAATACCCCTAAAGTCCTCTAAATCCCTAAGGTATTTGGTTAAATAATTAAATACCTTACCCTTTATTCTTTTCCTTCAAGGAATTAAATAAATAATCAATTTATTTAATTCCCTTTAAATCCCATCCCCTATAACCTATAGTTAATCCTAATCCACCTCCTAATCACATCATTAGGGATGTGCACATACCTAATACATGATTAGGATGTTTCACATCCTCCAACTTTTGAAAGTTGGCTTTTAATCCTCATTAGCCTCCTAAATTTCCTCTAATCATTGATTAACTATCCTCATCAACCCTTTAGTCAACTCTCCCCATCTCCCAAGAAATTTTTAATTTTTTTGTCTTCCCAAGGTCCTTTTGAGGAATTTTTGTCTTTCCCAAGGAATATTAAATTTGTTTTATCATTCCCATGCACATTAAAAAGCATTTTTTAATTCCTTTGATAAACTCTTTGATCTCAACCCTTGATCTTTCTCCCCCTTTCAATCTCCATTGTCCATTCTATGTCCCTTGGCTAAATGATTATCACTTAGCCATTCTTGCAACCCTAATCATCCTAACCATTCTTAAGCATTCATCCTCTCAATCTCTCAAAATCACACTACCATCTTGTATCCATAGCCAAATCCACCATTCTTTCATCCAAATCAAGCAAAATCAAGTCGTTATGTTGTCGAAATCATTCTAGGAGCACACATATCAAGCTATCAATGTCGGAAAATGACTTCATTAAGCTCAAAAAATGTAAAAAATAGTTTATTGTAATTTTTATTTTTGATTTTCATATTAGGCCCAATCTTGAGTGTTTTGCTTGTTTTTAGTCGAGCTTGCTTGATTTCTTGCATTTTAGGTAGATTAAAAACATTGCACACATTTCTAGCACACCCGGTGGGACCCACGTCATGGGTCTATACTTTCATGTTTGTTGTTGTTTCATATTTTCCAGGTTTGGGTTTTACAAGCAGGGGTGAATTTGCACCTAACAGAGGAAAATCTGCAGTTAGCAAAGGCGGAATTGAATTCCCCCTTTTTCTAAAAAGGGGCAAAATTGGTTGTAGCAAAAGAAAATTTGCAGTGGTCTCTAGGAAACAAATGAGAGTGCATTTTACTCTTTCCATAGCGAATCATCCACTTTTCCATTGAACAAGAGAGAGCACATTCACCTCTTTTCATAATGAATTCACCCCTTTTCCATGAAACAGGTGAGAGTGCATTTTCCTCTTTTCATAGTGAATTAGCCCCTTTTCCATTGAACAAGTGAGAGAACATTCACCTCTTTTCATAGCGAATTGGACCCTTTTCCATTGAATAGGTGAGAGCACATTTGCCTCTTTTCATAGTGAATTAGCCCCTTTTCCATTGAACAGGTGAGATCACATTCACCTCTTTTCATAGTGAATTAGCAGCTTTCCATCAAATAGGCAGGAGCACATTTGCCTCTTTCCATAGTGAATTAGCCCCTTTTCCATCAAACATGCAAGAGTGAATTTGCCTCTTTTCATAGTGAATTATCTCCTTTTCCATCTAGTAGGTGAGAGTGCATTCACCTCTTTCCATAGTGAATTAGCCCCTTTTCCATTGAACAGGTGAGAGCACATTCATCTCTTTTCATTGTGAATTAGCCCCTTTTCCATCAAACAGGTGAGAGCGCATTCACCTCTTTTCATAGTGAATTAGCCCCTTTTCCACCAAATAGGTGAGAATGCATTCACCTCTTTTTATAGTGAATCAACCCCTTTTCCATCAAATAGGTGACAGCTCATTCGCCTATTTTCATAGTGAATTAGCCCCTTTTCCATCAAACAAGTGATAGCACATTCGCCTCTTTCCATAGAAAATTATCCCCCTTTCCATCAAACGGGCGAGAATGCATTAGCCTTTTTCCATATGAATTAGCCTCTTTCCTTAATGCATTCACCCATCCTCACAAAACAGCCAAATTTTCTCTAAAGAAAATTCGCCCATCCTTACAGAATGACCAACTTCACTCACTGAATGACCAGATTTTCTCTGAAGAAAATTCTCCCATCCTTGTAGAATGACCAAATTCACTCACCGAATGGCCAAATTTCCTCTAAAGAAAATTTGCCTATCCTTGCAGAATGACCAAATTCGCTCACTGAATGACCAAATTTTTTGTGAAGCAAATTCACCCATCCTTACAAAACGACAAAATTTTCTCTAAAAAACAACCAAATTTACTTCTGATAGGGAAAAAATTTCTCATGTAGACAAGCGAATTTTCCTCACATAGAGGTAAATCTAAGGTAAATCCAAGACTGAAATTTATAGTTTTCAACATCATTTTGGTTATGTTTTCAAGTACTAATCTGCTAACTTGTCTATTTGTGAGTGTCCTAGGTTTTTGCTAATGATTTTTGTAGCTTGTTCTCATCCATCCAAGATTGGTGGTTGCAAACTACTAACACATTTTTTGTACAACGATCAATCTAAGACCTTCAGTTAGTCTATTTGTTGTTTTTCATACTAGCTAAGCACACATAGCTTTAATTATAGGGTCAATTAACTTGTTTCTAATGCTTCAGAGTGACTGTTGACATATCCAATCCTCTTACACCATTTCACTATCCTAGGTGATGAGAAATTGTAGTTTACTCTAGTCCAGTTGAGTCTCCCTAGGAGGTGCTAGTGCGTCTAAGCTCTCCCCTTACACTATGTGTGAGCTTCGGTACCAGCCAAAAACATCTAGTAGCTTCTTCCCTTAGCGGGATCTTCCTAGGATTTCATCACCTTGGGGAATGATCCCAACCATGTGTTATCGACGGGGTATATAAAGGGGGGAGAGTGAAAATTGTACCTCAATCCAGTTAGATTATGTCTAGTGGAGCATCAAAGGTAGGGTGATACCTAGATAAGACATGAAGAGTCGGTCCAAGTTTCTAGTACCTCACTGGGGATCCTGAATCATGCTTGTGATGGGTTGGTGTTCATAGTTGTGCCCCAAATACCATGCATATATCAGGGACTCATGAGATAGCCTTGTTTAGCCTATATAGAAACCCGTGTTTTAGCTATGGCTTGGTGTAATATAGGGGATGTGCACCGTACCTTGAATTTACTCACCACAAGCTCCATTCGGTTGGGATAGAAATCCTCGTGGTGGACTATGATAGTCCTTGAGTGAGAGTGTGAAGGTGAGACTGTCGTGTCTATTGATGACCCTTTCCCACTGGAACACTAGCTATCCACCTTCATGAGAAAGGGTGATCCAGAGAACCACCCCAGTATAACAAAGTGTTAACCTTGGGTTTTCCACTCAAGGTGATGGGCCTACATAAAGTTTGTAAGCCATCACTAATTCTAGATTTGTGATTCTTGGCATGTCTTTTTTGTGCGATACGAGGCTTTCATTTTCAGTTGAGTTAGCCCAACCTTCTATTTGTTGTTTGTTGTGATTTTTATCCTTTACCACAGTTAGCCCCTACCTTCAGAGGTGAATTTTCCCCTTATAGGGGTGAATTTGCATTGTAGACAGGTGATTTTTCCTTACAAAAGGGTGATTCCCTGTCCCAGTCTAGTCGAGGCCATCTATTTGGGTGAATTCTTCCTTCATAGAGGTGAATTTTCCTATGGGTCACTTTCTTAGGTGACCCTATTTTTTCCCATTCCTTGGAATAGGTGATTCAGTCCATCCCTTAGGTGAGTCTATCAATCCTCATCCATTAAATTCCCATGTTCTCTAAGAATAGGAAAATTTTCCATCCCCTTGGGTGAATTTGTTCCCTATAGGGGAGACTCCATTTTAGTCTGTGTTATCTTGTCAGTCATCCTCCATCAAATCTTCTTGTTTTCACTGAATAGGAAAATTCCCCCCCTTTAGAGGCGAGCTTGTTGTCAATCTGAGTCAGTCTGTTTGTCCCTTTTCCTTTCAAATTTTCCCATTCTCTTGGGATTGGCAAATTTTCCACATCCTTGGGTGAATTTTCTCACTTCAATGGTGATTTTTCTTCTTTTCCAAGTCTTCCATTCGGTTGAGCCAAGTTTTAGGTGAATTTGTTTGTCAGATAGGCGATCTCATTTTTTAGATGCCATTCCCTATTCCTACCATTTAAGAAACAGGTGAGCTTGTCACCCCATTAGGTGATATTGAAAGTTGAATCCACTAGTTTCCCTAAGCTTAAGTGATCCTACTAGCTATTTGGGTGAAGTTGCTATGAAATAGGTGAATTTTCTTAGCAAATTATCCTATTTCTTGTGTCATCTAAAGTTTGTGCAAATTTGCAACCCCAGATAGGTGAATTTTCTCATCAAATTCACCTATTCTTATGCCAACCCAATTTTAGGAAAATTTTCCTCCCCAAAAAAGGTGAATTTGATTCCAAGAATAGGCAAGTTTTTTAAAAATAAACCATCTTTCATCATCCTATAATCATCATTTTCATCCATATAAAGTCATCCTTTACTCAATCAAATCATATAGGTTCATCACAGGACATCTGTAGATCAGATATCCACCATCAGTTCATAGATCCCACTCACCTAGACTTTAGTTCAAGGGTTTTTATCCAAGTTGACTTATGTGCCTGATCTTGATAATCATCAATTACACTTAGGATTGCTATCCGTCCTAAGTCAGTAATCATTACAACCCAATCAATCTACATCCATCTTGAGGTAGATTCGATGTTGTAACCATCCTTTTCATAATCCAATCCGATCATCAACACCTTATGTCATCTAAGTCAAATCTCTGAACTGGGTTTAGAATCTATTTCATCATCCTCTCTAATCAATCATCCAATCCCATCTCATTAATCAACCTTATCGAATCCCATCACATCCTTCAATCTAATCCCAATCTGAGCTTCAATCCAATCTAAATTTGAGCTTTGATCCAATCCCAATCTGTGCTTAACCTAAATCTCAATTTGAGCTTTAGTCCATCAGCATCCAATATCTTCTAATATTGAATCAAATCTTAAGATCCCTTCTTCCATGTTCTTCTAATCCATCTTATTTATCTTTTCATCATATCCCTTTTCCTTTTAATCATCTATTCCCACCTTTTTAATTCATATCCATCTAATCTAACATCATGAATCCTTATCCTTCATCAATGCAACCAAAAATAGTAGTCAAGGGAAATCCCAATTATGTCAATGATGGTAATGAAAGTCTTGTTGATCAAGATTAGTATCATATAGATCCCCTTGATGGTATCATTGTTAGCAAGATTTCCCAAAGCATCATCCAAAATCCAATCAATCACTCAAGCAATTCCATCATGCCTTCACCCACACCTACTAGCACTCCTTATGCTACCTTTGATAAGGGATATCTAGTATCTTCCCCATCCACATATTCATCATATCCTTCATCTACATTTTTCTCTTATCCAACATCCACATACTCCTATGCTAATCGACCATCCCAATCTTCCCATCCTAATCTGCTATCCCACTACCCTTACTACAATCCACCACTTGTATCCCCTTGTCCTAATACACCAACCACATCCTCCTATCCCAATCCACCATCTCAATCTTCCCATCCTAATCTAGTATCCCAATACACTTACTACAATCCACTATCCATGTCCTCTTGTCCTAATCCACCATCCATGTCCTCTTCTCTTAATCCAACATCCACATCTTCCTATTCTAGTCTACTATCACAATATTCCTACCTTAACCCTCCATATAATCTTGATCCCCCCACCAATCCTAATCCTCCACCTACTCTTAGTCTTCCATCCAAACCCATTCCTCCATATGATCCTAGTCCACCAATCCATAATCCTAGTCCTCCACCTATTCATAATCTTTCATCTACTCACATCACCCCAGCTAAGCCCAAAATATGCAAGTTTCTCACTCCATAAGTCCTCCAAGGACTCCTAACAAAGAATACATCCCCAACTCTAAATATTGAAGTTATGGAACCATGCTTCCCCACTCTCCCATGTATAGTCATTAGTGATGAGACCCATCTCCATCCCACACCTATCATTACAGTTACCACCTCTAGCACTACCAAAACCATTGAAACCATTAAACCCATCAAATCCATTGAACCTCCATCTCCTACTCTGAGAACCGCCAAACCCATCGAAGATAACCAAACCCAATCCACTCCTACTCCTTGATCCACCCAATCCATTGATGACACCCAAATCTAATCCACTCCTCCCACTCATAGTATCACCAAAATCCATTCCCATGAACTTCATGAATCCTCCATCCTTCCATCTCCCCCACTTGAGGAGTCACTCCAAAACTTCATCATCATGACACCCATACAAGATGAGTGATTCCAAGATCTTGATCCAAAGCATACCAACATATCCCCTTCTCTACCTCAAGATCCTACCATTCCATCTAGTCCACCTCAAGATCATAGTCCCCAATCCATTCCATCCCATGATCCCACACTCAAGATCCAACCACTCCATCTCATGAGCCCTTATCACCCACCGCCACAAATTCAAATCCTATCATATCACTTGATCTCTCTCCTGATCCCTTATACCTCACTCCTCCCGATCATGATCCTATCATCCTATCTACCATAATGCAAGATCATAGTCTCCCATCCATTACATCCCATGATCCTTCATCGCCACCTAACCAAGCTAGCCCAACACCACATTTATATCCCCTGGGTACTCTTACATTTATCCATGTTTGTTTCCTTGTAGAAGAGAAACTGAACATATATGCCATCCATCCTCCCCCACCTAATAATGGACTCAAATAATGTTTCCAAAATAGCAAGTATCCTACTATAGATTGAATGCTCAAGATCATGAACTACCAAGGAAAAGGTTAAGGCCTTCATGAGAATGGAATTTTAGAGCCCATTCATGTCAAAGAAAATCCATGTACACAATTTCTTGGATATATCTCTCAAGACTCGCAATCCAAAATTGTTTGTAAAAACTCTCTACATCCTAAGAGAGCCTCTTCCAAAATAATAATAGGCTCTTCCCATCGCTCCACCAAGCCATTTTCAACCATCCCCCTCAATCATATCACCTCAAAACAAGCATCCATATTCCTCCTTCATCTTTCGAATCCATTTTGGTTCCTTATGTCCCTCCATCTGCCATCTCCCACCCTTCATCTACTCCATTCATTTTGGGTCCTTATGTCGCACCATCCACTGTCACACATCCCCCACATACTAAGTCCATTTTAGGACCTTATATCCCAAAATTACATCTTCCATCTTTTCCTATTCCTCGTTTCATCCATCCATCACCTATCCATATCACCCATCATAATCATCCCACTCTCATGTTCCCTAATCAGGATCAACAAGGGAACATACCTACACATTCCCCATCCATATATAATCCCCAAAATCCTAGATCCATCACTCCTTTCATGTTTCCTCTACATCATCCATCTCCTCATACCCATCCTCTTGTTATTAAAATCACTTCAGATGTTAAAGTTAAAATGCATGAATGTAAACATCTACATGAATCTAAAACCCCTCATGTCAACTTATAAATAAATGTTGATGAAAAGAAAAATAAAATCTAAAATCCAAATCAAACCCATAGGCCACAAAGGCCCACCAAAGAAAAAATATGCAATGCCTTCAAATGAAAAATTTGTAACATCCAAAGTTGCTAATCCAAAAGCTAATCTAAAAGCTAATCATACACACCCTCCATCTCCTAAATCTATTTTGGGTCCTTATGTCCCAAAATTCACTATCCCATCTCCTCCATTATCCCCACATTCTCCATCCATTAATCCTCCTATCGTTTCACATCCACCACCATATGTGCCAATGTTGGTCTTGCAAACATTTCCCCATCACACATCCACCCCATCATCCCACCCATACACTTTCCAATATCCCATCCGTTATCCCACATATATCCCACATCAAATCCATTTAATCCATTCTCTTGCATAATCCATTTATCCTAATAGGGTTCTACCAACATCCAATAGTCACTTCACACATTGGCTCTTATTACCTCATATGAAACTTGATTCTTGAGTCCTTCATCCATCTCCTTATCACATATATTCTAAATCAATTTATCCATGTCTTGCTTCTTATCCATCTCCATCCTCATACTATCCAAAAATCCAAAAAAGTTAAAAAAAATAAAACCAAAAAAAGTCCAAAAAAAGTCAAGAGAAATAATTTGTCCAATGGTGAAAACTTGACAAACAAGCGCCTTGGATAAGTACCATGATGAAAACATGGAAAAAATGTGTCATGTCTAAATCCCCCATCTAGTTTACTTCAATACTTGGGGGCAACTATATCCCCTTCACCCATATCCTACATCCCACCTATCTTAAACATCTTATCCGATTTATCCCAATCCCTCAATCCTCCTTGTGATCTTGATATATATAGGGGAAAACATATATACATTATTTGGACACCTCTTGGCATACATTCCCCTCACCTATACACTATCATGATCCTTATCCCCATCCATCTACCTTCCCTATCCACCCATCATGGTACCATCAACCTCCCTTCCTTATCCATGCATCCTATCCATATCCATCTCACTCCCTTATTTTCCCATCCTTCTATCTTCCATCCCTCTTGCCTCACCATACATGGCATATATTGAGTGGGGCATATTTTTTATTTGTAACATAGTCCTTGGAGACATCATTAATCAATTCTATCATCACTTCCATCTCCCAATCCTTGTCTTCCCACCTACCCATCCAAGAGAAAATCCTTTTCATATCCGCATCCTTATCTTTCAACCTACCTATCCAAGAGAAAATCATTTTCATCTCTGCATCCTTATCTTATTAGCCATCAATCATATCATCCTTTCTATCCCCCATTCTTATCTCCCTATCCATTTGTCTCTATCCTCATCCCATCTCATACTCCCTTGTAATTGGTATCTAGATATAGCATACCCCCTCATGCAACCCAATATCATCTATCTCACTATAATCAATTGATCCCACTTCTTTTACACATCTTTCTGATCTCCTATCACTTTTGATCACTCATCTCTCAATCATGCCATCCTCCCAATTCATCTTTTGATGATTTTGATAACTATCCCATCCTTGAGCTTTACCTAATCCACATCTTCTTCATATCACCATCATCCTATCTTATCCACCAAGTCTATCTTGTCTCATCATATCGGTTCCATCATTTTATCCACCTATCATGGTCGTTTCATCATACCTTGTCCATTGTCTATCTTTTGCCTTTATTCGAGCTACGTTGCCCCTACGCTTTCACATAGGAAAGGTCAATCATTTGATCCGCACCTAGGGAATTTTGTCCATCTAGTCTTAGTCATCCATCATGGTCTCCATTGTCCTCTTTCTACTTTTATCCCTAGTCAGTTTTCAATCTTTTATCAAACTATGAGGGCTCTATGCTTTCATGTAGGAAAGGCTAATCATTGATAAGCCCTTGAGCCCCTAGGTCTTTAGGGTGTGTTTGTCTTGCATCTTGTGTCTTGATTTTGAGTATGTCCCTATCTACTTGGTTCTTCATAAACAAGATCCACCAGTATCATGAGATTCAATGGGTTTTGAGTACCTTGTGTCATGTCGATCGCTTAGTCTACTCTCCATCTTTGGTCTTAACAGGATGCATCCTTCCTACATTAGAACATGTTGATTCCATCCACCTTTGATCCTATGGCAAAGGAAATTTGAGACTTATTGTGATCTTTTGATTCTTTTGTATTTTTTTTTATCATTTTAGCTTCGTATCATACATCATCGATGGTTGCCTTGATCCATCATATCATAGTGTGATTTGACTGTTAAGCATAGGGGAATATCTTGATCTTTTTTTTTACCTTGTCTTCTTGGTTTTCCCATGTAGTACCCACCAAGATCCTTGTGGTCTTGTGTTATGTTGGGGCATCCTTTTTGTTTATAGTTTTCCAACATTGGCCCTACCAAATCCCCCATGACTTTGGGATGTTGGACTAACCTTTTTCTTCTTGTGTCAATCCAATGCATGTGATACAAAGTCACCTTGGTTCCTCATACCCTGGTGCATAGTATCTCATGCTATATTAAATTAAGTGCTCATTACATGACAACATAACACATAAGAATTAAATTTATTGATTTGGTTACTATCCATTCATCTCCCCATCTCCCATCCATACACCCTAAATGTTTCTCATCCATTCATCCTTTATCTCTCCTCATCTATTTATCCTATCCATTTTCATCCCTCCACTTCCTCCATCCTCATAATATCATCATCTCTTCAATATTCTTAAGATAATATAGATTTGTTACTCTAAGAATCTTTTCTTTCATTCTTTTCATTCATTTTTACAATCTCACATCTCCATACAATCCTAATCCATTCAATCTAGTAAAAATCATCTAATCACATCCTTGGTCTTGTTCCCATCCTTTCTACAAGCCTTGATCTAATCATAATCATTGGGATGTATCCTTCCCTATCCTTTTGTGTTTTTGTGGGATGTATCATTCCCTATCCTTTTGTGTTGTCTTGGTATGTATCCTTCCCTCATCAAAAACACTTTATAATCATCATTGGGATGTATCCTTGCCTATCCTTGTGTTGTTTTAGGATATATCACTCCATCATCAACAACACTCCATCCATTATCAACCCATTTTGGCTTGTAGCTTGACTAGGCCAACATCACATTTATCCTTAATCCATCAGTGCTTCCTTTCTTCTCATCTTCTCTCCCCAATATCCTATTGCTTATCATCCTCTTCTATCCATTAGTTTACATCATCTTCCCCATGTAACCTTTCATCCTCTCATCCATTTCGAGAGCACACCCATGTTCTCTTCAACCGACATGTCATCTTGAGGGGGCATCCTCAATCCCTAATCTTCATCTTCACTCCTGTGATGTCTAGGGCATCTTTCCCAATCTAATCATCCTCTTTCTAGTGTTATCCTTTAATCTTCCTTGAAATTATGCTACTTCATAATACCATCTCAAAGAGGGGAAAAATGTAGACACCTAAATTTGGCCACTTATGTTTGGTCAAATTTATCCCTTTTCATCTAAATATCCTTTTATTTCCATTAATTAAGTAATATTACTATTATTTAATTAATACCCCTAAATTTCTCTAAATCCCTAAGGTATTTGGTTAAATAATTAAATACCCTACCCTTTATTCCTTTCCTTCAAGGAATTAAATAAATAATCCATTTATTTAATTCCCTTTAAATCCCATCCCCTATAACCTACAGTTAATCCTAATCCACCTCCTAATCACATCATTAGGGATGTGCACATTCATAATACATGATTAGGATGTTTCACATCCTCCAACTTTTGAAAGTTGGCTTTTAATCCTCATCAGCCTCCTAAATTTCCTCTAATCATTGATTAACTATCCTAATCAACCCCTTAGTGAACTCTCCCCATCTCCCAAGCAATTTTTAATTCCTTTTTTTCTTGCCAAGGTCCTTTTGAGGAATTTTTAATTCCTATCCCATCCCCCAAGGAATATTAAATTCCTTTTCTCTTTCCCAAGGAATATTAAATTTCTTTTATCATTCCCATGCACATTAAAAATGCATTTTTAATTCTTTTGGTCAACTCTTTGATCTCAACCCTTAATCTTTCTTCCCCTTTCAATCTACACCATCCATTCTATCTTCCTTGGCTAAATGACTATCACTTAGACATTCTTGCTACCCTAATCATCCTAACCATTCTCAAGCATATCAACCTCTTAATCTCTCAAGCTCACACTACCATTTTGCATCCATAGCCAGATCCATCATCCTTGCATCCAAATCAACAAAAGTCTAGTCGTTATGTTGTTGAAATCATTCTAGGAGAACACATATCAAGCTATCAATGAGGGAAAACAACTTCATCAAGCTTAAACAAGGTAAAAATTGGTTTATTTTCATTTTTAAGTTTAAGTTTCATCTTAAGCCCAATCTTGAGTGTTTTTCTTGTTTTTAGTCTCTTGCTTGATTTCTTGCATTTTAGGTAGATTAAAAACAATGCACACAAGTCCTTCTCTTTAGGTCTGAGAAATATTTGTACTTCAACGGACAAATTTTAATCACATGGGTGACATAGAAATTGATACAAGGGTTTAACAAAATACTCTTAAAAGTATAAATTATGTGAATTTTCATATTTGCTATCCCAAATTAAGGTCCATGTCTATATTGGCCTAAAATTACCATCTTCATCTTTTTCTTTTATTCTTAATTATTCTACCCAGAGTCTCTAAACTTGTCCTTCATGTAAGATTAGATGCATAAATAGAGAATAGTTTTCGAAATTGATTGCATCACTATTATTTTTTATCTTTTCAAGGGCCTTGTTTAATGCATTGGCTAGGTACTCTACATAATCAAATGGCTGAGCATCTCAAATTTTTATGTCTACTTCCATAAACATAGGAGCTATTGAAATGAGGGCAGGAGCATCTACTCCTATTACTTGTCTAGAAGAATAATAGGTGTAGTGAAAGTATTTTTTAAATAAATCCACATGCAAGGGAGGATGTCCATTACTAGAAAACTTATTGAGTTGATTCCTTATATCCTGGGGCCTATGCAATGGAAATTTCCACCTCTTATCATAAATGGTTGGTTCATAGTACAATCTAGTTGATAGATAGTGCAGATGAAATCTTTGGAAATAATGATAAATTTAGACCCATCCTCCAACTGAATTTCCTATGTTTTGGGATTATATCTAGGAGCTATCATCTTAATCAACTCCACATTGAAAAATACATTAAGTACAACCAATTTACCTAGGTTCATTCTCCATGGGTTACTTATAGGTTGGAACTTATATTGTTTCCTATAATGGTAGTTAAACAAGTCATACCCCCTTTGTGGTGTCCACACATCACCCAAGTCCTTATGTTTATCCCATAACTTGTCAGCTGGATGATTTAATTGTGCACTTCTTTTGGACCTCATCCTTGACCTAGGATATTGATCAATTAAGTCTTGATTCAGAGGTATGGTCTCTATTTTTTCCTTTTTAATTTTGGTGTTTCTAAGGTTCCTTCCATAATATAAACTCTATATTTTCTTTTCAATTTACTTGCTTTCAAAATATTTTCTTAGCTCAAACTTTGTGTACTTGTATGACATTTTCCTACTCTAAACTCCTCACTATGCAAAAATGTTATATCCCAAGTTCGTCTCCCTCGCTATTGCTCTCCGTGTGTTTCTTGGATTTTGAAAATCAAAATGAGATCAATATTTGATATACATTCTTCAACTCTGATTCATAAATGACACACTTTTTCACTTTCTTTTCATTAGGCTAGTCATTAAATTTTGAATATCTCTTTGATATCTTTGATTGTAACATCAGTAGAAAATTAATCATATTCATGTATTGAAGGGACCGTAACTCTTCTCCCATTGATATTTATCTTTCTCTTTGATTAATTTTATGACATTACTTCCCTTTCAGAGTATTGATGGGATGTTGAATAGTCTCTCCCCGATATACCTTCGTCCTTCCAATATCTTTACGTAGACTTAGAACTTATATTTTATTACTATTAATAAAGTTTTCC
>VDFB02058242.1:156280725-156340735 GCA_007258455.2 Sequoia sempervirens | reverse complement strand
CATCAATCCTGTCACATTGCCATGGCTATTGAAAATATTATGAAATATTCAATGATGAGGGGTTATATGGCTGCAAGTGTTTGTTGTCTTGATGCACGTCATATAATTGGCATAGATAAGAATGAAAAGGATGATCAAGGTAAGGATGTTCTTAATGCCTTGTCTGGTTCATCATCACAAAATATTAAACATGAAAAAATGCATGATAAGCTACAACAAAGTCTGAGTGATAATGATCAGGTATTGTTTAGATTATCTAGTATGAAGAGACATAA
Organism: Sequoia sempervirens; assembly: GCA_007258455.2. Taxonomy (NCBI): domain Eukaryota; kingdom Viridiplantae; phylum Streptophyta; class Pinopsida; order Cupressales; family Cupressaceae; genus Sequoia; species Sequoia sempervirens. Next base: position 156,340,460 of record VDFB02058242.1, on the reverse strand, counting down.
AGGGGAATTTCCTTATGAGTTACTAGCAACGTTCTTAGATTCCTTGCTAGAGATCCCTAAAAGGTTACAACCTAAAGATTTAATTTTTATTGACCTATTATGTGACATTTATGAGCTAGGGATTAGTAATTTCCCTAAGGAATTAAAACCTTAGGATTTTGATTAAATAATTGGTTGGATTAGGGTTATTGAGGAGGCTAAACGTGAATATATGCAAAAAATAATGTCTTAGGATGATAGGGGTGATCCTCCTATTGTTATTAATCAAGGTTATATTCAAGAAATTGATAAAGAAGTTTCAGAAGAAGAATATATGTCTAGTAGCATAAATGATGATATGGGAGTACTTGCAAGTACTATTGATGTACCTTTGATGGTAGATAAGCAAGATAGTGAACATGAAAATTTTCATTTATCTCATAAGAAATATGAATATTTTTTGTGAGATTGACCTAAAGGCATCCTTCTTTCCCGAAGAGTTTAGCTGTACCAATACTCATGATGTTGTTCCCTAGCCATTAGATGAATAGATAGAATGTGATGGATTCTTGAAATGCAATCTAGCTTTATTTGAATTGAAATGCCCCAGAAGTGTGGTAGATGATGAATTTCAAGATAATAATGTGTGTATTTAAGGTCTTGATCTTGAGTTTTATGTTAAAAATGATGGGATTGGCAATGCTAGTTGGCAAGGTCATGTTTCTGAATGCTTGTACAAAATAGAAATGAAATGTACAAGTTTCATGGCAGAGACGAACATGATAGATTTCAACAAAGAATGTGTTAAGGAGAATTGTATGGATGAAAATGAGAAATTTTTAAGTTGCAGGAGATCCTACATAAGTCAGCAAGCAAACCTATCAATTGATGGTGCACTTGAAAATTTTACTATTGATCACATCAATCTTGAGTTACTAGACTCATCCTTTGACACATTTTGTTTCATTTTGACCAATTATTTGAAAGGAGGATGGGAGTGTGTTGATGATCTTGAAACAAAAGTACTTTTTAATATCTAGGAAGGTGTGGATAGTTCCTTTTGTAGGAATAACCCTGATGAGAAAAAATGTGCTATGGGGACTACTGAATCAATTTCTTGAGGAGATGAAAAGTATGACAACATAATTGGTTTATACTGATCTAATGAATATGGGCACCAATTTGAATAGAAGCCTATGTATGAACATTTTTTTTCATCACACAAAGTGAATGTGTGCTTAATGTGGGATGGAAGCTAGATGATAATGACCCTAGAATTCTAAATGTGAAATTGTTGTATAACTACAAAGGGTTAGGTCATATATCCTTGAAATAGAGCCTTGGAAGGAATGTGTATAAGGGTTTCCAATTTAATGAGAAAAATAAATTTGATATTAGTTTGTATGATTATAGTGATCCAGTGGATTATGAATGTTTTATTTTCTATGTTCAGTTGGACGAACATTTGGTAAAATATGATTATAAACTAAGTCAGATAGAATGTTACACTAATCATGTATTCTAGTTAATGATCAGATACAGTTCATAGAGGGACATGAATGATAGAAAGGAATGCAAGTTCAGACACATTACCATAATGATTAACTGGTGAGCAATTCACGATAGTGTTTTCAACCTTAGCATGGTGAAAATAGTGGAAAATAGGGTTTTTGACAAAGGTAAGCATTGGTTTTAAGGTTGGGAGTCTTGGGGCCACCAAGTAATATTGAAGCCTGATAAAGCTGCAGAGTGCAAGTTGAAAGCTTGCACATCATAGGAGGCCTTAAGAATGATGAATATTGGATCTCTTGTTATGACCTTGTAACATATGTAAATATTGTACATATGTTCATTTTGGTCTGGTTTTCCTACTTAGTCCTTGTTTTTTTGTCCTATGTGCTTAGTCTGCATCACCTAAAATTCTAGATTCTCACTCTGTTCATTGAGGAACAGATGTCCCCAACTAGATTCATTGATGGAACCCCTAAAAAAATTCATGATTACATTCCTGACTTTTCCAATTTCAGTTAGTTTCAAGTGTCTGGACTTAGGGTTTTGGTTCATTAACAATACGTGGGGAGTTTTCTATCAAAATATCACCTAAGAAACCCTTGGGGAAAATCCCTTGTTAAGACTATAATTTATCATTGACCCTTTTCTGCATGTTTTCGTTCATCTTAAAACATCTTGAGTCATTAACACTTGTGGAGTAACTAGTCCCTCGTGCCTAGGTCCACTATTCTTATATTTAATAAGGTTGATCGATTGACCTTATTTGGCATTTACATCCTTTGAAATATTATGTTTTGAGTCTTTTGAGGTGTTTTACATGGTGTCCTAGGTGGTCCCTTTCTTAAAACAAATTGTGGGCACATGCTACATTATTTTCACTTATGTCCCATCCACTATTTCCTTTTATCACTCATCACAAATAGCTTTTGAAATATAAATTAAAATGGGCGATGAGCAATGAGTGATGTTTCTTTGTTTTTTATCATCATAGATGGATTTTTGAAAACAAACTTGCATCAATGATTGGTGATGAGCATCTTTTCTCTTGTTTCGTGCATCACAAATAGGTTGTGGGTTTCGAGTTTCATATTGGTGATGCGTGATATGTGGTTGCTATCATTATCACTGACTTCTTTCATAGAGCTAATTTCTCATGAATTTCATGAAGAGAAGTAGCGATGCATGATGGACCCTAGTGCTTTTTGTATCTTTTCTTTTTGCTCATCATGGGTTTTCTCTAGATTCTGAGTTTCAAATGGGCAATGAACAATGACCTCTGGGCTCTTTGGTTTTTGTTCCATCACTCATCATTGATGGTTGTGCAATTGGTTTTCTCAAATTAGTGATGAGCAATGAAATAATTTGTTCAAGGTTTTCTTTACCTGATTTGAGGTGTTCTTGTGAGGGATACCATTGGTGCCTTAGATTTTCATGTAGTTGTATGTAGCATGACATTGTTTCATCACTAGTTTCAAGATTTCACTTATAGGATCTAGATTTTTAAATATTAATCAATGGCGTACAATGTGTGATGCAAAAATGAACAGTGATCCAATAGTCTAAATTTCATTGCGCCAATTCTCTCATCGTAGATTCAACCCTGGAAGAGTGGGAAAAATTTGCAATGCATGATGGAAGGTTTTAGGGAATATTCTCTTTGAATGTTGGTTATGTATACTTCACCAATATAAATGAAGGGGCATAGATGGAGTTGGTGATGCATGTTAATTGTCAAATCATGTGTGACTAATGAAGATTAAGTGAAGACATGGTAGCTTTTGGAGTGTTATTGCAAGTTTTTAGGAACAAGTTGTAAAAGGCCAGAAACAATGTTCTAGGTTGCCGTTGATGAAGTTTTAAATCCTCAAAGATTGTCAGTCTAGATTCAAAGCTGAGCTGCTAAGTTATCAAATTGCTCTCCTAAGGATTTCTTCAATCATTAATTGTTGCATGCTCTAGATTGTCTATTTAATGTAGATTACCTACCACTTCATCTCACCATTTTTAGTTTGTAGAAAATTTGAAGTGTGGGTCACTGAAGGAGAGTGTGAGTGTCGAGTTTTCAACTGTAGAAATATTGATGTTTTTATCCTAGGTGAGTTGGTCTTTTATGTGAGCTCTATTTTAATTCATTTTGTAGTTTGTTTGGGAGCTTTATATTTCTAGGGCTTTTTGAAATTTTCTAGGTTTGTGGGTGTGCTTTCCTACAAATTTGATTCAGGAACTCAATTTTTTTTCAATCTTCACTCAATTTATATTTTATATAGCTTCTATGTTGTGTTTTGCAAAATGGGTAAGTTAGGTGAGTCATTTCATCCAAATAAGAGGTCTAAGCAACTAAGTGTGTTTGAATGTCATGAAGATATGTCTATGGTTGAGCAAGAAGTCCATAGGACTTCTATAGTTCTAAATGGTAAGAGAACAACCCATGGTAAAAGGAAGAAAACTATTGTCCAAAGTACCTGCAACTTAGGAAACAAGACCATTTCAGAAGAATTGGTCAATTTTAAGGGTAAGGAGATAGTGAAGCCTACGAGGAAGGCCAAGAAATGAAACAAGAGTCACAAGGCCTACTTGGGAAAACACAATTCTCCCATCTTGCTCTCTAATAGCCCTTCAGATGGTGGAGGTGACACTAACTCAGGACACAACCATTACCTTCTCTCTCTGGTGCCATATGATGAGTCTAATGAGGATGTAGTGATGGTTCCTTTGGTTGCATCATGAATCAGGAGTGATTGAGCATACTCTGATGTTGATGACTCAAAGTAACATCTTCTCCTTGTTTTTTTTTTATGTCACGATTGCCACTACATCAGGATTGTTCTCTTCAACGTGTCAATGGTTTTTTTTGCTTACTTTTACATGCTAATGTGGAAATATTTCAACTGGTATAGTAAAGAATTTTTTGCTCAATGTGGACATTGCAACAGTGACTAATGGTACCTTGTGGTGATTTGGTTATTCTCCATCGACAACTCATGAAGAATTTTGTCATTTGCTTTCCCTTGCTTTGTCAATGATTATATGTAACCGTTTGGGGGAATCTCTCAAATTTGGATGAAATTATTTTTGTAATGAAATGTGGAATGCAATCATAATTTAGCTAGATTTTTATTGCTCCCTTGTTCTATAAAGGGGATTTCAGGGCTAATTACAAGGGAGGCAGTTCAAGTTTTGAGTCTCAAAAAGGTCTAGGTGAATTCTAAAGCTCAGAAAGGAGCATAAATGTAAATAGGTAGATTGATGAATATATCAAGAACACATTTAGGGTATGTGTCATGATGTAATGATCTTAAATGGTTTTATAGTAACATCAGTGGGTGATCCCACAAAGCTGGTTTACAATTTCTAGGAGGAACTAATTTCTGCTGAAATCACATATTTTTAGAAAATATAATGATTTAAGCTTTAAAAGGTCACATTTAAAGAATTCCAATTGAAGAGGGTTTGATCAAACTACCTTAAATCAAATGCCCTTGGATAGAACCCCGCTAATTTTAAACCATACATATAACAGAGTCTCCTTTACACCTATCAAAAGGCTAATAAAAAACCACCTTTGATTTATCTTGGACCGTGAATTAATTTAAAATTTATTTTTGTAAGTATGTAGTCCTTATTATAAGCTTCCCAAAAAGTATAATTTTAAATAAATTTAATTTTTTTATTACATTTATTTTTTATTTCTCGTGAATGTAGGTTTTTCACTGAAAATCAAGCTCTTTGTTTTGCACATGTGGAAAAATAGTAGATTAATAATAATAATAATAATAATAATATTAGTGCACTAGATATTGAAGTCCTTAATCCAACAAAGAAAAAAAATTGAATTTCGATACATACAAAAAAAGTTACGCATTATACAATTGGGCTATGTCTGAATTATAATTGGTTTGAATTCGAAATTTGATTAAAGAAAAAATATTCAATAAAAAACTATCTAACCAACTGGAAGCACTAGATATCAGAGTTAAGAATCTAAATTTGAAATAATTAGAATTTTATCCTTCATGGAAAAAATGTTATACGTTATACGGTGAGCGTCACTTTTTAAAAATGCGATTTTTTGAAAAAAAAATACTAGTTTTTGAGGGAGATAGAAAAAGAAGTGCAATTTGATTCCAAAAATTTTGAAAAAAATATATTTAGAATCTATTGACAAAATTTCACAAAACTCTAGTTTGCATCATCTCCAAATTCCTCGCGGTTTAGGTACTATAGGTGCCCGAAAGTGAAGATTTAGTTAAAAAAATTATTTCAGTGTCCAGTTTGGCCAAAAAATGTAAACCACTATTGTGGGATCACTCCAGTAATAAAAAATATATGTTATAAAATATTTGTTCTCCTATGTAATTTCCTTACAGATTATGAATGAAATTGTTAATGATAATTTTATTTGTCTTTTGTTGTTTAAACTGAATGAATGAGTTTGTTTATGCTTCAATTCAAAGCATTGATTTACTGCTAAAGTAAGGTCACACATCTTCGAGGAAAGGATATAGGATTTGGTAAGAAGCTATGTTTTAGATGCAATGAATTGAATGCTATAAGGTAGTATTCCAATAATCCACAAATTATTGAGTTGAATTGTTAGAGTATTACTGATCAATTGCAAATTTGACTCCATTGTCCTATGGACAAGGCACTGGTCCATTCATCAGCTTATCTTCAAGTAAGTTGAGTTAGTAATGCACCTAGCCAGAGGCTTAAAATGAGAATGAAATCATAAAAAAATCCAATTATAATTTCCCAACCTAAAGTTTTTCTTTATTCCTTACAATGGAAAATAGTTTATTAAAAGGTTAGCCAACCCTTCGATGAATGTTGCCCATTTCCACTTTGAAGGAATTCATCTATGTATAGAAATTCTCTTGTTAAAATGAATCACATGAGCATGTTTAAGGATCACCCTCCTGGGTCTCACAGAATCCGAAGTGAAGAAGTAATGGCCTTAAAATTCTTACTTGTGTGTTGGCCAATCCTCACCCTTGCTAATAATTGCATTCTATAAAATTCATAGGTGACGGATGAGATCAAGTTTGGTTCATAAAAAATCACCAACAATCCCCACTTCAACTAAAGCTATCAAGTACTATGGAAGAACTAATGTCCCACCCTAGTAAGAGTAAAACCCTAGCTTCTTGTAGTAATTACCTTCCTCTCACAGGGGTGATAGATTCTAATTCTTGATCTACTTATTTTCTTAACTCTTCTAGGGCATTTTCCTCTTGTTGTGGAGTAATATTTTTCATTCTTTCTCTTAGTATTCTTCCCTAGTGTTCATAGACAAATGATTTAAATTTTGAAATTTTCACGAAATTACTATCAGAAACAAATTCCTAGTTGTCTTAGACTCTCACATCATCAGAGAGTTCATTTGATGTCTCAAACTTGACAATGCTTCTATTAGGAGGGGGCTCATATTGTGTAACAATAGGTATATTTATCTTCATAACTTCATTCCATTCTTTATCACTTTCTTCTCCAACCATGGGGGTTTCCATAGATATACTAACTTTAGGGGTAGGTTGTGATGGAATATAATTGATAGGATCCATCTCTTTGGCTCGTGTTCTAGAACAAGTTGCCACATGTGTCTCAAAGACCATGGGAGGTACATCTTTAATCAGCTCTTCCTCATGTCTAATTAATTGTTCCACTTTTTCTAAGGGATCTTGTGCATCATGGTATGCTCCTTTATAGAGGGGCTCATTTTCCTTCCTCCATGCCTCAACCATCATTATTCTATTAAAAGAAGTTATCCTCTATGTTGTTAAGGTTTCATCACAATTATGTATTACATCATCAACAAAATAATGATGTTCATACTAAGACAATTTCTTTGATAGTTTTGAATTATTGATGAATTTTTTTGGGTCAAAATTATTCCTTTCATTTCCTATTGGAAAGTTACAAAGTGCCAAATTACGATCAACTTCTTCATATCCTTTTTCAGAAACTACTATGAAATCTCCAAAATACAAGGTGCTTGGCATAGGTGACTGTTTATCATACCTCTTAAGGTACACAACATTTGAATTTGCCAATTGTCTTATGATCTCTAAATATCCTACCCTATCAAGAACCGTTCTTGGTAGAAAAAGTGGCGCTCCTTCAATCCCATATATCCTTATTATAGTGGAATCAAAAAATGTGTACTTGTCACCCCAATTATGGTTTAACTTCTTTCTAGGGTCCTTCTCTTTGGGCCTAAGAAATATTTGTACTTCAAGGGATAGGTTGTAATCACATGGGTGACCTAGCAATTGATACAAGTGTTTAACAAAATACTCTTCAAAGTATAAATAATGAGACTTTACATATTTGATATCCCATATTGAGGTCCACATTTGTATTGGCCTAAAATTTTGATCTTCATCTATGTATTTTATTCTTAATTCTTCTCCCTAGAGTCCCTTAGCTTGTCCTTCACATATGATTAGATGCATTAATAGAGAATAGTGTTTGAAATTGATTGCATCACTATTATTTTTTATCTTTTCAAGGGCCCTCTTAATGCATTGGCTAGGTACTCTACATACTCAAATAGCCTAGCATCTCAATTTTGTATGTTTGCGACCAAAACCATAGGAGCTATTTACATGAGGGAAGAAACTTCTACTCCTAGTACTTGTCTGATAGAATAATAGCCATACTAAAAGTATTGTTCAAATAAAGACACATGAAAGGGAGGATGTTCATTACTAGAAAACCTATTGAGTTGATTCCCTATATCTCAGGGCCTATGCAATGCCAATTTCTACCTCTTATAGCTAGTGTCCATAGTGTGATACTCTATTAAGAGATCTTGTATTGTAAATGATTGGTTCATAGTACAATCTTGTTGAAAGACAGTGGAGGTGAAATATTTGGAAATGATGATAAATTTAGACCCATCCTGCAACTAAATTTCCCATGTTTTGGGATTATATCTAGTATCCATTTCCTTAATCAACTCCACATAGACAAATACATTTGGTACAACCAATTTACCTAGGTTCATTCTCCACAAGTTAATTACAAGTTGAAACCTATATTTTTTTCTATAATGGTAGATAAACAAGTCATATTGCCTTTGCGGTGTTTAGACATCACCCAAATCATTATGTTTATCCCATAACTTGTCAACTATAGGTTTTAATTGTGCATTTATTTTGTACCTCATCCCTTACCCAAGATATTGATCAATTAAGTCTTTTTTTTTTTTTTTTTTTTAAAAGGTGCAATGCACCCATAATATTAGGGGTAAACGCTTTTTTTTTACCGGAGCTATGAACCGGATACAACAAACTACAAGAAACAACCAAACCCGCGAGCACAAAGGCCCAGTGAAGGCACAAGGCCTGCGAGCACTTTGGCCCAGCGAGGGTTTGAACCCTGGTGGCCGTCACTACAACCAAGCGACTTGACCACCGAACCACGCCCTTATCGACATTAATCAATTAAGTCTTGATTCAAAGGTCTGGTTTCTATTTTTTTCCTTTTTTCTTTTCATTTTTCTAAGGTTCATTCCATAATAAAAACCCTAGCTTTTCTTCATAATTTACTTGCTTTCAAAAAAATTTCTTTGCTTGAGCTTTGTGTACTTACATGTATCAAATTTTCCTACTCTGAACTCCTGACTATGAAGTAATGTCTTATCCTAGGTTCATCTCCCTCACTCCTACTCACTGTTTGTTTCTTGGATTTTGAAAATCAAAATGAGATCAATATTTGATATACATTCTTTAGCTCTGGTTCATAAATGATGCACTTGTTGGCTTTCTTGTCATCAAGCTGGTCCTTAAATTTTGAATATCCCTCCAATATCTTTGGTTGGCACATTGGTAGAAAAGTAATCATTATTGTTGTATCGAAGGGACCATAAATTTGCACCCACTGATATTTATCTTTCTCTTTGATTAACTTTATATCATTACTTCCCTTTCAGAGTATTGATGGGATGTTGAATAGTCTCTCCTCGATATACCTTTGACATTCTGATATCTTTTCTTATCCTTAGACCTTATATTTGACTCTTGTTAATAAAATTTTCCCCTTTTATGTCATCGGTCATTGAGGGGACCCTTGGTTATATCCCATCGACAATCACCACTCCCTTTGATGTTCTTGTGTATCAAAGAGACATGCTCTTCTGTCAGCCCAATAACCTATTGTCTCCCTGAAATCACTTGTCATTGAATATTTGGAAATTAATAATAGAATAAATCTCTCTTTTGACATGATGGAGTCCCTAATTTTTTTTGACATTTTGAGGTCCCTTTGTGTTTGGTAATGGCATGTCACATGTTTCCCACAAGTAGGGTTTAATGTTTTACTTATGTAACATTACTTTCAAATGCTTTTCTTACAAACCTTGGGCATTTTAATCTTTCATTGACTTGTTTTTCCTGGTTTCTAGTAGTTTAAGTTGCTATAGCTATCATTGTGCATTCCTCGCCAGCCCCTTTGCCTAGGTTATTCAGTCACCTTCAACTGTGATGTGTTTTAATTTTTCCAAAGTCAAGCATTAATATTTCACTCCTAAATGACTTAAGTCTAAGTCATCTGTCCTTAAGGGAAAAAATGACATCGGCCTAGTCATGTCCCTCTTTTATGAATGACTTTGTCATGTGTGCATGATCGATGATCATTGGATCATGGGACTCAATCTAAGTCATTCCCTACTAGCTCATAGGTTCCAAGTGATGGTTCTTTAATTGTTGTGTGGTATGCAAGATCCTCACATTTCTTTAATCATGGGTGCAGACCCTGTCACCACTTTTCACTTGGATGCTCAAAGTTCTAAGATCAACGGTAATTATTAAGAGGGAAGAGATGATCACTACTATTCCTCACCATCTCACAAAGGTAAGATGCAAGTTTTTAAAAAGCTATGAGGACCACAAGAAGTCGCCATGTATTTTCTATGGCTACTAGCGAGTGGAGCCCACAAGTACATGAAATAGGATCCAATTGGCATATTTCTATTGGCTAGTTTTTCAAGCTAGAACAATGATGAAATTCAAATGTAATTAACTCAATATGAGGCATTTGAGATGGCTATCTCAGTTGAAGATCAATGGTACACATTCAAAACTGTGAGTACACCTATTGTAATTGTTTTGCTTCATGCAAACAAGTAGTAATGGTGGAAGTGAATCATAAATCTACTCAATTGTCCTCAAATAATGCATATATTTTTTGTTCTTGCATAATTGAGATTTCAAGACGTGTCTAGAGCAATACAAAAAATTGAAAGAAGCAACTTGTAGAGTTCATCCTGATTGGCATTAGTGTTTATTGTGATTGAAATTTTTAAGTACAATAAAGACAATTTTATTATTTTTCTAGTTTTCTGAATTAGGGTTGGCTTTTAATTTGCTTTCGATTGAATGTGTTTTATTGCTCTACTTTAGTTGCTCAGAGTTAGGGTTAATTTCATCTTTAAAAAGGCTATAACCTTGTGAGACTTTTCAGAATTATCATTTGTTTTGAGCCATAGGTTTGAATAGGGAGGTTGGTAGTTGGGATTTTTCTTGTTAAAACCCTAGTCTGCCTAAACTTCATGGCTCCCAAAATACAAATTCCCACCCCTTTAGCCTGGTCTAGAGCACTTTATTAGGATGTAATTGGCCTATTACCATGCTCCACAAATAAGAAACCCAAAGGAAAGGTCTTGTTCTATGGCCCCACTATCAAAGAGGGAGTGATGGATAAATAATGCTTCATTAAGGATGTTGAGTTGCCTTATACTAGATGGCAACTCTTTCAACATTGGTTCATAAATAGGAACCTTGGAGTTCCTCTTTGTAACCCTTGGAGGGTAGATAAGGGAAAATTAATTATTCTCAATGTGTATATGGATGTTGATCTTCTGAAGGATATCGCCTCAAGATATGATCAGGTCTCTAGGGTCGTTAGGACATTTGATGGGAAAGATAAGGTAAAAATAACTAGGCAATAAATTGAAGATGTTTTTTATTTGCATGAGTGGAGTTAGGATTTGGTTTCTCTTGATATGGATGATATTAGGAAGGAACACGAGAATACCAAGGTATTCATCAGGAAAAAGTTGTTTCCCTTGCATACTGCTACCACTGGTACTGGGAAGCATAAAAAATAACTCAAAATTGGTGAAAAGGAGCTTGAACCCTTCCCAATGAATTATTTTTCTAGCTACTTCAGAAATACTATATATTCTTTGTGCCAAATCATTGGTTTTTCTCCACCCAGGACATATTGTAGAGATAATATAGGTATCTAGCAATATATTTGTAGCACTTAGCTTACAACATAGTTTATGATTATTCCACTTATCTAGTAGAACATATCCATAAGGGTTTGGTTGAGCTAAAGGAAGGGAAATAGTGGGTGAACTTCTAGTGGTATTCATTACTAATACATATTTTCTTATTTAAAGGGAAATTTTTTTTTTAGAAAGACATAACTTTCAGAAGGAAGACAAAAGGTGTTGATTTTCCTATTCAATGTTGGACCCAGATTCTAGATAAAGATGACCAAAAATATAACTATGTGATGTTTCAAAATGATTTTGCATCAAAGATAAAGAGGTCCTTGATATATGAACCACCAAGAATTCCCAAAGAAATTCATGAATTATTGAGACCTATGGAAATGAGGCCTGACTTGAATTTGAGTCACAATTGAGGAGACTTCATTTTATACCATAATAAAACAATCTACAGAGTATATGGCATTAGTCTAGATCCATATGTTCTTCCAAGAGATATGCCATTAAGGATAGGGCTCCTTGAAATCATGGGGCAATTAGGAGTTTCCTAGGCAACACATTTACCTCATATAGTGAAGGGCTCATTCTTTCCAGAGTGGATAATGATTGCTGATTATGTTTTGGTGAAAGGGGCATGGAGGGAATTAATGAATTTGTTGGTGCCTTACAAGTTGGAGACTATGCACCCAAGGAATCATGATCCTAAGGGTTTTATTACTAAATTAAAAGTAGAAAAAAGGATTTGTAATTTTGTGCACAATTTCTATTATCCTGAAGATGTCATCAGGAATATTTTTAGCTTTCTAGAATAGGATGAAAGGAAATCTAAGTATCTTGCTTACAGGAAGATGGTAGAGGAAAAATGGAAGAGGGATCCCAATTATAATCCTTTGCCAAATATACTTGATGAATTTAGCCAAGTCATGTATGTTATGGATAATTTTGAAAATGTAGTCGGTATATTGAGGGAGCAACAGGAGGTTATAGATAAAGGAAACATAAGAGTGGCTAAAGAAGATACTACTATGGAATTGGAAGAAAGGACCACTTACCAACCACTCAAGCAAATAAGAATCTACTCTAGGAGGAAGAAAGCAATGGATGAATAATAAACCTTGCTGACCCCTATCACTTTTGAGGGATCAAAGGTAGCTTCTCCTAAGAGTACAATAACATCACCTCCAAGGAAGGTTCCCTCACCTGTAATAGATCTTGATTCACCTCGAGGAAGTCCTGCTCCATTGGAGAAGCCACCCCTTAAGAAATAAAGGACTCAAGCAAGAGGAGTGGTTGAATACTTTGATACAGATAAAGATGATATCTTTATCACTCCTGAGGATATGCAACAAGGAATGTCACCCCTATAGGGGTAATTTCCTCAAGTTCAAGACAAAACTATCTCAGACTATGAAAACTTGATATTAGTGGTTTAAACAGTGCAGATGACTTGAGGGTAGAGGCTTGTAAGGAGTTTATGAAAAATGAATCCTTTGTTGAAACACCTACATTTAGAGATTTTTTATGGAGAGCCAAAGCTAGAAAATATGTAGAAAAGGTAGCCACTAAAAGGAGTCTACATCTAGAGCTTCCTAAAAGTATCATTCAAGCCAATGTGATGAGTATTATGAAGGATGAATTTTGAAAGATTACTGCCCAAGATGGCAAAGAGATTGTGAAGAAATGTGGTGTGTTGTTGCTACTAGAGTGGGATATTGTTGATGATATAGTCTTGGACACTATAAGAAGGGATGAAAGGCCTTTAGTGAAAACAAAAGAGGAATTGGATATGGCACTTCGGGGGTCTACATTTAATGAATATTGGGATGCACTAGCCATCTGGTCTTTATCCATGGGATCTAGGAAACCAATACTTGTGAAGCCATTAGATTTGAGTGGAAAATTACTTGTGAAGAGAGTTGTTGATACCCCAGCCTTGGAGGTAGCTGACATGGCTATTAATGTTGCTAGATTTACTAAATCAACTATGGAAAACCTCACCCTTGAAAGGGATAATTTCAAGCATAAGTACCATGAGCTCCTCAATGAATATGATAATAGTCAACAAAAGGTAGTTGTATTAGAGACTGAGTTGGCATTCTATAAATAAAGGGATGAAATGTAGAGAGATCAAGGCCAAACCAACTCAAGTCACCCACCTCCATCTCCTCCAATCACATCTTTACAACCTTCCCCTCAATATCAAGCCTTGTAAATGGTGCCATATAATTTGGGACAAGAGTCACTTTAAGTAGAGGAACCAAGAAAATCAAGTCCAACTCATCTGATGAACCTATAAGAGAACAACTCCTTTTGCAAGTTGAAACATATAAGAAGTTGTTGGAATAGGCACAAGACACAATGTATGAAAATATCTCAAAGATTGTTCATACTATTTTGAAACATCTGAATGAGAAGATCCATGCCAAATTGAGTGGTGTTCATGCCAATTATGTTGCAATGTTGCGAGCAATAGGGTTGTCTCAAATAAATAAGGAGTTGGTTGTCCCAATCTTGAATAAGTGGATCCCAAGGGTTAAAATATTGAAGTTTATAGCAATTGGATCCATCCAACATGAGGGTAGACACCCTAAGGTGATGCCAACATATACATTTGTTTTTGAACTTAGTGAGCAAATTTTTTAGGGATATATTGCCCCACTGGAGTAGAAAATAAGAGAACTAAAGGATCATTATGATCTAGTAGATTTGTCACTATTTCTAGATATTTAGCTCACTAATAATGAAGTGAAGCCATTGCAAATCTGGAAAAGGGAGATGGATGATATTATTGCTTCCCAAGTGAATCAAATTTGTAAAGAAGTTAACATCAATAACTTGAATGACACTTTGGAAAAGTTGACATTTATTATTAGCTTTCTATAAGACTTTGACAAAGAATCCAATTCTGTGATGACAAAGTATTCCACATATATGAAGAAGTTGGATGAAATAATCGATTTCAATTGGCCATATGATGATGAATATGAAGAATGGGGAATGGTATTGGTTGATCGACTAGGTCTATAAGTATGGATGTGAAACATATATAATTGGTCAAGTATTGTATAGGTCTGGGCTTAGAAATTGCAATATATAAAACATATGTTTCATAGGTAAATGTTAGTTGTTGATGATGTGGAATGACGACCGAGATACTAATTCACTTCTTACTTTGCATAATTTTGTCATCTTGCTTGATGAAATGGACATGCTACAACATAGAAGATTACTATTTTTGACATGTGATTTTTGGAAAGTGAGGTTGCTTCTTACAACAAATGTAAATAATCTTTGTCTTGTATGTATTCCCTCCAATTTGAAGAATGCAAATATAAATGAATTAGAGAATATGTCTTGTAGCAGTCCAATTATAATATGGAATGTGTACATCTAGCCCGAGGCTTTCTTTTGCTCCCTTATTCTATAAAAGGGAATTCAAGGCCATTTGTGCACATCTTTTGTTGAATTTTGGAAACAAATTATGAAAATTGAGAACACGGAGCAAATATGTTAAGTCTTTGTCTAAGGCTTTGAGTCTAGATAGTAAATTTTGTCATTGTATGGTTCTTTAGCATATCTAAATGATAATGGTTTTTCTTCTGAGTCTATAGCCTCTCCATTTAGATTTGTACTCAAATTATTAATGAAATTCTGATCAAAGATCATTTCATTAGTTGTCATCGCTTTCATACTTTGATAGATGTTTTGGTTTTAGCTCTAGTTCATAGAATGGGTTAAAATGCTTAAATCAAATCATAAATTTTAGTGCAAGGTGATTGGATCTGCTAAGTGGTCTTTAGAATTTAGTTATAGATATGTGAATTGTAAAGTAATATCACTTAGATCATGGGTGTTCAAAATTAAATATACCTTATATTTCAACTTTCTTAGACTCCTTGCACATAGATAATGGCACTGATCTTAAACCCCTTAAGCCTTTCTCATGGTTCCAGTTACCTGGCTTGAGAACATCTTTTTAAATAATCAATGATCTATCTTTAATTTGATGTAGTTTGTATTATCTTATATTTTCAGCTTAGGATGCACAATTCATTCAAGGAAATTCCAACTTCTTGGTGAATTTCATCTTATTAGTCATTGGTGAGAATATATCTGCTTGAATATGCAATGTATACATGAGTTGTTTGAAAGAATTGTATAATGCACATTGTGGGACCACCCTTCAGGGTTTTGCAGAGCTTGAAGTGTGGGAGATAAAGCGATTGGTGCTATATCTCGTTCATTGGCCAATTATCTTGTAGGTATTTAAGAATTGAGTCTGGAAAGCCCATAGGTATCTGGCAAGATCTAGTTGGTTTGTTGAAAACAAACAACATGATTTTTTGTTTTCAAACATCTCATTGTGTCATTTGTCTCAACCTATTGGTGGGACACCATGTCTTATCTCTTTGATATGCTCAAGTGTATCTAATATGTTCTATTTGGGCTATTGAGGGGACAATGAAGTACGTCATGTCAATGTATGACACTCACCCTCATTTTTCTCAGTAACTTGCTTCACCAGTCAATCAATGGGACTGTGTTAGAAGTCTACTTGATATAATTCTTTTGTGTCGATGGCATATGTATATTGACTTGCTTTATTAGCTGATTGAGGATACTGTGATGAGATTCCCTCTGAAGTGGCATTATCTCTCTAATATTTCTTATAAGGCTTGAATTGTATATGTTCTTGAGATGATATTTAGTGGAGGGTGGTGATTACTAAGAGTGTTTGTCTAGATGAATATATTAGACTTTGGTTTGTTTACAAAAGGTGGTTCTAATTGCTATGGAATATAAAATATTTTATGGATCATGTCACACAAATTGTTGCATTTCTTGTTAAGTACAATGTAGAACCAAAGGAAATAGAGCTTTTGATGTAGGCAAAGTGTGAATGAGGTAATGGAGACAAGTGAAAATTAAGGTGATTTTTTTAGCTCTGACAGTGGCTCTAATTGGGGATGAATGATTGTGAAGTCATTGCAAGAATCCAAAAGTGATCTCTGGGATGCAGACCTTGGGTGAATGTGACCTAGATGGAAGAGGAAAGGGAAGGAAACCTAAAACTACTATGCATGGAATAATATATATTTTTAAGAAAAGGAGTTCTTTAGGAATTTTCCATGCACTGGAAATTCCTAATCTTATCCTACCATATTTTGAAGATAATATGAATCTTCACCACCTTTACCAGTGATGACAAATGGTCCTATCCATAGAGCTTAAAATTTCCCATGTTTCCCTTTGTCTTGGCTTCTGGAATTCCACATAAGAACCATATCATTCACTTCAAATTTTCTATCCTTTTCATTTTTGTCAAATAAGTACTTCATTTGTGATTACATCTTTCTATTATGTTTCTAAATCAAACTTCTTATTTCATCCAACTTTGCTAGTTGTTCCATCCTATCCTCCATTGGTTTAGGAATATCCAAATCTTCCTATAGTATAAAATTATATACTGGTAGAAGGCTATGCATGGGAAATATTGCTTGTGTTCCATAAACCAATTCAAAAGGTGACTTTCTAGTTGATTTCTTGATTGTAATTCTATCTACCTAGACTACCAATCATAGTTTAGAGTCCCATGATTTTTTATTGTTATCCAACATCCTCTTAATTATCTTTAAGATATTTTTGTTGCTAGATTCAGCTCGCCCATTTTCTTATGGATGATATGGGGATGCATATGATATTCTTATACCATATGACTCACAAAACCATTTGAATTATTTTGATATAAAGCACATGCCATTGTCTATTATTAACCTTACAAACACTCCAAATCTAGTTATAATATTCTCCATCAAGAAATTTATTACAACTTTACTAGTGGCTTACTTGGTTGGTATAGCTTCTATCCATTTTGTAAAATAGTCAGTAGCTACCAAAATCCATTTGTGGCCTCCACTAGATTTATCTGAAATCTCTCTATGAAATCAATTCTGGGTGCTGTCATAATAGTGGTTTACAATTCCTGAGAGGAACGAATTTTAGCTGAAATCACGTATTTTTAGAAAATATAATGATTTAAGCCTTAAAAAGTTCCATTTTAAGGATTCCAATTGAAGAGGGTTTGATCAAATCACCTTAGATCAAACCCCCTTGGATAGAACCTCGCTAGTTTTAAACCATACCTATAAATGCGTCTCCTTTACACCTATCAAAATGCTAATAAAAAATCACTTTTGATTTAGATTTTGGGGGATCAAATGAATTCATTTAAAATTTATTTCAAATGATTATGGTATTCCTCAGAACAAGCTATCCAATGAATATGATTTTAATATGTTTTGGTTTTGTTATGTATTTGTTTTTAAGTTTTATTAAACATAGGTTTTTCATCGAAAATGAATTTCTTTGTTCTTCACATGTGGAAAAATAGAATATTATCAAAAAAATTTGAAAAATAAGAGTGCACTAGATATTGAAGTCCTTGATCCAACAAAAAATTAAATTAAATTTTGACATATACAAAAAAAGTTATGCTATATATACCGTGTGTCCGAATTTGTAATTTGTTTGACTTTGAAACTTGATTAAGGAAAAAATATTCAATAAAAACTATCTAACCAAGTGGAAGAACTAGATATTTGAGTTAAAATCTAAATTTGAAATAATTAGAATTTTATCCTTCATGGAAAAAAAGTTATGCATTATACGGTGTGCATCACTTTTTAAAAATGTTGTTTTCTGAAAAAAATCTATTTTCATGGGAGATGGAAAAAGAAGTGCAATTTGATTCCAAAAATTTTGAAAAAAATATTTTTAGAATCTATAGACAAAATTTGATGAGACTCTATTTTACACCATCTTCAAATTCCTCACAGTTTAACCGCTATAAGTGCCCGAATGTGAAGATTTAGTTAAAAATAATAATTTCAGTGTCTAGTTTGGCAAAAAATTGTAAACCACTATTATGGGATCACCCTTCCCCACTGATGGAATGGTGCTTCAACTTACATGGGCCTTAATGCTAATGCTCCCTGATATTTCATCTTCCTAGAATTTTTTTGACAAGCTTCATAGTTTCGTACATAACTAAAGCAATGATTGAAGACCTTTGGACAATAATATTCTACTCTTAGAATTTTGTAAACAGTAGTCTTTGCTAAAAAATGTCCTCCACAAACACCTTCATGCATCTCTTTTAGCACATTCTTTTCTTGTGATTCATCTAAAGATAGTAATAAAAGTCCATCTTTTTTTTTCCAGTATAAATCTCCATCCATAAAGACATACTTTGATGCATGTAATTTCAAAGTTCTCTACTGATTGTTATTGAATCCTTCAAGATGCTTTTGCTAATTGAGGTGTTTTGAATTATAGAAATCATGCCTTCTTCTCGTATGTTACAAATTTGTGTTGTTTAAAAATTTGATTCAGCCATAAGCTTAGCTAATCCCTATCCTCTTACTAGTTTGGTAATCTAGATTTCAACATCAAATCCTCAACTATGTTAATCCATCTACATCTTCACCTTGTAACTTTTGTTTGCACAAACAAATCTTTGACTACAACATTGGGAACATAAGCAATTATTTTGGCCCCTACTAAATAAGGTCTAAATGCTTTAAAATATTTCACAAGTGTACATGCCTGCTTTTCTATAATGTCATACTTTAATTCTACTCCTTTTAGGGATTTACTACGGAACGATATTGGTTTCTCATATCCTTCATCATTCTTGTTGAAATGATATGATAGGATGTAAATGAGAAAATATGGAATGGTTTACTAAAATCAGGTGACTTTAGTATGTGGGCCTCCTTGATTTCTAGTTAAATGAATATACATGCATTAATTTCTTTTATTGTCTAGTCAATTTTGACACCTTTATTCAACATTTTTGACATAGGCTTTACAATCTCAACAAAGTTTGATATGAACCTCCTTACAAAATTGATCCGTCCAAAGAAATATTGAATGGATTTTACTATCTTGGGGATGGGAATTTTTTCAATAGCTTCCACTCTCTCGAGATCAATTCTTATTCCATCTTTAGAAACTATGTGGCCCAACAATTTTCCTTCAGTCACAATAAAATGGCATTTCTTTGGGTTTAAAGAGATACCATATTCCAGAGCTTTAAGAAAAATCTTCTCCAAATGTCCAACATGATCTACTTTCTTAAAATATGTCATGAGTTGATCTTGATATACCAACATTATTTCATTGATCAAGTCAGCAAAAGCATTTGTGAGGCCAAATGGCATCTTGACATATACATATGTGCCTCAGGGTGTAGTAAAATTTTTCTTATAATATTCTAATTCTTTCACATTTACTTGGTTGTATCGTGAAAAGTCATCCATCATAGATAATGACTCACACCCTATTACCTTCTACAACACAACTTACATGTTTGGAAGGGGATAGTTGTCTTTAAGTGAAGAGACATTAAAATTTTGAAAATCTACACAGTCTTATGTCTCCATTAATCTTCCTGATGGGCAAAAAGTTTGAGACCCAAGTAGAATGTCTGATGGGTTTAATGATACCTCCTTCTCTAATTTTGATGAGCTCTTCGTGCATCTTGGGTTCGAGAGTAGGATTTATTGGTCTGTGTTTCTACCTGAAGGGTTTAGCATCAAGCTTTAATGGAATTTCATGCTGAAATAAGTCCTCTCTATATGCTTTAAGGTCCTCATACGACTATGCAAAAACATGTTTATACTTTCTTAATAATGTAATCAACATCTCCCTAATCTTAGGACTTATCTTCTTTCCAATGTACACCTTCTTCGAAGCCAATTTAGTTCCCAAATTAACCTCTTCAACATCTCCCCTCTTCACTAGTGCTTGTTTCACAATTGCTCAGTCATTAACATCAAATACCCTTTCTAATGCCACTAATCCTTTAGGTGTTTTTTTTTTGAGTTGTACCACTTCTTCGCCAAACACAGTTTGTTTCCATGCACTTGTTCAATGAATGCATTGAAATCAATTTCTTGAGCCTCATATCGATCTATACAATGTAGGAATTTAAGTAGTTCTTCTTCACCATTGAACACCTACCAATTGTAAATGTTATTATGAATTGCAGCTTTGGCCTTGAACTCCACTACATTCCCCTCTTTATTGCAAGCTCCATCAAAATATATTTTCCATACACCCTATTTGTTATGAGAAACATCTCTAGCAATTGGTCTTTATTTTCCAATTTAGGGTTTGAACATTCAATTCTAAATATTCCAAGGTCCACATCCAAAAAAAAATTCATGTAATTTGGATCAAAATTATTTATGACCCATTCTGATCTTGGCTCCCTATATAACTTGACTTCTCTTCCATTCATAGGTATTTTTGTGTAGGATAGGTCTAGCTGAAAATTTCCTCCAATTGTTGCATCCCATTGTCTTGATAATAACACACCAAAGTAAGGAAGTGTGCCCACTACTATTATGTCATTTTTTTAGGTGGCCTCTAGGTAGGAATCCAACTTCAGTTCTACATCCCACATTACACAGATGACTGGGACAAATCTATTGTTGATGGTGTAACATTTTCCATAGGTAGTGTCAACCCATAATCCTAACTCCTTCATAACATCCATTGGAATAATGTTGATTGTTTCCCCTGAGTCAATCATGAAATTTCTCTCCAATTTCTTATTTATTAGCAAGGTGGTGTAGAAAGGGTCTATTTGAGAGGGGGTGTTTGTCAGGGTGTCCCCTAAGTATACTTGTATACTTTTTGATTATCCCCTTTTGACATTGTTGACCTTCTCTTGATACTTTTGGGCTACTCCCTTGTATGATTTGTTTATTTTCTTAGGTATATCTGATAGTAGCTTGAGTGTTTCATTTATATATTCTTCTATCTTCATCATTTCTAGTAAAGGAACTGACATTTTTATTTGGGACAGAGCTTGGGTGAAATTAAATGAGGGAGGATTCAATATTTCTATTTTAATTAGTTTATTTTCCTCATGTAAATCCTTTGATTTATTTTTAACTTTACCTTGATCAATCTTTGTTATCTCTTTAGATTTAGCTTTTTGAGAATCCTTATTTTCTACCTTTCCATGTTTTTCTTGATTACTCATTTATCCTTTATGAATATCCCCGAGGCTTTCCTTCATCTACATTTACTATCATATTTCTTAGTTTGTAGTTACTCTTTTCTTGCACTACTACATCAATGGCTAATGCCTTAATTTCCTCTTCTATTGATATTTTGAATTGACAATTATTTGTTTCTGATGGTGCTTCTGGCAGATAATGCTCTACATCACTTCCATTTTCCTAATCAGAGAATATCTCTTGTCTTACCATATGAACATTATACCTTTAACTACTCACATAATATTCATACTCGTCCTCATCTGATGAATATTCCTTATCAATATGGTGGGGTCTCATTGACAACATATTTATAGTGTGTTTCTCAACCTCTTGGTCATAGGGGATGTCTTCCTTTTGAAATAAATGAACCACTACACAATATTTAGGTGGATGTTGCAATCTACATTCCACACACCATGGAATACTTTCTACAAGATGTGTTTTATTATTCTTTACAGGGTCTGGAGTTTCCTTAAAATTGGGCCTCTAATTCTCATCCATTGGTTTCCCATCCTTCCAGTTAGTGTTGTAAGGTATGTCATGGAGCCTCAATCTATCATTTCTATAATTGTTATTTTGTTTGTGTATTTTGTTGTTTGTATTTGGTGGTATTCTAACATCATCTCTTCTACCAATTGTCCCAACAACTCTTCTATTTTGTTCTATGGTCAATGCAGTTCCTTTTTAGATTTTGATAGGGATGTAAGGGCTTTATTTTTGGTTCATACCCTATATTTGAATCAAAAGTATTAATGTAGAAATATACACATATTACTTCTATTTGTTTTAATTCAAGGTCAATCTTGTTATAGACTTTAGCAAACCATATATTGAAATCAACCACTGATTCATTGTATTTTTTTGAAATGCTAGCTATGTATCTCAAGGTGAAATGCGAACTATAATTACTCCCATATTGCTCTGAAAAGTGATCCTTGAAATATGCTTGAGATTTGATTGATGCATCAGGAAAAAAAATTTACCAACCCCTTGCATCTTCTACTAGGGATTGCATTAAAAGCTTCATTTTGAGATCTTCAACTTCTATTTCAATATTTTCCATGACAGTTTCAAAACTCTCTATGTGTTCCTCTGTTGTGATGGAATGAGTCCCTATAAATTTTGGGATGGCATTCCTCCAATTATTGCTAATTGGGCCAGGAAAAAATTGATATGTAAAAATTTCTAGTTATTTATATCTACTTGAAGGTCCTCTTAGAAAATTGTTTTCATTTGGCTATTGGTATTGGCCTTGAGGTCCCTACTAATATTGATGTTGAGGCACATACTATTGTACATTCTGGTGAAAGTACACATTTCTCTGTGTGTTTTGCTGAGATGGGTAATATTTGTGGGATGGGATGTATTGTTGGCTAGGGGGCAGGTAAGTGTATGTTGATTGTTGGAAAATTTGAGGAACATTTCGTAGTCTTGTATTCTAATGTGGAATATTTTGTTGTAAGCCTTGATTATGTTTCCTACAAGGATTGGTGTTTCTTTGACCACCAAGTCTTGAGTTCTATTGTGCACCCTAGTTAGTCGATCCTTGGCTATGGGAATTATTGTTTGTTGCATTTGTAGTGTTAAGAGTGTTGCACTGGGTTTGTGAGATAGTATCATTGCCTCTTGTATTTTTGTAGGATAAGGATGAGCTACCAGCATTTATACCTCTAGTTTGTTTATGAGGGGGCACATATCTCGGCCCACTTGTTGTAGGTTGAGAATTGTTTTGAAACACTTGTTGAGCCAACTCATCTCTTTTATTTTATCAATTGCTTTCTTTCAAGCTCCTTATTTAATTCTTCAATTTCTTGATTTAGCTCTTCAATAGTCAATTCCCTTTTCTTGGGAGGGCATTGGTGTCTTTTTTTGTAATGCACTATATGTGGAGAAGAATTTATCAACTATAGTTGAGCTATTCTATTCTCGTAATCCCTTTTTTCCATATCATATGCTATTTCCTAGTAATTTCTTTCCTCAAATGCTTCCATCCATTGGGTATCAGATTCATGTGTGGAAACCAAGGTGTGAATGATGATGTCCATTTTTATCTTATTGAGGAGTATCCATTCCACTTTTCAACATCTCTTCATGTGAGTTGGTAGTACCTTCATTTAATGTTTTTCCTATGACACTATTTTGTCCTTGATTTTTTGTAAGTGTGATTGTGTTTTTGTTATGGCCTTTTCCTCTAGATTTTGAGCTAGGAGGGGATTTTCAATTATCCCCTTTTCCATATATCCACTTTTTATCTTTATTGCACTAATTATTCTGATGCAATGATCTTCTTCCCTCCATCTTGTAAAATACTAAAATGCTAGAATTCAATCATTCTGATGTACTTTTTAGACATCTAGACACTAACTTCAATACTACTTAAGTAGAGTTTCTACCCACTTTCTGATAAGTGGGAAAGTCACAATTTCTTTGGAAGATTTTAATTTTAATGGTTGCTTAATTTTTCCCCAAGAGGATCCTGAACCGTTGATTTTTGGCTCCTATGGACAACTCTTGCTCTTCTAGGGTCTTTCACCTAAAATGAGAGAGATAGGAGAAAAAATGCTAATGGGTCATTCAAATTATGTTATGTGCAATGTTTTCTAATGTAAATGAAATTAACTTAATGCAATTAACTAATCTAAATGAATGAATCTGAATGCAAAAATTAAATTAAAGCTATGTTTGAAAACACATTGTGATATGCAAATAATGAAGTAAATGAAGAAAATATGCAAAACATAAAGAAATGTGTTAAATCATAGTGCACTTGGGTGAAATATGATGAATCTAGAATGTTGGTGATATTGGATGAAGTCATTGATTTTTCACAGTGGGACTCATTCGCCCAGGGTGGCAAATCAATCCTCCTCCTAGTGAAAAACTGTCGGGAACAAGTTTCTATCTGTTGGGATCTGGAATCTGAAAAAATTTAGATTTTTAGTCCTAAGGTGGGACTCATTAACCATAGGTCAGCCCTCTCTCAAATTTTTGAAAAACCAAGAGACAAATCAACAACACCAGATCTAGAAATCACCCCTTATCGGGTTGCCAAAGTCAATTATGGAGGAAACAGAAAGAAAACCTTCTCCAAGCTTGAAATAGACTTGAGTTGACTTGAAGCACCTAGTTGACTTGCAAACCAATCTTCAACACCAAAAATCTTGTCAAATCTGCACACCTAGGTTTGCAAACAAACATGCAATAGGGGAAAATTGGTTTAAGGTTAGTGAATAGGGGTTTACCTTGGTCAAACCCCACTATTGGTAATCAAACCCTTAATAAAATAATGAAATCCAAAGGAATGATAAACTAACAACATGCAAATTCTATCAACTTACCAAACCCTTGATGATACAAGTCTGAAGTAATGTCAATGGCTGCTTCAAAGTGCTTGAATAGTGCTTGAAAAGATGTTGTAAAATGCTTGAATACTTGAATGAATAGGTGAATAAGTGAACTTGATGAATGTGGGTTGAAATGAGGTGAAAATCACTTATTTATACACACTTGTGCCTCATTTAACCATTCATACCTCATCATAGGATGACATCAAGTGTTTTTGAATAAAATATCGAAAGGAAATTTAAAATATTTTGAATTTGGGGCCAAGGGGGAGTCATTCACCACCCATGGCGAATGGGTCCCACCTAGGAGCTAAAAAAGTGTGTCGGGAAATATGTCAATTGTATTTAATGTTGTTTATCGAGATAATACTCAAAACTACACTTAATTAAGCATATAAGAGCATAAAAGGGCCAAATAAAGCATGAGAAAGGGATACATAGTAAAGATGTGCCTAGAAAAGCTTGAAATATTATTACAAGACCTTACAACACTTCAAAATAGGACTTGTTGATGAATAAAAAAGTGATTTTTAGGTGAATTATAATTAATAGAGTCTAGAAAAGTGTAGAAATATCTTACAACACCTTCACAAGACATTGTTATTTTAATTTTAGTACCTAAATAAGCATGTTCAATCCATGTTGCAACATCAAATTAGAGAAAAATAAACAAAGCACCATGAAACAAGACCGAAAAGGCCATGAAAATGATAAGGGGCCATTTTTCTATGGCACAGATCCACTACTTCATTTTACGAAAGTGTAATTACACATATGTGAAGCTAAATGGCTTTGTAATGGAAAAATCAGGGCTTAAGGTTGACTAGGTTCTCCCCAGTAGAGTTGCCAATCTGTTAGATCTCAAAAAGATAGGTTATGAACCTTGAGAGGGTTCGCAGCTCTTTGGGAACATTTTTGGCTAATGAATGGGGCTGATCGATACGTTTGAAATCCCCCTACACTTTAGGCTCTACAAGACCTAGGTGGTTGTACCTAAATGATAGAGTAGTTTTGAAGAGCTATATGTGTGATCTCTAATTTGAGCAATTTATTCACAATGGCACATGGAAGTGAGATAAATGCAATACTAATGATTAATTCCTACTGCGAATATTTTTGAGAACTAGAGGTTTGTAAAGTATATTTCTTGGAATGAAAATGACCAGTGCCTAATATAATTGGGTGAATGGAGTCAAATATGTATGATAGGCATATCATTTTCCTTGGCTTAACTCTAACTATTAGGCACTTTTAGTTGTTTATAACTTGCATAAACATTCAAGGTTGCTAGCTATCAAGATCTTTTTACTAATCCCATTGATATATTTTCTGATTGCTATGACTATATAAAGGATTTTAACTTTTGTTTGAAGGTTTTGGTGTAATTAAATGTCTTGTACCTTGTCCTAGGTCATGATTACACCTCAGTTAAGTTTACTTAGGGACCACATAGGAGGTTGTAGGATATTTTCCACCTTTGGTGGACTTGACATGTCATTACCTCATCACTTCCATCTTTTGTGGATACATCATGTGATATCTCTCCACCTTTTGTGGGTGATCTACCTTTTGTGGAGATTATCACATTATCCATTTCCACTTTAGGTGGAGTGATAACTTTTCCTTGTTGTCTCATGTCATAAGATTACGACACTTGTCATAATCTTATGCCCTTCTATGTTCTCACCTTGGCTATATAACCAAGGGGTCTCCTATGTACATTGTACTATTCTATCATCTCATATTATTGACATTGAATACAGTTTATTCTTGTCATATTATTTTCTCTCTTTTGTGCTTTCTATTAGGCCTCTAGATCTTGGGTGGCTACCTTCATAGCCAATTCTTACATGGTATTAGCGCTATTGGAGTGCCTTTGGTTAGTCATTTGAAGAGTGGTGTATTTTCAGATCTATGTTGCAGCAGTATTTTGGAGCATCCTACGCCAAATCTAAGCCCACCATTTCGTTCGGGAGGTTGTTTTCAATCAAGATTGCCTTTTGTTTCATCCAAATCGGATATTGGGAGCTCCAGATCTGAAAATTTTGCCAATTTGGGTATTTTTTAAATTTTCTGAATTTCTCTATAGTTCTGAAAAAATTATTTTCTTCGATTTTTGGCAAAAAAAAATTGTCGAATTTTTGAAATTTTTTTAGAAAATTTGAGAAAACCCTATTAAAATTTGGGGTTACTTTTTAATTTTATTTTAAAAATCAAAAATCAAAAAATCAAATAAAAATATTGTATTTTGTTTTGTCAAAAAATAAATTAAAAAGAAAACAAAAAAAAATTGTTTCTGCGGACTGGCCGCGGTACATATAGTACCGTAGAAGGTACCATAAGCAGGACGGTACCCACAGTCGCCATGACTGCCACGTGGGTAGGCAAACCCCTCTCCACCAGCCGGCTTCATAGTCTTCGGCGGTCAAATAAATATTCCAGCGAAGTCAAAACTCTAGCAATTCATTCAACGTGATTTCGGCGGACACTTTCAGGCAGTTCGGTAGTTCATTCACCGGCAGGAAAATTCTGACATCAATTACATTAACCAGTAGCCCCTGAGCTTCTGACACGTGTCATCCATCTACTAGTCTATGTGCCATCAGGCTAAGTAACCGCGGAAGAATATTCTGTCAACCTTGAAGCATATTCCGGGAGCAAAGTTCTTTTTTGGCCTGACGGCCATTTGAACGTCATTTTTAAGCTCCTACATTGACTAACGGTCATTTGTCCGTCAAATTTAAGATTAGGAATGGATGACGTCAGCATGACATTGGCAGGGATTTTCAAAATTTCAGCCCCCCTCTCCAATGAAGTTTTTGAATTTGCAGTCCGACTTCAGAGCTTCATATCTCGCTCATTTTTGCTCCTTTTTTCAAGCAATTTTTTTTAATTTGGGCTAATTTTTCATGTACTTCATAGTGGTGTACTCAGTTTCTGATGTTGGTAGACATATTTTCCAGAATTTTCAGTTTCTCAACACTATACCTGTCTTGTCACCATTTCTGCAACTTCCGAGGCTTCGTTCAGGCTCATATGAACTCCTTTTCAGGTGCCATTTTTTTTGAAAGTGCATTATTTTTTGTCTACTTCTTGAATCTTCAATCAGTTTGAAGCAATCTTGAGTGGATTTTATACTTTCAGCATACGGTCTTTTTGGCCTATTTGGCACTTATATTGCATAGATCTGAATTTAGGTCTTTGCTTATTTGTTCTAGTCTGATATCAGCCTATTTATTTTCAAGTTATAAATTAGAAATCATAAGACCACTTAGCCAAGTTGCAAGTGGCCTATTGTACACACACTACATTATAAAGTGCCAAAATAATCTCTTTGTGGGGGGGGTACTTTGATTGAGTGAATTTGGGGGTGTGTATCTTGTGTGATTTTTCATATTTTCTCTCTTGTGCTCTTTCATTCCATCATGGGTTCATCTAAAGTTCCACTATTAACTACACATAATTATGGTACATGGAAAGTACGTGTATGGAGTAAACTAATGGAAAAGGGTTTAATTCACTACATTGATGGAACCATAACTGCACCTTCAGATCCCAAGGAAGATCCAATTTCATATATGGATTGGCTCACTAAAACTTCTATGGCATTGGGTACACTAAGAAAGCTCATTTCAGATGATCTCATTTTCCATGTTGATAAATGTACTACAGCTAAGGAAGCTTGGGATAAACTTGCTACTTTGTATGGTAAGGTTGATAAGGTTAAGGGATACAAACTTGAACATGATCTCTTAAGCCTTGATCCCAAGGATTTTGATACAATTGAGGATTATGTCACTAAGGAAAATGAACTAAGAGCACAACTAAAAGATTGTGGTATTGAAAAAGAGGATGATCAATTGGTCTTCAACTTGTTGGATAAACTTCCAGTTGAGTATGCAGCCTCTGTTTCAAGTTTTCAAACTCAAAGATTGACAATAAGTAACTTCACAACACCATCTTTTGAGGCTCTCATAGATATTTTGATTCTTGAGAAAACTAAGTTGATGAAAGTGGGAATTCTCAAGTCTTCAACTTCAAAAGAATTGGTGGCCAATCATGTAAACAATAAGCAAGGCAAAGGAAAGGACCAAAATAAATCTTCACCAAAGCCTCAAGGAGAGAACAAACAATCCACTCCTCCACAACAAAGCTCAACTTCATCTTCTTCAAAGAAGTACAACAATTCAAACAAGAGGGAGCAACCAACATGTGCATATTGCAAAAGGATTGGTCATGAAGAGCATCGTTGTCATGTTAAGCAAATTGATGAGTTGAAAAACATCCTGAAGAAGAACAAAATCAAATTGTCAGTTGCATATCAAGAGAAGGACTCATCTCCTTCCACTTCTTCTAAGGGAAAAGGAACAACTCTCATGGCAACAACATCAAGCTCTTCTTCTCCTACATCATCTCAATATGAGAAACATAAGGGGCAAGCATTTCTTGCTTTTGTAGATTCCAATTTAGATAGGTGGATCCTTGATTCAGGAGCTTCACATCATATCACTTCATCCAAGGATATGTACTCTTCATTTGATTCTTGTTCATCACCACCCATTTTGATGGCCAACAACACTTCTTTGGCAGTTTGTGGGAAGGGTTCTATTGATGTTGAAGGTGGAGCATTTAATGATGTTCTATGTGTGCCTACTTTGTCAAGGAACATCCTTTCCATCTATCAGATTACACATAGTGGTTTAGGAAAGAGTGTAGAGTTCACACCAAATTCTATCATTGTTTGAGATTTGCATAGTAGGGCTCTTGTTGCAGTTGGGGAGGTTGATGATTGTTCTCGGTTCTACACCTTCTCATATTTTGCTCCTATTGATGATTTAGTTCACCCTAGTGTGGACACACTTGAGGAGATTGAGTATGGTTACTTGAATCTTGGAGTGCTTTCTACTCCTGAGGTTCTCAAACCTATTGTTGATACCCCATCTCCTACATTGAATGATGTACCTGATGATACTTATGTTCCAATAGTTTCAGTTCCTTGTGATTCAGTGCACTAGTGCATACCTTGTCTTCCAGCAATAGCTTCATGGGATGACTACTTGACAGACATTGGCAGTTTGTTTGTGGAGTCCTACATTGCAGACTTGGGAGACACATTTGATTACTTACATCTTCTCTTTGATGAAGGTGATTCTTCTTCAGTTGTTACGAGGGAACACTCTGACCCTCCTCTACATAATTAGTCTTTCGAGGTTGATGTGATTGTGGATGCATCTTTACAATAGTTGGAGGATGCCACTTTTTCTCTTGAGGAGAACTCGTCTTCGGAGTATGTTCTACCTACATCCTTGCTCGATCTTGAGTTGTCTTTTTCAATGGATCAGGGTGTTGTTGTAAAGGGGTTCTCACAGGTTCCAGGCAGTGACTACACCATTGCAGCTTCACATGGTTTGGGGAAGGCATCTTTCAGCATCAACACAGGGAACTTTGAGCAACTTTTAGAGACTTCTTACATTTTGAGGATTCTTCCTTCTTCACTTGTGGATTGGGGAGACTTCATTCATACACCTTTGGTATTGTTTCTTCCTAAGGGGAGGAACGTTGTTCAACAGTTTTGGAGCAGCTTCTTCATTCCTTCTCAAGCATCTTCCATGGGTGATCATTGTACATTGAAGGGGGGCTACCTTGTCTCTCTTCTTCTCTTGTATGGGGGGGACTTTTTCCTCACATGGGGTTTTTTCCTTCTCATGCTATGTTCATAGGTTTTTGTATTTCATCTCTCTTTTGGAGGGTAGTTTTTTCCCACTAGGTTTTTCTATCTTTACTCCACTTGTGAGAGATTTCATTACATTTGTACATGGGTACCTAACATGGCCTAGTAGCCGGTACCCATCTTGCATTGTTTGCTTTGTGTACATTCTCCCTAAGTTGCACTTAAGGGGGGGTGTTAGTGTAATTAAATGTCTTGTACCTTGTCCTAGGTCATGATTACACCTTAGTTAAGTTTACTTAGGGACCACATAGGAGGTTGTAGGAGATTTTCCACCTTTGGTGGACTTGACATGTCATTACCTCATCACTTCCACCTTTTGTGGACACATCATGTGAAATCTCTCCACCTTTTGTGGAGATTATCACATTATCCATTTCCACTTTAGGTGGAGTGATAACTTTTCCTTGTTGTCTCATGTCATAAGATTATGACACTTGTCATAATCTTATGCCCTTCTATGTTCTCACCTTAGCTATATAACCAAGGGGTCTCCTATGTACATTTTACTATTCTATCATCTCATATTATTGACATTGAATAGAGTTTATTCTTGTCATATTATTTTCTCTCTCTTTTGTGCTTTCTATTAGGCCTCTAGATCTTGGGTGGCTACCTTCATAGCCAATTCTTATAGAAGGAAACCAACTTGAAATGATTTTTTTAAAGGAATTTTAATTCCTAGTGGAAACCTATAAACATGAACCACTTAAGGAGGATTCAAATTCTTTCACATTGATACCAATTAAATTAATCACACAGTGACATCAAATGTTC
Organism: Sequoia sempervirens; assembly: GCA_007258455.2. NCBI lineage: Eukaryota > Viridiplantae > Streptophyta > Pinopsida > Cupressales > Cupressaceae > Sequoia > Sequoia sempervirens. The sequence goes on along the minus strand of VDFB02058242.1, from coordinate 156,308,810 downwards.
CTAGACAAACCATATATATGCTTGATATAATGATTTAAATAATAAAAAAAGAGCACTCTGGAGACAACAAAGATAATTTATAAAATTTAGACTCAAAAAATAATTGAACACTAGGGAAATTAAAACCAAATTAATGCTTCTTCTCCATTCATATTGCTTTTAACAAAAGATTCTAAAAAATGTAATAGAAGTCTTCATGATTATTACGCTATTCCAAATGCTAGATGATAATGATGATCGATGATGATCAAAACTAGGCCTTTTTTTCCCTTCTTATATGAGAATCAACAAGCTTCAAGCCTTTTACAAAAGATGTCTCTCTTCATGATTTTTATCCTAACTAATTGCATTTGTTTAAAACATAAAGAAATGATTAGGAGTCTACAACAAATTGTGACACTTTCTCTATTATTCAACGTAGTGAACCCATGACCTCTCTAGATCGGGCAAGGTTTGCCTCTCCTTGATGAATCATTTGATTGTTTAGGCTCCTTCAACTTGATGCATATCCCTTCATATCTGGAGAACTTCCAGTCTTGGTGATGAACATATTTATCGCTAAAAAATGATTGATATAGTCTTTCCTGATATGAGTATTAGTATTTGTGATTGTGAATTCCATATTCTATTCAATATACATTATTCCTTAAAGTTGTCTATGGGTGTTCTACATCATCATTTATTCCCCATTAATTAGATTGAGTTCATGTGGTAACACTTGAGCCAATTCACTTTTCCAATGTTCTTTCTCTTTAACTTCTTTATGATCATCGAAGGACAAGGGAAATGGTATATCCAATGGTTGATCAAAATCATTGATTTTCTCCTTAATCCTAGTATGAAATTGCTTATGGGTATGTGCAAGATCATCATGGAGAAAATAGGCCCTTAAGTGGTGCAGAATTCAGAATAATTAGAGTTAGGAAACTTGACGTAAAAATTTGAATAAGTTATCTATATTATTTCAAAAATATGTAAGAATAAAATATGTAGCAAATTGAATGTAGTTTCTAAACTACTAGGGTTATTTAAAAAAAAAACTATTTGGTGAAAATTTGAAATTTCAATGCAGTAGTACTTAAATTTTAGGGAAAAAATAAGAAGTAGGTCTCTGTCTGACCACCCTAACCATAATAAAATTTTATTATTTTTTAATAATATTTTGGATATAAGTAGAGGACTCATTCTTTGATGTGATGCATATTATTTTGAATTTTTTTTCCAAGTAAATAATTAACTATGAATTTTTTATTACAACTTTTAAAAAATTTACAAACTCGTATGTCTGACCACCTTACCTTGGTCAAAACTTCATGAAATTCATTTTTTTTGTTTTAATCCTATATTATGTGAATCATATAATGTGAAACATGTTTCAGATTCAAAAAATGTGATAACATTTGAAAGCTATAGATCTTTTTCAATTAGCCTATCAATCAGGATTTTGGTCATAATTCAAATAGAAAATGAATAATAATAATTTATTAAATTAAAATTAAAGCATAATTTATATTTGTGGAAAGATCTAAATCCTTTAAAATCCATTTTTGTTTCATCAATTTTGGGTTAAAAAAAAGTCATCAGCCACATACCCTACACATACCCATCATATCACCACTTTTTGGCCCATCATGATCCTGCACATACCCTTATGTTGATTGATCAACTCGTTATACTTTTGGAGGACTTTTCCATTCATAATATCTTTACTAATCAATTCCTCTTTCTTTTCTTCCATGTGTTCCTGTAATCTCTTATGTTCATGGAAAGAAGAGTGTACTTTCACATAGAGTTCCCAATACTGGTTAGCTTGGTCCATCACCTTTTTAAATCTCTTCTTGATTATTTCATACACAACTTTAAACTTTGTGGTCTTCACCCTTTTCTCCAATTCATTACATTTCTCCTCGACCTTTTCACGACAACATTTCTAGTATTTTACATATTTCATGACATCTAACACCTTCTTATCATGGTCCCCCGATTGAGAGTATAATTATGACAAAGAAGAAGAGGGAAATAAATATCTCTATAACTAGCTACCTCTCTTTTCAATTTGTCATTTTCTCTTATTAACTTCTCAACCTATGCCTTGTTGAAGTTGGCAACATTTATTTTCAAATATGCTATTTTAATGGGATCAGTGTCTCCCACTCTTTGCACCAAAATATGTCCAAAAATCTTGTTTGGGTCACTGATTATGGTAGGTCTTTTATCTTGGGGTTATAAGGACCAAATCAAAAAGGTGGCTTCATCTAGCTTATACCCTAATCCAAAGTATAGTTTATCACTTTCCTCTTCTATTAAATGCAATTTCTTATCCCATCTTCTCTTGAAGCTATCAAATACTATGGAAAAACTAATATCCCACCCTAGTAAGAGTAAAACCCCAGCTTCTTGTAGTAATTCCCTTCCTCTCACAGGGGTGATAGCTTCCAATTCTTGCTCTACTTCTTTTCTTAGCTCTTCCAAGGAATTTTCCTCTTGCTCTCGAGTAATATTTTTCATCCTTTCTCTTAGTATTCTTCCATTGTGTTCATAGAAAAATGATTTAAATTATGAAGTTTTAGCGAAACCCCTATAAAAAACAAATTCATGGTTGGCTCGGGCTCTCACATCATCAGAGAGCTCATTTAATGTATCAAACTTGAAAATGCTTATCTCGAGAGGGGGATCATATTGTGTAACAATAGGTATATTTATCTACCTTACTTTGTTATCTTCTTCATCACTTATCCAACCATGGGGGTTTCCATAGAGAAACTAACTTTAGGGGTAGGCTCTAATGGAATATAACTGAGAGGCTCCATCTCTTCAACATCTATTCTAGAATAGGTTGCCACTTGTGTCTCAAAGACCATGGGAGGTACATCTTTAATGAACTCTTTCTCTTTTTTAGTTAATTGTTCCACTCTTTCCAAGGGGTCTTGTACATCATGGTATGCTCCTTTAAAAAGGGGCTCATTTTCCTTCCTCCATGCCTCAACCATCATGATTCTATTATATGAAGTTATCCTCTGTGTTGTTAAGGTTTCATCACAATTCTCTATTACATCATCAAGAAAATAATGATGGTCATACCTAGAAAATTTCTTTGAATAGTTTTGCATTATTGATGAAGTTTTTTGGGTCAAAATTCTTCCTTTTGTTTCCTATTGGAAAGTTATAATGTATGTATGCACATGATCATCATGGAAAAAATAGGCCCTTAAGTGGCAAAAAATTGAGGAAAATGAGAGTTAGGAAACTTGACGTAACAATTTGAATAAGTTATCTACATTATTTCAAAAAAATGTAAGAATAGAATTTATAGTAAATTGAATGTAGTTTCTAAACTACTAGGTTTATTTTTATTTTTTAAATCTATTTGGTGAAAATTTGAAATTTCAATACAGTACTACTTAAATTTCAGGGAAAAAATAAAAAGTAGGTGTTTGTCTAAACACCCTAACTAGAATAAAATTATAATACTGTTTTATAAGATTTTAGATATAAGTAGAGGACTCACGTCCGATGTGATACACATTTTTTTTAAATTTTTTTCCAAATAAATAATTAATTATGAATTTTTTATTACAACTTTTAAAAATATAAAAACTCATATGTCTGACCACCTTCACTTGCTCAAAACTTCATGATTTTTTTTTTAATCCTATAGTATGTGAAGCATATAATATCACACATGTTTTGGATTCAAAAAATGTGATACCATTTGAAAGCTATAGATATTTTTCAATCAGCCTATCAATCAGGACTTTAGTCGTAATTTAAATAGAAAATGAACAATAATTATTTATTAAATTCAAAGTCAAGAATAATTTATATTTGTGGAAATCTGAAAATATCCTTTAAAAACCCTTTTCATTTCATCAATTTTGGGTAGAAAATAATTCATTAGCCACATGTACCCTACACAAACCCATCATATCACCACTTTTTGGCCCATCATGATCCTACACATACCCATGTGCCAACTTACTATCAACTTCTTGATATCCTTTGTTAGAAACAACTATGAAGTCTCCAAAATACAAGGTGCTTGGCATAAGTGGCTGTTTACCATACCTATTAAGGTGGATGCCATTTGACTTGGCCAATTGTATTATGATCTCTAAATATGCTACCCTATTAGGAACTGTTCTTGGTAGAAAAAGTGGTGCTCCTTCAAACCCATATATCCTTATTATGGTGCATTTAGATAATATGTACCAGTCACCCCAATTATGGTTTATTTTCATTCTAGGGTCCTCTAGACACCTAAATTTGGCCACTTACATTTGGTCAAATTTATCCCTTTTCATCTAAATATTATTTTATTTGCATTAATTAAGTAATATTACTATTATTTAATTAATACCCCTAAAGTCCTCTAAATCCCTAAGGTATTTGGTTAAATAATTAAATACCTTACCCTTTATTCCTTTCCTTCAAGGAATTAAATAAATAATCCATTTATTTAATTCCCTCTATCTACCATTCCCTATAACTTACACTTAATCTTAATCAACCTCCTAATCCCATCATTAGGGATGTGCACATTCATAATCCATGATTATGATGTGTCACATCCTCCAACTTTTGCAAGTTGGATTTTAATCCTCATTAGCCACCTAACTTTCCTCTAATCATTGATTAACTATCCTAATCAACCCTTTAGTCAACTCTCCCCATCTCCCAAGAAATTTTTAATTTTTTTGTCTTCCCAAGGTCCTTTTGAGGAATTTTTAATTCCTCTCCCATCCCAAAAGGAATATTAAATTCTTTTTCTCTTTCCCAAGGAATATTAAATTTGTTTTATCATTCCCATGCACATTAAAAAGGATTTTTCAATTCCTTTGATCAACTCTTTGATCTCAACCCTTGATCTTTCTCCCCCTTTCAATCTCCACCATCCATTTTATGTCCCTTGACTAAATGACTATCACTTAGCCATTCTTGCAACCCTAATCATACTAACCATTCTCAAGCATTCATCCTCTCAATCTCTCAAGATCACACTACCATCTTGTATCCATAGCCAAATCCGCCATCCTTGCATCCAAATCAAGAAAAATCAAGTCGTTATGTTGCTGAAATAATTCTAGGAGCACACATATCAAGCTATCAATGTGGGAAAACGACTCCATTAAGCTCAAAAAATGTAAAAAATAGTTTATTGTCATTTTTATCTTTGAGTTTCATATTAGGCCCAATCTTGAGTGTTTTGCTTGTTTTTAGTTGAGCTTGCTTGATTTCTTGCATTTTAGGTAGATTAAAAACATTGCACATATTTCTAGCACACCTGGTGAGACCCACATCATGGGTTTATACTTTCATGTTTGTTGTTGTTTCATATTTTTTAGGTTCAGGTTTTACACGCATGGGTGAATTTGCACCTAACAGAGGCGAATCTGCAGTTAGCAAAGGGAAAATTGAATTCGCCCTTTTTTAAAAAAGGGGAAAAATTGCTTGTAGTAGAACAAAATTTGCAGTGGTCTCTAGGAAACAAGCGAGAGTGCATTTTACTCTTTCCATAGCGAATTATCCCCTTTTCCATTGAACAAGCAAGAGCACATTCACCTCTTTTAATAAAGAATTCACCCCTTTTCCATCAAACAAGTGAGAGTGCATTTGCCTCTTTTCATAGCAAATTAGCCCCTTTTCCATTCAACAAGTGAGAGCACATTCACCTCTTTTCATAGTGAATTGGCCCCTTTTCCATTGAATAGGTGAGAGCACATTTTCCTCTTTTCATAGTGAATTAGCCCCTTTTCCATCAAACAGGTGAGAGCACATTCACCTCTTTTCATAGTGAATTAGCACCTTTTCCATCAAATAGGTAGGAGCACATTTGCCTCTTTCCATAGTGAATTAGCCCCTTTTCAATCAAACATGCAAGAGTGCATTTTCCTCTTTTCATAGCGAATTAGCTCCTTTTCCATCTAATAGGTGAGAGTGCATTCACCTCTTTCCATAGTGAATTAGCCCATTTTCCATTGAACAGGTGAGAGCACATTCACCTCTTTTCATTGTGAATTAGCCCCTTTTTCATCGAATAGGTGAGAGAGCATTCACCTCTTTTCATAGTGAATTAGCCCCTTTTCCACCAAATAGGTGAGAATGCATTCACCTCTTTTCATAGTAAATCAACCCCTTTTCCATCGAACAGGGGAGAGCACATTCACCTCTTTTCATAGCGAATTAGCCCCTTTTCCATCAAACAAGTGAGAGCACATTCACCTCTTTCCATAGAAAATTATCCCATTTTCGATTGAACGGGCGAGAGTGCATTAGCCTCTTTCCTTAATGCATTCACCCATCCTCACAAAACAGCCAAATTTGCTCTAAAGCAAATTTGCCCATCCTTATAGAATGACCAAATTCGCTCACTGAACGACCAAATTTTCTTTGAAGAAAATTCTCTCATCCTTGTAGAATGACCAAATTCGCTCACTGAATGGCTAAATTTCCTCTAAAGAAAATTCGCCTATCCTTGCAGAATGACCAAATTCGCTCATTGAATGACCAAATTTGTTGTGAAGCAAATTCGCCCATCCTTAAAAAATGACCAAATTTTCTCTAAAGAACAACCAAATTTGCTTTTGATAGGGAAAAAATTTCTCATGTAGACAAGTGAATTTTCCTCACACAGAGGAAAATCTGAGGTAAATCCAAGACCTAAATTTCTAGCTTTCAACATCATTTTGGTTATTTTTTCAAGTACTAATCTTCTAACTCGTCTATTTGTGAGTTTCCTAAGTTTTTGCTAATGATTTTTGTAGCTTGTTCTCGTCCATCCAAGACTAGTGGTTGTAAACTACTACCACATTTTTTGTTGAACGATCAATCTAAGACCTTTAGTTAGTCTATTTGTTGTTTTTCATACTAGCTAGGAACACATAGCTTTAATTAGAGGGTCAATTAACTTGTTTTTCATGCTTGGGAGTGACTGTTGACATATCCAATCCTCTTGCGCCATTTCACGATCCTGGGTGATGAGAAATAGCAGTTTACTCTAGTCCAGTTGAGTCTCCCTAGGAGGTGCTAGTGCGTTTAAGCTCTCCCCTTGCACTATGTGCGAGCTTCGGTACCAACCAAAAACATCTAGTAGCTTCTTCCCTTAGCGGGACCTTCCAAAGATTTCATCACCTTGGGGAATGATCCCAACCATGTGTTATCGGCGAGGTATATAAAGGTGGGAGAGCGAAAGTTGTACCTCAATCCAGTTACATCGTGTCTAGTGGAGTGTCAAAGCTAGGGTGATACCTAGATAAGACATGAAGAGCTGGTCCAAGTTTCTAGTGCCTCACTAGGGATCTTGAATTATGCTTGTGATGGGTTGGTGTTCACAGTTGTGCCCCTCATACCATGCATATATTAGGGACTCACGAGATAGCCTTGTTTAGCCTAGATAGAAACCCATGTTTTAGTTGTGGCTTGGTGTAGTATAGGGATGTACACCGTACCTTGAAGTTACTCACCACAAGATCCATTGGGTTCAGATAGAAATCCTCATGGTGGACTATGATAGTCCTTGAGTGAGAGTGTGAAGGTGAGACTGTCATGTCTGTTGATGACCCTGTGCCACTGGAACACTAGCTATCCACCTTCATCAGAAATGGTGATCCAGAGAACCACCCCGGTATAACAAAGTGTTAACCTTGGGTTTTTCACTGAAGGGGATGGGCCTACATCAAGTTTGTAAACCCTTATCACTAATTCTAGATTTGTACTTCCTGGCATGTCTTTTTTGTGCGATACCAGTGCTTTCATTTTCAGTTGAGTTAGCCTAGCATTCTATTTGTTATTTTTTGAGCTTTTCATCCTTTGCCACAATTAGCCCCTACCTTCAGAGGTGAATTTCCCCCTTATATGGGTGAATTTGCATTGTAGACATGTGATTTTTCCTTACAAAAGGTTGATTCCTCATCCCAGTCTAGTCCAGGTCATCTGTTTGGGTGAATTCGTCTTTGATAGAGGTGAATTTTCCCATGGGTCACTTTCTTAGGTGACCCTATTTTTTCCCACTCCTTGGAATAGGTGAGTTATTCCATCCCTTAGGTGAGTCAGTCCATCCCTTAGGTGACTCTGTCAATCCTCATCCATTAAATTCCCCTGTTCTCTAAGAATAGGAAAATTTTCCATCCCCTTGGGTGAATCTATTTCCTATAGGGGAGATCCCATTTTAGTCTGTGTCATCTTGTTAGTCATCCTCCATCAAATCTTCTTGTTTTCACTGAATAAGAAAATTTTCCCCCTTTAGGGGAAAACTTGTTGTCAATCTGAGTCTATATGTCTATCCTTTTTCTTGTCAAATTTTCCCATTCTCTTGGGATTGGAAAATTTTCCACATCCTTGGGCTAATTTTCTCACTTAAATGGTGATTTTTCTTCCTGTCCAAGTCTTCCATTCGACTGAGCCAAGTTTTAGGTGAATTTGTTTGTCGAATAGGCGATATCATTTTTTAGATGATTCCATTCCCTATTCTTACCATTTAAGAAATGGGTGAGCTTGTCACCCCATTAGGTGATCTTGAAAGTCAAATCCACTAGTTTCCCTAAGTTTAGGTGATCCTACTAGCTATTTGGGTGAACTTGCTATGAAATAGGTGAATTTTCTTAGCAAATTCTCCTATTTCTTGTGTCATCTAAAGTTTGCGTGAAATTGCAACCCCAGATAGGTGAATTTTCTCATCAAATTTTCCTGTTCTTATGTGAACCCAATTTTAGGAAAATTTTCCTCACCAGAAAAGGTGAATTTGATTCCAAGAATAGGCAAGTTTTTTTTTTTTGAAATCATTCATCATCCTGTAATCATCATTTTCATCCATATAAATTCATCGTTTACTCGATCAAATCATATAGGTTCATCACAGGACATCTGTAGATCACATATCCACCATCAGTTCATCGATCCCAATCACCTAGACTTTAGTTCAGGAGTTTTTATCCAATTTGACTTAGGTGTCTGATCTTGATAATCACTGATTACACTTACTTAGGATTTCTATCCATCCTAAGTCAATAATCATTACAACCCAATCAATCTGTATCCATCTTGAGGTAGAGTCGATGTTGTAACCATCCTTTTCATAATCCAATACGATCATCAACACCTTATGTCATCTAAGTCAAATCTTTGAATTGGGTTTAGAATCTATTTCATCATCCTCTCTAATCAATCATCCAATCCCATCTCATTAATCAATCTTATTGAATCCCATCACATCCTTCAATCCAATCCCAATCTAAGCTTCAATCTAATCTAAATATGAGCTTTGATCCAATCCCAATCCGAGCTTAACCTAAATCTCAATTTGAGCTTTACCTAAATCTTAATTTGAGCTTTAGTCCATCTACATCCAATATCTTCAAATATTGAATCAAATCTTAAGATCCCTTCTTCCATGTTCTTCTAATCCATCTTATTTATCTTTTCATCATCTCCTCTTTCCTTCTAATCATCTATTCCCACCTTTTTCATCCATATCCATCTAATCTAACATCATGAATCCTTATCCTTCTTCAATGCAACCAAAAATAGTAGTCAAGGGAAATCCCAATTATTTCAATGATGATAATGAAAGTCTTGTTGATCAAGACAAGTATCATACAAAATCCAATCAATCACCCAATCAATTCCATCATGCCTTCACCCACACCTACTAGCACTCCTTATGCTACCTTTGATAAGAGATATCCAGTGTCTTCCCCATCCACATATTCATCATATCATTCATCTACATCTTTCTCTTATCCAACATCCACATCCTCCTATGCTAATCCACCATCCCAATCTTCCCATCCTAATTTTCTATCCCACTACCCTTACTACAATCCACCACTTGTATCCCCTTGTCCTAATACACCAACCACATCGTCCTATCCCAATCCACCATCTCAATCTTCCCATCCTAATCTAGTATCCCAATACACTTACTACAATCCACTATCCATGTCCTCTTGTCCTAATCCACCATCCATGTCCTCTTCTCCTAATCCACCATCCACGTCTTCCTATTCTAGTCTAATATCACAATATTCCTACCTTAACCCTCCATATAATCTTGATCCCCCCACGAATCCTAATCCTCCACCTACTCTTAGTCTTCCATCCAAACCCATTACTCCATATAATCCTAGTCCACCAATCCATAATCCTAGTCCTCCACCCATTCATAATCCTTCATCTACTCACATCACCCCAGCTAAGCCCAAAATATGCAAGTTTCTCACTCCATAAGTCCTCCAAGGACTCCTGACAAAGAATACATCCCAAACTCTAAATCCTGAAGTTGTGGAACCATGCTTCCGCACTCCCCCATGTACAATCATTAGTGATGAGACCCATCTCCATCCCACACCTATCATTACTGTTACCACCGGGTGCCATCACAATAGTGGTTTACAATTTCTGGGAGGAACTGATTTTTGCTGAAATCACATATTTTTAGAAAATATAATGATTTAGGCCTTAAAAAGTTCCATTTAAAGCATTCCAATTGAAGACGGTTTGATCAAACTACCTTAGATCAAACCCCCTTGGATAGAACCCCGCTAGTTTTAAACCATACCTATAACAAAGTCTCCTTTACACCAATCAAAATGCTGAAAAAAATCCACTTTTGATTTACCTTTTGGAGGATCAAATGAATTTGTTTAGAATTTAGTTTTTGTAAGTGTGTAGTCCTTATTATAAGCTTTCCAAAAAGTATAATTTTAAATAATTTTAATTTTAAATTATTATATTTATTTTTTATTTCTTTTGAATGTACATTTTTCACCGAAAATCAAGCTCTTTGTTTTGCACATGTGGAAAAATAGCATATTATCAAAAAAAATTAAAAATATGAGTGCACTAGATATTTAAGTCCTTGATCCAAAAAATAAAATTGAATTTTGATACATACAAAAAAAGTTACGTTATATAATGCTATGTTTGAATTATAATTGGTTTGACTTAAAAAATTGATTAAATAAAAATATTCAATAAAAAACTATCTAACCAAGTGGAAGCACTAGATATTAGAGTTACAAATCTAAATTCGAAAGAATTGAAATTTTATCCTTCATGGAAAAAATGTTATGCGTTATACGGTGAGCATCACTTTTTAAAAATGTTGTTTTCTGAAAAAAACTAGTTTTCAAGGGAGATGGAAAAAGAAGTGCAATGTGATTCCAAAATTTATAAAAAAAATATATTTAGAATCTATAGACAAAATTTCACAAAACTCTAGTCTACATCATCTTCAAATTCCTCATGGTTTAGCCGCTATAGTTGCCCGAAAGTGAAGATTTAGTTAAAAAAAATTATTCCAGTGTCCAGTTTGGCCAAAAATTGTAAACCACTATTATGGGATCACCCCACCTCTAACACCACCCAAACCATTGAAACCATTAAACCCATCAAATCCATTGAACCCCCATCTTCTACTCCAAAAGCTGCCAAATCCATTGAAGATAACCAAACCCAATCCACTCCTTCTACTCCTAGATCCAGCCAATCCATCGATGACACCCAAATCTAATCCACTCCTCCCACTCATAGTATCACCAAAATCCATTCCCATGAACTTCATGAATCTTCCATCCTTCCATCTCCCCCACTCGAGGAGTCCCTCCAAAACTCCATCATCATGCCACCCATACAAGATGAGTGATGCCAAGCTCTTGATCCAAAGCATACTAACATATCCCCTTCTCTACATCAAGATCCTACCATCCCATCTAGTCCACCTCAAGATCATAGTCCCCCATCCATTCCATCCCATGATCCCACACTCAAGATCCAACCACTCCATCTTATAAGCCCTTATCACCCACTGCCACAAATTAAAATCCTATCATATCACCTGATCCCTTTCCTAATCCCTTATCCCTCACTCCTCCCGATCACTATCCTATCATCCTATCTACCCTAATTCAAGATCGTAGTTTCCCATCCATTACATCCCATGATCCTTCATCGCCACCTAACCAAGCTAGCCCAACACCACTTCTATATCCCCTGGATACTCTTACATTTATCCATGTTGGTTTCCTTGTAGAAGAGGAACTGCGCATATATGCCATGCATCCTCCCCCACCTAATAATGGACTCAAATCATGTTTCCAAAATAGCAAGTATCCTACTATAGATTGAATTCTCAAGATCATGAACTACCAAGGAAAAGGTTTAGGCCTTCATGAGAAAGGAATTTTAGAGCCCATTCATGTCAAAGAAAATACATGTACACAAGGTCTTGGATATATCTCTCAAGAATCGTAATCCAAAACTGTTTCTACAAGCTCTATACATCCTAAGCGAGCCTCTTCCAAAATAATAATAGGATCTTCCCATCACTCCACCAAACCTTTTGCGACCATCCACCTCGATCATATCACCTCAAAAAAACCATCCATATTCCTCCTTCATCTTGCAAATCCATTTTGGGTCCTTATGTCCCTCCATCTACCATCTCCCACCCTTCATCTACTCCATTCATTATGGTTCCTTATGTCGCTCCATCCACTATCACACATCCACCACATACTAAGTCCATTTCAGGACCTTATATCCCAAAATTACATCTTCCATCTTTTCCTATTCCTCCTTTCATCCATCCATCACCTATCCATATCACCCATCATAAGCATCCCACTCTCATGTTCCCTAATTAGGGAATGTACCTACACATTCCCCATCCACATATCATCCCCAAAATCCTACCTCCATCACTCCATTCATGTTTCTTCTACATCATCCATCTCCTCATACCCATCCTCTTGCTATTAAAATCACTTCAAATGTTAAAGTAAAAATGCATGAATCTAAACATCCACATGAATCTAAAGCCCCTCATGTCAACTTAAAAATAAATGTTGATGAAAAGAAAAATAAAATCTAAAATCCAAATCAAACCCATAGGCCACAAAGGCCCACCAAAGAAAAAAGATGCAATGCCTTCAAATGAAAAATTTGTAACAACATCCAAAGTTGCTAATCATGCACACCCTCCATCTCCTAAATCTATTTTGGGTCCTTATGTCCCAAAATTCACTATCCCATCTCCTCCATTCTTCCCACATTCTCCATCCATTAATCCTCCTATCATTTCATATCCACCACCATATGTACCAATGTTGGTCTTGCAAACATTTCCCCATCATACATCCACCCCATCATCCCACCCATACACTTTCCAATATCCCATCCATTATCCCACATATCTCCCACATCAAATCCCTTTAATCTATTCTCTTGCATAATCCATTTATCTTAATAAGGTTGTACCAACATCCAATAGTCACTTCACACATGGGCTCTTAATACCTCATATGGAACTTGATGCTTAAGTCCTTCATCCATCTCCTTATCACATATCTTCTAAATCAATTTATCCATATCCCTCTTCTTATCCATCTCCATCTTCATACTATCCAAAAATCCAAAAAGTCAAAAAATCCAAAAAAAATTTAAAAAATAAAACCAAAAGAAGTCCAAAAAAAGTCAAGAGAAATAATTTGTCCAATGGTGAAAACTTGACAAACAAGCGCCTTGGATAAGTACCATAATGAAAACCTGAAAAACATGTGTCATATCTAAATCCCCCATCTAGTTTACTTCCATACTTGGGAGCAACTGCATCCACTTCACCCATATCCTACATCCCACCTATCTTACACACCTTATCCCATTTATCCCAATCCCTCAATCCTCCTTGTGATCTTGATATATATAGGGGAAAACATATATACATTCTTTGTACACCTCTTGGCATACATTCCCCTCACCTATAAACTATCCTAATCCTTATCCCCATCCATCTACCTTGTCTATCCACCCATCATGCTACCATCAATCTCCCTTCCTTATCTATGCATTCTATCCATATCCATCTCACTCCCTTATTTTCCCATCCTTCTATCTTCCATCCCTCTTGCCTCACCATACATGACATATATTGAGTGGGGCATATTTTTGATTTGTAACATAGTCCTTGGAGACATCATTAATCAATCCTATCATTCCTTCCATCTCCCAATCCTTGTCTTCCCACCTACCCATCCAAGAGAAAATCCTTTCCATATATGCATCCTTATCTTTCAACCTAGGTCTCTCCAACAGAAAGTTCTTTTCATCTCCCCATCCTTATCTTATTAGCCATCAATCATATTATCCTTTCTACCCCCCATTCTTATCTCCCTATCCATTTGTCTCTGTCCTCATCCCATCTCATAATACCTTGTCATTGGTATCTAGATATAGCCTACCCCCTCATGCAACCCAATATCATCTATCTCATTATCATCAATTGATCCCACTTCTTTCACACATATTTCTGATCTTCTATCACTTTTGATCACTCATCTCTCCATCATGCCATCCTCCCAATTCATCTTTTGATGATTTTAATAACTATCCCATCCCTAAGCTTTACCTAATCCACATCTTCTTCATATCACCATCATCCTATCTTATCCACCAAGTCTATCTTGTCTCATCATATCAGTTCCATCATTTTATCCACCTATCATGGTCGTTTCATCATCCCTTGTCCATTGTCTATCTTTTGCCTTTATTCGAGCTATGTTGCCCCTACACTTTCACATAGGAAAGGTCAAACATTTGATCCACCCTTGGGGAATTTTGTCCATCTAGTCTCGAACATCCATCATGGTCTCCATTGTCCTCTTTCTACTTTTATCCCTGGTTAGTTTTCAGTCTTTTATCAAACTATGAGGGCTCTATGCTTTCATGTAGGAAAGGCTAATCATTGATAAGCCCTCGAGCCCCTAGGTCTTTAGGGTGTACCTGTCTTGCATCTTGTGTCTTGTTTTAGAGTATATCCCTATCTAATTGGTTCTTCATAAACAAGATCCACCAGTATCATGAGATTCAATGGGTTTTGAGTATCCTATGTCATGTCGATCTCTTAGTTTACTCTCCATCTTTGGTCTTAATAGGATGCATCCTTCCTACATCAGAACACGTCGATCCCATCCACCTTTGATCCTATGGAAAAGGACATTTGAGACTAATTGTGATCTTCTAATGCTTTTGGATTTTTTTTTATCATTTTAGCTTCATATCATACCTCATCGAGGTTGCCTTGATCTATCATATCATGGTGTGCTTTGAATGGTAAGCATAGGGGAATATCTTGATCTTTTTTTTACCTTGTCTTCTTGGTTTTCCCACGTAGTACCCACCAAGATCCTTGTGGTCTTGTGTTATGTTGGGGAATCCTTTTCTTTTATAGTTTTCCAACATTGTCCCTACCAAATCCCCCATGACTTTGGGATGTTGGACTAACCTTTTGTTTGTTGTGTCAGTCAGATGCATGTGATACAAAGTCACCTTGGTTCCCCATATACCCTGGTGCATAGTATCTCATTCTATATTAAATTAAGTGCTCATTACATTGCAGCATAACACATGAGAATTAAATTTCTTGATTTGGTTACTATCCATTCATCTCCTCATCTCCCATCCATTCACCCTAAATGTTTCTCATCCATTCATCCTTTATTTCTCCTCATCTATTTATCCTATCCTTTTTGATCCCTCCACTTCCTCCATCCTCATAATATCATCATCTCTTCAATCTTCTTAAGATAATATATATTTTTTACTCTAAGAATATTTTCTTTCATTCTTTTCATTCATTTCAACAATCTCACATCTCCATCTAATCACATCCCTGGTCTTGTTCCCATCCTTTCTACAAGCCTTGATCCAATCATCATCATTGGGATGTATCCTTCCCTATCCTTTTCTATTGTTTTGGGATGTATCATTCCCTATCCTTTTGTGTTGTTTTGGGATGTATCCTTCCCTCATCAACAACACTTTATAATCATCATTGGGATGTATCCTTCCCTATCCTTGTGTTTTTCTAGGATATATCACTCCATCATCAACAACACTCCATCCATTATCAACCCATTTTGGCTTGTAGCTTGACTAGGCCAACATAACATTTATCCTTAATCCATCAGTGCTTCCTTTCTTCTCATCTTCTCTTCCCAATATCATATTGCTTATCATCCTCTTCTATCCACCAGTTTGCATCATCTTCCCCATATGCCCTTTCATCCTCTCATCCATTTCGAGAGCACACCCATGTTCTCTTCAACTGACATGTCCTCTCGAGGGGGCATCCTCAATCCCTAATCTTCATCTTCACTCTTATCATCCTCCTTCCTAGTCACTGCTTTGAAGTCTGGAGAATCTTTCCCAATATAATCATATTCTTTCTAGTGCTATCTTTTAATCTTCTTTGAAATTATGCTACTTCATAATACCATCTCAAAGAGGGGAAAAATGTAGACACCTAAATTTGGCCACTTATGTTTGGTCAAATTTATCCCTTTTCATCTAATTATCCTTTTATTTGTATTAATTAAGTAATATTACTATTATTTAATTAATACCCCTAAATTCCTCTAAATCCCTAAGGTATTTGGTTAAATAATTAAATACCTTACCCTTTATTCCTTTCCTTCAAGGAGTTAAATAAATAATCCATTTATTTAATTCCCTTTAAATCCCATCCCCTATAACCTACACTTAATCCTAATCCACCTCCTAATCCCATCATTAGGGATGTGCACATTCATAATCCATGATTAGGATCTGTCACATCCTCCAACTTTTGAAAGTTGGCTTTTAATCCTCATTAGCCTCCTAAATTTTCTCTAACCATTGATTAACTATCCTAATCAACCCCTTAGTGAACTCTCCCCATCTCCCAAGGAATTTTTAATTCCTTTTTTTCTTGCCAAGGTCCTTTTGATGAATTTTGAATTCCTCTCCCATCCTCCAAGGAATATTAAATTCCTTTTCTCTTTCCCATGGAATATTAAATTTCTTTTATCATTCCCATGCACATTAAAAATGAATTTTTAATTCCTTTGGTCAACTCTTTGATCTCAACCCTTAATCTTTCTCCCCCTTTCAATCTCCACTGTCCATTCTATCTTCCTTGGCTAAATGACTATCACTTAGCCATTCTTGCTACCCTAATCATCCTAACTATTCTCAAGAATTCATCCTCTGAATCTCTCAAGCTCATACTACCATTTTGCATCCATAGCCAAATCCATCATCCTTGCATCCAAATCAAGCAAAATCAAGTCATTATGCTGTTGAAATCATTCTAGGAGAACACGTATCAAGCTATCAACAAGGGAAAACAACTTCATCAAGTAGAAACAAGCTAAAAATTGGTTTATTTTCATTTTTAAGTTTGAATTTCATCTTAAGCCCAATCTTGAGTGTTTTTCTTGTTTTTATTCTCTTGCTTTATTTCTTTCATTTTAGGTAGATTAAAAACAATGCACATAAGTCCTTATCTTCAGGTCTGAGAAATATTTGTACTTCAAGGGACAAATTTTAATCACATGGGTGACCTAGAAATCGATACAAGGGTTTAACAAAATACTCTTCAAAGTATAAATTATGCACGACTTCGCATATTTGCTATCCCAAATTAAGGTCAATGTATGTATTGGCCTAAAATCACCATCTTTATCTATTTCTTTTATTTTTAATTATTCTCTCCAAAGTCCCTAAACTTGTCCTTCATATAAGATTAGATGCATAAATAGAGAATAGTTTTTGAAATTGATTGCATCACTATTATTTTTTATCATTTCAAGGGCCTTGTTTAATGCATTGGCTAGGTACTCTACATAATCAAATGGCCGAGCATCTCAATTTTGTATGTCTACTTCCATAAACATAGGAGCTATTGACATGAGGAAAGGAGCACCTACTTTGAGTACTTGTCTGGAAGAATAATAGGTGTATTGAAAGTATTGTTTAAATAAATCCACATGCAAGGGAGGATGTTCATTACTAGAAAACTATTGATTTTATTCCTTATGTCCTGGGGCATATGCAATGGAAATTTCCACCTCTTATCATAAATGGTTGGTTCATAGTACAATGTAGTTGAAAGATAGTGCAGATGAAATATTTGGAAATAATGATAAATTCAAACCCATCCTCCAACTGAATTTCCTATGTTTTGGGATTATATCTAGGAGCTAGCATCTTAATCAACTCCATATTGAAAAATACATTAAGTACAACCAATTTACCTAGGTTCATTCTCCATGGGTTACTTATAGGTTGGAACTTATATTGTTTCCTATAATGGTAGTTAAACAAGTCATACCCCCTTTGTGGTGTCCACACATCACCCAAGTCCTTATGTTTATCCCATAACTTGTCAGCTGGATGATTTAATTGTGCACTTCTTTTGGACCTCATCCTTGACCTAGGATATTGATCAATTAAGTCTTGATTCAGAGGTATGGTCTCTATTTTTTCCTTTTTAATTTTGGTGTTTCTAAGGTTCCTTCCATAATATAAACTCTATATTTTCTTTTCAATTTACTTGCTTTCAAAATATTTTCTTAGCTCAAACTTTGTGTACTTGTATGACATTTTCCTACTCTAAACTCCTCACTATGCAAAAATGTTATATCCCAAGTTCGTCTCCCTCGCTATTGCTCTCCGTGTGTTTCTTGGATTTTGAAAATCAAAATGAGATCAATATTTGATATACATTCTTCAACTCTGATTCATAAATGACACACTTTTTCACTTTCTTTTCATTAGGCTAGTCATTAAATTTTGAATATCTCTTTGATATCTTTGATTGTAACATCAGTAGAAAATTAATCATATTCATGTATTGAAGGGACCGTAACTCTTCTCCCATTGATATTTATCTTTCTCTTTGATTAATTTTATGACATTACTTCCCTTTCAGAGTATTGATGGGATGTTGAATAGTCTCTCCCCGATATACCTTCGTCCTTCCAATATCTTTACGTAGACTTAGAACTTATATTTTATTACTATTAATAAAGTTTTCCCCTTTTATGTCATTGGGTCATTGAGGGGACCTTTGGTTATATCCCACTGACAATCATCACTCCCTTCAATTTTCTTGTCTTTGGTAGCTTCATCATTTATTGGAAGGACACACTCTTCTGTAAGCCCGATAACCTTATTTCTACCTAAAATCACTTGTCACTGAATATTTGGCAATGAATAATACAATAAATCTCCGTTTCAATATATATTTTTTAAATATCTCATAGTGTCATGTGTTTTGGCCTACCAATGGGACACCATGTCTTATCTCTTCGATATGATCAAGTGTCTCCAGTATGTTCTATACAGGCTATTGAGTGGACAATGAAGTACGTATTGTTGTTGTATGCCACTCACTGCAATATGTCTATAGTAACTTTCTTTGTCGATCTATCAATGGTATCATGTTAGAAGTCTACTCGATATAATGATGTCATATTGATGGCATGTGTATATTGAATTTTTTTATCGACTCATCGAGGAGACCATGATGAGATTCCCTTTGAAGTGGTATTGTATCTCCAATATTTTTTATAAGGATCAAACATTATATGTTTCTGAGGTGATTCTTAGGGGAGGGTGGTGATTACTAAGAGGATTTTTCTAGATGAATATATTAGACTTTTTTTTATTTACAATAGGTTGTTCTTATGACCATGTAATATGAATTATTTTATAGATCTTGTCACAAAAATTGTTGCATTTCATGTTAAGTGAAATGTAGAACTAAAGGCAATAGATCTTTTAATGTAGGTGAAGTGTGAATAAGGAAATGCAGACAAGTGAAAATTAAGGTGATTTTTTTATCTCTAATAGGACTCATATGCTGAAGGTGGCCTATGTGTCCCTCTAGGGCTTTTTAGGTGGAGGAAATGTCAGGGGGTTAAGATTCTAGGTTTATTTATTGATTATGTCAGTATCTCTATTGAAATAGGCCTCATGATGCATAATAAAGGGTTTTAGGGGCCTATTAATGATGATATGAATGTCATAAATGCAAGAGGGACCAAAAATTAATGTGAAGGTGTAAATAAATACACTTTACAACATTAAATTAAGACAAAATTAAGTCTATTTAGCTTAAAAGGGCCCTAAACCTAATGTGAATTTATAAAACACATAACAAACTAAATCAAGACAACATCATGTTCATTTTAATGTTAATCATTCCCAAATTAAGTGTGAAAATTTAAAGGATGACATTTTTCTACACTTCACAACCTAAAACCTGCAATCACACATGAAAGAGGAGAAAAATGTTCGTTTTTTAGGGAATAAAGGTTTTCCTTGGTCAAACCCTTTTTTGGTAATCAAGCCTTGTAATGAAACAATGATAAAGGAATGATGAAGGAACAAACTAATGTCACAACTCACCACACCTTTATTGAAGCCTTGGAGCACAAGTCAACAATCTTGCATGAAGTTGCCTCAATGAATGTAGATCTTGACCATGAAATTTGATTTGAAACTGTGCTTGAATTGGATCTTCAATGCTAAATCAACATATTAGCTCAAAAACATGCATGATGCATTATACCTTTGACATGATGAGATGGATCTTGATTGCTGCAATAAAATTCAATAATCTTCCACTAAATATCTTAGAAATGTTCTTGAATACTCTAACCATGCTCTTATGAAAATACTCCTGATTGCTCATAAAATTCTAGGTGCTCATGAAAAACTTTCTAGGTGAAACTAAGTGAAATAGCCTTGTATTTATACATATCTTAACATTAAATCTCAAAATTCAAATATCACAAGCTGACATCAAATCTAGGATTTAAAATCATTAAAATGCCACCAAAAACATATTTCAAAGAGGGGTCCTAGGTATAAGTGAGGACCCATTTTCCATGTGGTGAATGGTTCCTAGCTCACTTAGCTAGGACACTCTTCAGACAATGTGGTCAATAGGTCCTAGTTCATTAACCTAGGACACACACCTTCAAAAATTAAGTGTTGTGTAATATCATTTATGAATGTTAGGTTTTCTCAATTGAAATTTGTAATAAAATAGGCTTGGATTTGAATTAAAGGGGCCAACTAAGGTAAATTAACCTCAATTAATTAATAAATCCCTAGATTAGTGTGAAAGTGTAAAGATACACTTTACAACACCCTAAATAAGGCACAATTAAGTCCATTTTATTAAAAAGGTCCCTAAACTTAATGGGAATGTGTAAAACACATTACAACACTAAATCATGGAAACATTAAGCTCATTTTATTATTAATTATTCCCAAACTAAGGAAAAAGGGATACTTTATCCATTAGTACACATATTATAGGTGATATCTTTTAGGTTATAGATTCTTAATTAATAATAGAGACATGTTTAGAGTGATGATAGATATAAATAATATAATTGTGTAACTCAACAATAGAAAAGAAATCTCTAAGTAATCAATGATATATATAATTTCTTTATGCTTAAATTTAAAGACACCTATTTATTCAAAACTACTATGTACTATCATTACTTCATACATGAGTTTTGTTAATCAATTTCTAAAAATTACTAAAGTGAAAGAACCTAAATATAAACACTATGGCTTGAGAAATTTTGAATTTAACTACTTGGTTTAATTATGTGAATATATATTTTTACAAACCTTTATTCCTACATTTTTAACATATAGGTTTGAACAAAGAGGTTGCCCGACTTGGATTTTAGTTAGACAATGATGTAGCCAAGACTCACACAATAAAACTCATGATTAGTTTTTAGAATAAGACAAACAAAAAAAAAAAAGATTCATGAATTCCCTTTATTCCTCATTCCATTCCATCTTTTAAAGACATAAAAAACCTTTTAACTCCTATTTTTTTCTACCAAATCTACCCTAGTATGAAGTTATTATTCTAAGTAATTTAGTATGATTTTTCACATGGCCATGAAATTAACCATTTATTAAAGGATGAAAAAATTAAGACTATTTTACAACTCTCAAATCTAAAAACACCTAAAATTTTGAAACTAAATAAAAATCCAACTTGGTAAAATTTGAAAACATCTATAAGACCTCAATTTGAGGCCTTAGATGACTAAAAATAGCCTTTGAAAGTGTCAAGAATTGCTTGAATGGAACAAGTTTAGTTGATAGCACAATGAGTTCTTTGAGACACTACTCCATGTAATATTTTAGCTTATTTTGACTCGTATGTCAAAACTTGTCACCTTTAAAAGATCCTCCTTCACTTAGGAGTCTTTATTGACCCATTTTTTGAGATATTCTAAAATTCCTTAAGTGGAGAGACTTTGTTAGGATTATTTAAGGGAAATGTATTATATTAAAAATACTAATAAAATCTCTCCACATAAGGAATTTGAGTATTCTATATAGCTAAAATTGTCATATTACTATTGATTTTTATGACATATTACTATTTCAATGGTTTTAATCATTTTTAAGATTGATAATTATCAATGGAAATTCTAGAGTAAATGGAAATAAAAATATTTAATGCATTGAAAAGTTAAATATGAGGATAAACTAGCTAATAGTCCATGACAATTTTAGTAATGGAATATGAAACTTCATCCATGACAATTTATTCTAATTTTCAAGTGTCCAATTAAAATATGAAATTTTATCTATATGAGATTCATATTTTTTTCAATATCTATCTCGTGTGGTTGAAATATATAATAAAAAAATAGAGCCAAACCTAGTCTAACATGATTGTTAAAAAATAAAAATAAAAAGGTAGACAAGATATTAAGATAAATAAAATAAATTTGAACCTATCTTTGATTCTTGCATTCACCATTCTAAAAATGCACGAATTAAACATAAAACTAATCTCTTCTAAATCATTTAACATAACTCCAAACACGAGATAATGTGATCACCAAGAGAACTAAAATTATATGTGTGATTGTTAATTTTTTTTAGAATGTCGAACTAAAGTCACCATTAATGAGTAATTAGTGGTGTAAACACATATTGAATAATTTAATATTTTATAAATTAAAGTTATAGAAATTAATAAAGAAAAAAATTAAAATTTTGTAAATGCTATTAATAGTGAAAACTAGAAAATGTGTAGAAAATATTGATACATTGTATCCAATTTGAATTCATATAATTTCCCACCCTTTTACTATGCTTTACAAATATGTACATATATTCACATTTGTATGAGGAATAAATATAAATGTTGCATCTAAAATAATGAAATATGGAATGTATTGGAATGTGAAAGGAAAATTTTACTTGTCCTAAACATTTTGTTCCATTACTATATTCTACCCTAAATTTAACGTGTAGATACATATCACAAAACTCGTGGCTATTTCCATCCAATATAATCTTCAAACATATCTAATTAGGACTATATATATATCCCCCAATGCTTTATTCATAAATTATATTCCTTGTGATAATGATTGATTTTAAGATCTCCTATGTAAAAAAAATAGTTGGAGTATCAAAGGTGTAATTGACACAAGTTGTTCATGTTTTCGTATTTCCAGATTTAGTGCTCAATAATCTCATTTTTTAGGGTGAAAATATTTCTTCAACTAAAGTTACTTCATAGTAGTACCACCTAGAATTTACTTATTGATTAGAGAATCCATATGAAGGAGGTAATAAATTTTGAACATGCATATGAAAACACTTGTCCATGAATTGTACATTAGATATTTCCTAATGGATGATAGATTTGATTAACACATCTACATCATCCAAAAATCAATGTTTTTGAGATTTTTATGTAATGGTCAAGTATCATATGTGAAACAAAGGATTTTGGTACCCAAATCCTTCCTTGCTCTCTTAGGGTTTTTCCACCTAAAAGGGGAAAGAAGGACCAAAATGCACAATGTTTCATTCAACATTAATAAAAGGATGGATAGGAAATGGATGTGAAGTGTGTGTGTGGATGTGTTTGAATTCTTACAAATGTAAATAAGTGAATGTAAACTAATATAATGCAAGATGCTAGAAAACACAGTGTTGATTGCAAAAGTGAACTAGAAACTTAAACGAATGAAAACATAAACTGATGAAACTAAAAAGAGTGCACCTAGAGGAAGATTACTATTGCTGGAAGATTCTGGAATGTTCTAGAAGTCACTGTTAATGACCACTAGGACTGATTCACCATGTATGGTGAATCAATCCTGCTTCTGATGAAAATTCAAGGAAACAGGTTTTTGACTGCTTAGAGCTAAATTCTGACAAAATCACTTTTCAGGCCTATAGATGGGACTCATTCTCCATGGGTGGTGAATTATTTGACCTACATGAATCAACAAATTTAGGATTTAGTTCTATGGAGCTAGATCTACACTTTTGCTTCCTACAGACCTATCCGCTTCTGAAACTGTCAGATTCAGGTTTGAAAGTGACTTTATGTTGATTCTTTGACTTTTTGAATGAGGAGAGGACTTTAAAAACCTTGCAAATTGATCTTCAATGATTTCCAAACTTCCAAGAATCCTAAATCTGCAAACATAGAATAAGAGAAAGAGAAATGTTGATTGTTAAGGCATGAGGATTTTCCTTGGTTAAACCTCGTTTAGGTAATTAAAACACAATGATGAAAGAATGTAATGAAGCATGAAACAATGGAGTGGATTACCTTGCCATGATGATTGATATTGAAATTATGCAACATAAAATGTAAGATCTCCCCTTGAATGTCTTGCGAAGCTAAATTGATGACTTGCAATGTGAAAGCCCTAACTTGCTTAACTTGATGAATGGATGATGTGAATGAGTTATGAGATTAAGAGATGAATGAGAGATGAAGCATGTAAAATGAGAAGAAAAAAATATATTTATACACACTTGTGCCTTAGTTAACCGTTCATGCCTCATCATAGGCCAACATCAATTGATTTTGAATAAAAACCCGAAAGGAAAATTTAAAAAAATTTGAATTTGGGGACAAGGGGGACTCATTTGCCACCCATGGCGAATGGATCCCACCTATGACATGGAAACATGTGTCAGGGATTAAGTTGTTTTAATGTTGTTTATCAGACTTACATTAAAAAATACACTTAATTAAGACATATGAGGGCATAAAGGGGTCAAATAAAGCATGATAAAGGGATAAATAGTGAAATTGTGCCTAGAAAAGTGTGAAATCTTGTTACAAGACTTGACAACATTTCAAAATAAGACTTATTAATGAATAAAAGGGTGATTTTTTCATGAATTATAATAAATAGAGTCTAGAAGAAAATAGAAATGTCTTACAACACTTCACAATACCTTCACAAGATGTCAATAAAAGCATTTCATTCAATTTGCAAGGCTTCAAGACTTAGTGTGGATGCATAAAATGCCTCACAACACTAGATTAAGGCCTCATTAAGTCCAATTTATCATGAATTAATCCCATGTCAAACAAAGGGTCATTTTTTCTATGAAACATTTAGCCCTGACTTTAGTGAGAGGATGAACTTGCTTCAAACTCATACTAAAGTAGACATTCAAGAGAGATCCTCATGTACAAATGCAGATGAAAAAGAATGACAAAGATCAAAGGAGGTTGTGCAAGTCCCTAGGATCTAAGATCCTAATTCAAACTATCAAGATACAAAATCATGCAATGGAAAGAAAGAAGATTTAAATGAAAAGGTGGATCAAGCTTCGATCATTTGTCCAGCTAGTTGTGGATCAAATCTAGGCTTGTTTGCTTAAAAAGAAATGTGTACTCACTTTGGACCGACGAAACTTCTTGGTTGTCTGTTGGGTGAGAAGGCCAAAAGTATACTCACTTTGGGGACACAAAACTTTGAATCATCTAGGGGGTGAGAAAGCCCAAAAGGTAAGATGCATACGCTAGTTGGTATGCATTCACAAACACAAAGGTGGCTATGGGGAAAAGTCATGCCACTAGATGGACATCCCACTCAACCATATCAAGCTTATACCTCCTAATAACTTTAACAAGGTGCCACAAGGAAATTTTATTTTTGTAGATGTTTTGATTGTCATGTAAAAATTTTGTTAAAGGGGATTTTGCATTTTTCATGTAAGGTCTTCTTCTTAGAGAGTATTGTGCCTAATGTCTCTAAGAGAGGAAAAATTAGGGTTATCAAATCATTATCCATGGTATGCCTCATTTGCATCAAGCCACTCAGTTGATCATACACACTTGGAAGGTATCGAACTGAATGGCACCACCAAGGAGAGGACATGTCACAAGGAAAAAGTAAAGCACGCCATGAAATTTGCACAAAGGTATTATCTATGTATGCCCCCACTTTAAAGTGGTTGCGAGCACCCGTACTGTGAGCAATTGCTTTAAAGTATATGAAGAGGACATGAGAGCTTACCTAGAAAGCCCTATGCCAAGTCATATGTTTCAGATAAGATGTGTCATGAAGAAAGAGAGTATGGGTATGTGTAGGATCATGATGGGCCAAAAAGTGGTGATATGATGGGTATGTGTAGGGTGTATGGCTGACAACTTTTTTTTACCCAAAATTGGTGAAATTAAAAGGTTTTTTAAAGGATATTCTCAAATTTCCATGAATATAAATTATGGTTTACTTTGAATTTAATAAATAATTATTATTCATTTTCTATTAGAATTACGACAAAAAGTCCTGATTGATAGGTTGATTGAAAAAAATCTATATCTTTCAAACAGTATCACATTTTTTGAATCTGAAACATGTGTCACATTCTATGCTTGGCATGTCATAAGATTAAAGAAAAAAAAAGAATTTCATGAAGTTTTGACCAAGTTAAGGTGGTTAGACATACAAGTTTATACTTTTTAAAAGTTGTAATAAAAAAATTCATAATGAATTATTTGTCGGAAAAAAATTACAAAAAATATGCATCACATCAAGACACATGGAGTCCTCTACTTATATCTAAAATACTATAAAAAAATATTATCATTTTATTGTGGTTAGGGTGGTCAAACAAACACCTACTTCTTATTTTTCCTAAAATTTAAGCCTACTACATTGAAATTTGAAATTTTCCCAAATAGATTTTTCTTTTTTTTAAAATAAACCTAGTAGTTTAGAAACTACATTCAATTTTCTATAGATTCTATTCTTACATACTTTTGAAATAATATAGATAACTTATTCAAATTTTTACGTCAAGTTTCCTAACTCTAATTTTTTTGAATTTTTTTCCATTTAAGGGCTTTTTTTTTCCATGATGATCTTGCACACACCCATATGTCACATGAAAGTCAATCTTAAGAAATCTCGTCCACATCCCAAGCTTGCTCTTATCTATTTATGAAATTTTAATGAGTAGACAAAAGAGACAACAACAAGTGGCATACAAGGACAAGGCTATCAAACCCCTTGCCCCCACTTAGTGCAGGAGAAAGGTGAGCCTAAAATGGATGATGGTTAGTATCAAGTAAAGGAATTAGGTGCTCCAACACAAGGAAGAGGACCATAATCCTTGATAGTTTGAAGGCTATTGTTGTGTGAAGCCTTTGATGAAAGTGGAGATAAGTGTGGTATGTCAGTTTTGTTCATGTGGTCATTACATCCATGTGTAGGAGGAAGATTATAACAATATTCCAAGTGAGATGAAGGGGGTGTGTGTTGGTGAGAAGGATTGGTTGTTGTATAAGAACACAAATCCTTGTTAATGTTATGTGTCATTGCTTCATGAGGGATGAGAGTTATATATTTCCCCCATCACCACCATGGGGGTATTTGGGAGAACTAAGTTGAGAGAATGGAAGACAAGGTTTGTTGGGTTGAGAGTGGGATATTGAACAACCTCCTTTAAAGATAGGTGTGAATCTCCAATAACTACTAGAACTTGTGTCTAAAACAGAATGGTTTGTATATGGCTCTTTGGACCATGAGGGTGAGGTTTTGGAAATGTTATGGGAAGGAGGGATAGAATCTAGCGACCCCCAATTATCAGAAAAGAGTTTGTTTGTAGGTGAAGAGTTAGCATCAACTATTGAAGGTGCAAGTTTTGATCGAGGGATGAAAGGATTAGGGGAGTTGGAAGTGTTGTGATCAATTGACACATAGCTTTGTTCATCTGCATCAATCGTGTATATCTTGTTGTATTCAAACTTCATGACACGGTGAAGGGTAGAGGGGACTCCATTCATAGCATGAATCCATGGTCTCCCTAGGATAAGATTGTATGGAAGGGTTTCGTACATGATATGGATAGGAGTAGGAAACACTACTGGTCTGGCCTCAATAGGTAATGCGATCATCCCAAGTGGTTTCCTATGAACATTGTCAAAGCCACGAATATGAAGATCATTA
>VDFB02058242.1:156106107-156280625 GCA_007258455.2 Sequoia sempervirens | reverse complement strand
AGTTTGATATGAACCTCCTTACAAAATTGATTTGTCCAAAGAAATATTGAATGGATTTTACTATCTTGGGGATGGCAATTTTTTCAATAGCTTCCACTCTCTCAAGATCAATTCTTATTCCATCTTTAGAAACTATGTGGCCCAACAATTTTCCTTCAGTCACAACAAAATGGCATTTCTTTGGGTTTAAAGAGATACCATATTCTAGAGCCTTAAGAAAAATCATCTCCAAATGTCAACCATGATCTACTTTCTTAGAATATGTTGTGAGTTCATCTTGATATGCCACCATTATTTCATTGATCAAGTCAAAAAAAGCATTTGTGAGGCCAAATGGCATCCTGAAATATACATATGTGCCCCAGGGTGTAGTAAAATTTGTCTTATACTATTCTGATACTTTCACATTTACTTGGTTGTACCGTGAAAATCCATCCATCATAGATAATGACTCACACCCTATTACCTTATACAACATGACTTACATGTTTGGAAGGGGATAGTTGTCTTTAAGTGAAGAGACATTAAAATTTTGAAAATCTACACATAGTCTTATGTCTCCATTATTCTTGCTGATGGGCACAAAGTTTGAGACCCAAGTAGAATGTATGATGGGTTTAATGATACTCCCTTCTCTAAGTTTCATGAGCTCTTCGTGCATCTTGGGTTGAAGAGTAGGATTTATTGGTTTGTTTTTCTACCTAAAGGGTTTAGCATCAGGCTTTAATGGAATTTCATGCTGAAATAAGTCTTCTCTATATGCTTTAAGGTCATCATACGACCATGCAAAAACATTTTTATACTTTCTTAATAATGTAATCAACATCTCCCTAATCTTAGGACTTATTGTCTTTCCAATGTACACCTTCTTTGGAGCCAATTCAGTTCCCAAATTAAGCTCTTCAACATCTTCCCTCTTCACTAGTGCTTGTTTCACAATTGCCTAGTCATTGCCATCAAATACCCTTTCTAATGCCACTAATCATTTAGGTTTTTTTTTTTGAGTTGTACCACTTTTTGGCCAAACACAATTTATTTCCATGCACTTCTTCAATGAATGCATTGAAATCAATTTCTTGAGCCTCATATTGATCTATACAATGTAGGAATTTAAGTAGTTCTTCTTCACCATTGAACACCTACCAATTCTAAATGTTATTAGGAATTGCAGCTTTGGCCTTGAACTCCACTTGTTAGATAGTAGCTAGTGTAAGATCATCCTTCCTTAGTGCCACATTTGCAAAGAAATTGACCATTATGTTTTTAGATATTTCTACCTAGTCAATTGAAAAGGCATCAAAGGGTTCTATTTCATCCCACACTGCATGTTTATACTATTTCAACCCTTTTTTTTTCATAGAATATTTTCCCCTTGCTTGTGAAAAAATCAACACTAAATCCCAAAACACAGTTAGTACCTTAATCCCATATCTTCTGGAAATGTTTAATCCTAATAGAAAGGATTCATATTTTGCTATGTTGCTTATAAATTTGAATGCTAGTAAAAATGAGTACTTGAATTTTCTACCATTGGGTGAAATGAAAATCAATCCAACTACATTCCCCTCTTTATTGCAAGCTCCATCAAAATATATTTTCCATACACCCTATTTGTTATGAGAAACATCTCTAGCAATTGGGTCTTTATTTTCCAATTTAGGGTTTGAACATTCAATTCTAAATCTTCCAAGGTCCAAATCACAAAAACAATTCATCTAACTTGGATCAAAATTCTCTATGACCTATTCTAATCTTGGCTCCCTATATAACTTGACTTCTCTTCCACTCATAGATAATTTTGTGTAGGATAGGTCTAGTTGAGCATTTCCTCCAACTATTGCAGCTCATTGTCTTGATAATAGCACACCAAAGTAAGGAGGTGTGCTGACTACTATTATGTTAGTTGTGTAGGTGGCCTCTAGGTAGGAATCCAACTTCAGTTCTACATCCCACATTACATTGATGACTAGGATAGATCTATTGTTGCTGGTGTAACATTTTCCATAGGTAGTGTCAACCCATAATCCTAACTCCTTCATAACATCCATTGGCATAACGTTGATTGTTTCCCCTGAGTCAATCATGAAATTTCTCACCAATTTCTTATTTATTAGCAAGGTGGTGTAGAAAGGGTCAATTTGAGAGGGGGTGTTTGTCAGGGTGTCCCCTAAGTATACTTCTATACTTTTTGATTCTTCCCTTTTGACATTGTTGACCTTCTCTTGATACTTTTGGGCTACTCCCTTGTATGATTTGTTCATTTTCTTAAGTATATCTGATAGTAGCTTGAGTGTTTCATTTCTATATTCTTCTATCTTCATCATTTCTAGTAATGGAATTGCCATTTTTATTTGGGACAGAGCTTGGGTGAAATTAAATGAGGGAGGATTCAATATTTCTATTTTAATTAGTTTCTTTTCCTCATGTAAATCCTTTGATTTATTTTTAACTTCACCTTGATCAGTCTTTGTTATCTCTTTAAATTTAGCTTTTTGAGAATCCTTATTTTCTACCTTTCCATTTTTTTCCTGATTACTCCTTTATCCTTTATGAACATCCCCTAGGATTTCCTTCATCTACATTTACTATCATATTTCTTATTTTGTAGTTACTCTTTGCTTGCACTAGTACTACATCAATGGTTAAAGTCTTAATTTCCTTTTCTATTGGTATTTTGAATTGACATTGATTTGTTTCTGATGGTGCTTCTAGTAGATAATGCTCTACATCACTTCCATTTTCCTAATCAAAGAATATATCTTGTCTTACCATATGAACAGTATACCTCTAACTACTCACATCATATTCATACTCATCCTCATCTGATGAATATTCATTATGAATATGGTGAGTTCTCATTGACAACATATTTATAGTGTGTTTCTCAACCTCTTGGTCATAGGGAATGTCTTCCTTTTGAAATAAATGAACCACTACACAATATTTAGGTGGATGTTGCAGTATACATGCCACACACCATGGAATACTTTCTAAAAGATGTGTTTTATTATTCTTTATAGGGTCTGGAGTTTCCTTAAAATTGTGCCTCTGATTCTCATCCACTAGTTTCCCATCCTTCTAGTTAGTGTTGTAAGGTATGTCAGGGAGCCTCGGTCTTCATTTATATAATTGTTATTTTTTTTTGTGTATTTTGTTGTTTGGATTTGGTGGTATTCTAACATCATCTCTTCTACCAATTTTCCCAACAGCTCTTCTATTTTGTTCTATAGTCAATGTAGTTCTTTTTTAGCTTCTGATAGGGATGGAAGGGCTTTATTTCTGAGTTCATACCCTATCTTTGAGTCAAAAGTATTAATGTAGAAATCTACACATATTACTTCTATTTGTTTTAATTCAAGGTCAATCTTGTTATAGACTTTAGCAAACATTATATTGAAATCAACCACTGATTCATTGTATTTTTTTGAAATGCTAGCTATGTATCTCAAGGTGAAATGCAAACTATAATTACTCCCATACTGCTCTAAAAATTTATCCTTGAAATATGCTTGAGAGTTGATTGATGCGTTAGGAAAGTTTTTGTACCAACCCCTTGCATCTTCTACTAGGGATTGCATGAAAAGCTTCATTTTGAGATCTTCAACTTCTATTTCAATATTTTCCATGATAGTTTCAAAACTCTCTATGTGTTCCTATATTGTGATGGCATGAGTCCCTATAAATTTTGGGATGGCATTCCTCCAATTATTGCTAATTGGGCCAGGACAAATTTGATATGAAAAAAAGTCTAGTTATCTATATCTACTTGAAGGTCCTCTTAGAAAATTGTTTTCATTTGGTTGTTGGTATTGGCCTTGAGGTCCCTACTAATATTGATGTTGAGGCACGTTCTATTGTACATTTTGGTGAAAGTACACATTTCTCTATGTGTTTTGCTGAGATGGGCAATATTTGTGGGATGGGATGTATTGTTGGCTAGGGGGCGGGTAAGTGTATGTTGATTGTTCAAAAATTTGAGGAACATTTCGTAGTCTTGTATTCTAATGTGGAATATTTTGTTGTAAGCCTTGATTATGTTTCCTATAGGGATTGGTGTTTCTTTGACCGCTAGGTCTTGAGTTCTATTGTGCACCCTAGTTAGTCAATCCTTGGCTATGGGATATATTGTTTGTTGCATTTAACGTGTTAGGAGTGTTGCATTGGGTTTGTGAGACAGTGCCATTGCCTCTTGTATTTTTTTAGGATAAGGATGAGCTACCAGCATTTATACCTCTAGTTTGTTTATGAGGGGGCACATATCTCGGCCCACTTGTTGTAGGTTGAGCATTGTTTTGAAGCACTTGTTGAGACAACTCATCTCTTTTGTTTTATCAATTTCTTTCTTTCAAGCTCCTTATTTAATTCTTCAATTTCTTTTTTTAGCTCTTCAATAGTCAATTCCCTTTTCTTGGGAGGGCATTGGTGTCTTTTTGTGTAGTGCACTATATGTGGAGAAGAATTTATTGGCTATAGTTGAGCTATTCTATTCTTGTAATCCCTTTTTGCCATATTATATGCTATTTCCTAGTAATTTATTTCCTCAAATGCTTCCATCCATTGGGTATTAGGTTCTTATGTGTGGAAACCAAGGTGTGAATGATGATGTCCATTTTGATCTTATTGAGGAGTATCCATTCTACTTTTCAACATCTCTTCATGTGAGTTGGTAGTACCTTCATTTAATGTTTGTCCTATGACACTATTATGTCCTTGATTTTTTCTAAGTGTGATTGTGTTTTTGTTATGCCTTTTCCTCTAGATTTTGAGCTAGGAGGGGATTTTCAATTATCCCCTTTTCCATATATCCACTTTTTATCTTTATTGCACTGATTAATCTGATGCAATGATCTTCTTCCCTCCATCTTGTAAAATACTAAAATTCTAGAATTCAATATTTCTTATGTACTTTTTAGACATCTAGACACTAACTTCAATACTACTTTAGTAGAGTTTCCACCCACTTTCTGATAAGTGGGAAAGTCACAATTTCTTTGGAATATTTTACTTTTAATGGTTCCTTAATTTTTCCCCAAGAGGATCCTGAACCATTAATTTTTGGCCCCTATGGACAACTCTTGCTCTTGTAGGGTCTTTCACCTAAAAGGAGAGAGATAGGAGCAAAAATGCTAACATGGTTCATTCAAATTATGTTATGTGCAATGTTTTCTAATGTAAATGAAGTTAACTTAACTTAATGCAATTAACTGATCTAAATGAATGAATCTGAATGCAAAATTTAAATTAAAGCTACGTTTGAAAACACATTGTGATATGCAAATAATGAACTAAATGAAGAAAACATGAACATAAAGAAATGAGTTAATCAAAGTGAAACTAGGTGAATTATGAAGAATCTCAAATGTTGTGGATGCTGGTTGAAGTCACTGATGTTTCACAGTGGGACTCATTCACCCAAGATGGCAAATGAATTCTCGTCCTAGTGAAAAACTCTCAGGAACAAGTTTCTATCTTTGGGATCTAGAATCTAAGAAAATTTAGATTTTATTTCTAAGGTGGGACTCATTCACCACAGGTGGTGAATTAGTTCTCTCCCAAATTTCTAAAAATTTAGGAGACAACTTTGCAACACCATATCTAGAAATCACTGCTTGTCGGGTTGTCGAAGTCAATTCTATAGGAAACAGACATAAAACCTTCTCTAGACTTGAAATAGACTTGAGTTCACTTGAAGCACCTAGTTGACTTGTAAACCAATCTTCAACACCAAAAATCTTGTCAAATCTACACATCTAGGTCTACAAACAAACATGGAATAGGGGGGAAATGGTTTAAGGTTAGTGAATAGGGGTTTGCCTTGGTCAAACCCCACTTTTGGTAATCAAACCCTTACTAAAATAATGAAATGAAAAGGAATGATAAAGTAACAACATGCAAATGCTATCAACTTACCAAACCCTTGATGATGCAAATCTGAAGTAATGTTAATGGTTGCTTCAAAGTGCTTGAATAGTGCTTGAAAAGATGTAAAATGCTTGAATGAATAGGTGAATAAGTGAACTTGATGAATGGGGGTTAAAATGAGCTGAAAATTACTTATTTATACACACATTTGCCTTAGTTACTTTTTCATACCTCATCATAGGACAACATCAAGTGTTTTTGAATAAAATACTGAAAGGAAATTGAAAATATTTTGAATTTGGGGCCAAGGGGGATTGATTCGCCACCTATGGGAAATGGGTCCCACCTAGGACCTAAAAAATGTGTGTTGGGAAATATGTTGTATTTAATGTTGTTTGTCAGGATAATACTAAAAAATATACTTCATAAGTATATGAGAGCATAAAGGGTCCAAATAAAGCATGAGAAAAGAATAAATAGTGAAGATGTGCCTAGAAAAGTGTGAAATCTTGTTACAAGACTTTACAACACTTCAAAATAGGACTTGTTGATGAAGGAAAAGGTGATTTTTAGGTGAATTGTAATTAATAGAGGCTAGAAAAGTGTAGAAATGACTTACAATACTTTACAAAACCTTCACAAGACATTGTTATTTGAATTTTAATACCTAAATAAGCATGTTCAAGCAATGCTACAACATAAAATCAAAGCAAAATAAACAAAGAACCATGAAACAAGACCTAAAAGGCCATGAAAATGACAAGGGGCCATTTTTCTATGGCATGGATCCTACTTCATTTTACGAAAGTGTAATTACACATATGTGAAGCTAAATGGCTTTGTAATGGAACAATCAGGGCTCAGGGTTGACTAGGTTCTCCCCAGTAGAGTTTCCAATCTGTTAGATCTCAAAAAGATAGGTTATGAACCTTGAGAGGGTTTGCAGCTCTTTGGGAACATTTTTGGCTAATGAACGGGGCTGATCGATATGTTTGAAATCCCCCTACACTTTAGGCTCTACAAGACCTAGGTGGTTGTACCTAAATGATAGAGCAGTTTTGAAGAGCTATATGTGTGATCTATAATTTGAGAAATTTATTCACAAATACACATGGAAGTATAAAATACAATACTAATGGATTAATTCCTACTGTGAATGTTTTTGAGAACTAGAGGTTTGTAAAGTATATTTCTTTGAATGAAAATGAGCAGTGCCTAATATAATTGGGTGAATGGAGTCAGATATCTATGATAGGTATATCATTTTCCTTGGCTTAACTCTAACTATCAGGAACTTTTAATTGTTTATAACTTGTATAAACATTCAAGGTTGTTAGCTATCAATATCTTTTTACTAATCCCAATGATATATTTTCAGATTACTGTGACTATATAAAGGATTTTAACTCTTGTTTGAAGGAAACCAACTTGAAATGATTTTTTTAAAGGAATTTTAATTCCTGGTGGAAACCTATAAACATGAACCACTTAAGGAGGATTCTAATTCTTTCACATTTAGACCAATTAAATTAATCACACAGTGACATCAAATGTGCCTAGACAAACCATATATATGCTTGATATAATGATTTAAATAATCAAAAGAGAGCACATTGGAGACAACAAAGATAATTTATAAAATTTAAACTCAACAAATAATTGAACACTAGGGAAATTAAAACCAAATTAATGCTTCTTCTCCATTCATATTGCTTTTAACAAAAGATTCTAAAAAATGTAATAGAAGTCTTCATGATTATTACGCTATTCCAAATGCTAGATGATAATGATGATTGATGATGATCAAAATAGGACTTTTTTTTGCTTCTTATATGAGAATCAACAAGCTTCAATCCTTTTACAAAAGATGTCTCCCTTGATGATTTTTATCCTAACTAATTGCATTTGTT
This sequence comes from Sequoia sempervirens, assembly GCA_007258455.2. Taxonomy (NCBI): domain Eukaryota; kingdom Viridiplantae; phylum Streptophyta; class Pinopsida; order Cupressales; family Cupressaceae; genus Sequoia; species Sequoia sempervirens. The sequence goes on along the minus strand of VDFB02058242.1, from coordinate 156,272,853 downwards.
TAAAACATAAAGAAATGATTAGGAGTCTACAACAGATTGTGACACTTTCTCTATTATTCAACGTAGTGAACCCGTGACCTCTCTGGATCTGGCAAGGTTCCCCTCTCCTTGATGAGTCATTTGATTGTTTAGGCTCCTTCAACTCGATGCATATCCCTTCATATTTGAAGAACTTCCAGTCTTGGTGATGAATATATTTATCGCTAAAAAATGATCCATATAGTCTTTTCTGATATGAGTATTAGTATTTGTGATTGTGAATTCCATATTCTATTCAATATACATTATTCCTTCGAGTTTTCTATGGGTGTTCTCCATCATCATTTCTTTCCCATTAATTAGATCGAATTCACATGGTAACACTTGAGCCAATTCACTTTTCCAATGATCTTTCTCTTTAACTTCTCTGTGATCATCAAAGGACAAGGGAAATGGTATATCTAATGGTTGATCAAAATCATCGAGTTTCTCCTTAATTTTAGTATGAAATTTCTTATGGGTATGTGCAAGATCATCATGGAGAAAATAGGCCCTTAAGTGGCTAAGAATTCAAAAAAATTAGAGTTACGAAACTTGATGTAAAAATTTGAATAAGTTATCTATATTATTTTAAAAATATGTAAGAATAAAATATGTAGCAAATTGAATGTAGTTTCTAAACTACTAGGTTTATTTAAAAAAAAAAATCTATTTGGTGAAAATTTGAAATTTCAATGCAGTAGTACTTAAATTTCAGGGAAAAAATAAGAAGTAGGTGTCTGTCTGACCACCCTAACCATAATAAAATGATAATATTTTTTTGTAAGATTTTGGATATAAGTAGAGGACTCCATTCTCAATGTGATGCATATTTTTTTTTTTAAATTTCCATAAATAATTAATTATGATTTTTTATTACAACTTTTAAAAATATACAAACTTCATAGTCCACTCAATTCACCTTTGGTCAAACTTCAAGGAATTCATTTTTTTTTGTTTAATCCTATATTATGGAAGTATAGAATGTGACACATGTTTCGTGATCTAAAATGTGATAACGCTTTGAAAGCTATAGATGTTTTTCATAATTAGCCTATCAATCGTGAGTTCAATATAATTCAAATAGAAAATGAATAATAATAATTTATTAAATTGGGTGCAAAGCATAATTTATATTTGTGGAAAGATCTAAATCCTTTAAAATCCATTTTTGTTTCATCAATTTTGGGTTAAAAAAAAGTCATCAGCCACATACCCTACACATACCCATCATATCACCACTTTTTGGCCCATCATGATCCTGCACATACCCTTATGTTGATTGATCAACTCGTTATACTTTTGGAGGACTTTTCCATTCATAATATCTTTACTAATCAATTCCTCTTTCTTTTCTTCCATGTGTTCCTGTAATCTCTTATGTTCATGGAAAGAAGAGTGTACTTTCACATAGAGTTCCCAATACTGGTTAGCTTGGTCCATCACCTTTTTAAATCTCTTCTTGATTATTTCATACACAACTTTAAACTTTGTGGTCTTCACCCTTTTCTCCAATTCATTACATTTCTCCTCGACCTTTTCACGACAACATTTCTAGTATTTTACATATTTCATGACATCTAACACCTTCTTATCATGGTCCCCCGATTGAGAGTATAATTATGACAAAGAAGAAGAGGGAAATAAATATCTCTATAACTAGCTACCTCTCTTTTCAATTTGTCATTTTCTCTTATTAACTTCTCAACCTATGCCTTGTTGAAGTTGGCAACATTTATTTTCAAATATGCTATTTTAATGGGATCAGTGTCTCCCACTCTTTGCACCAAAATATGTCCAAAAATCTTGTTTGGGTCACTGATTATGGTAGGTCTTTTATCTTGGGGTTATAAGGACCAAATCAAAAAGGTGGCTTCATCTAGCTTATACCCTAATCCAAAGTATAGTTTATCACTTTCCTCTTCTATTAAATGCAATTTCTTATCCCATCTTCTCTTGAAGCTATCAAATACTATGGAAAAACTAATATCCCACCCTAGTAAGAGTAAAACCCCAGCTTCTTGTAGTAATTCCCTTCCTCTCACAGGGGTGATAGCTTCCAATTCTTGCTCTACTTCTTTTCTTAGCTCTTCCAAGGAATTTTCCTCTTGCTCTCGAGTAATATTTTTCATCCTTTCTCTTAGTATTCTTCCATTGTGTTCATAGAAAAATGATTTAAATTATGAAGTTTTAGCGAAACCCCTATAAAAAACAAATTCATGGTTGGCTCGGGCTCTCACATCATCAGAGAGCTCATTTAATGTATCAAACTTGAAAATGCTTATCTCGAGAGGGGGATCATATTGTGTAACAATAGGTATATTTATCTACCTTACTTTGTTATCTTCTTCATCACTTATCCAACCATGGGGGTTTCCATAGAGAAACTAACTTTAGGGGTAGGCTCTAATGGAATATAACTGAGAGGCTCCATCTCTTCAACATCTATTCTAGAATAGGTTGCCACTTGTGTCTCAAAGACCATGGGAGGTACATCTTTAATGAACTCTTTCTCTTTTTTAGTTAATTGTTCCACTCTTTCCAAGGGGTCTTGTACATCATGGTATGCTCCTTTAAAAAGGGGCTCATTTTCCTTCCTCCATGCCTCAACCATCATGATTCTATTATATGAAGTTATCCTCTGTGTTGTTAAGGTTTCATCACAATTCTCTATTACATCATCAAGAAAATAATGATGGTCATACCTAGAAAATTTCTTTGAATAGTTTTGCATTATTGATGAAGTTTTTTGGGTCAAAATTCTTCCTTTTGTTTCCTATTGGAAAGTTATAATGTATGTATGCACATGATCATCATGGAAAAAATAGGCCCTTAAGTGGCAAAAAATTGAGGAAAATGAGAGTTAGGAAACTTGGCGTAACAATTTGAATAAGTTATCTACATTATTTCAAAAATATGTAAGAATAGAATTTATAGTTAATTGAATGTAGTTTCTAAACTACTAGGTTTATTTTATTTTTAAAATCTATTTGGCAAAATTGAAATTCTACCGCAAGAGAGAGGGTACTTAAATTTCAGAAAAATTAGCAAAGTGCAGGTAAGGTTCAACCACCCCAACCAAAAATAAAATTATGTACATTGTTTTATAAGATTTTAGATATAAGTAGACTACTCCATGTCCCGAAGGATGTTTATTTTTTTATGCAATTTGTTTCTAAATAAATAATTAATTATGAATTTTTATTGCTAACTTTAAAAATATAAAAATCATATGTTTGACCAATTTCACTTGGTCAAAACTTCTCTATCATTTTTTTTAATCCTATAGTATGCAAGCATAGAATATGACACATGTTTTGGATTCCAAAATGTGATACCATTTGAAATCATAGATATTTTCTAACTATCAATGACTTTAGTCGTAATTTAAATAGAAAATGAACAATAATTATTTATTAAATTCAAAGTCAAGAATAATTTATATTTGTGGAAATCTGAAAATATCCTTTAAAAACCCTTTTCATTTCATCAATTTTGGGTAGAAAATAATTCATTAGCCACATGTACCCTACACAAACCCATCATATCACCACTTTTTGGCCCATCATGATCCTACACATACCCATGTGCCAACTTACTATCAACTTCTTGATATCCTTTGTTAGAAACAACTATGAAGTCTCCAAAATACAAGGTGCTTGGCATAAGTGGCTGTTTACCATACCTATTAAGGTGGATGCCATTTGACTTGGCCAATTGTATTATGATCTCTAAATATGCTACCCTATTAGGAACTGTTCTTGGTAGAAAAAGTGGTGCTCCTTCAAACCCATATATCCTTATTATGGTGCATTTAGATAATATGTACCAGTCACCCCAATTATGGTTTATTTTCATTCTAGGGTCCTCTAGACACCTAAATTTGGCCACTTACATTTGGTCAAATTTATCCCTTTTCATCTAAATATTATTTTATTTGCATTAATTAAGTAATATTACTATTATTTAATTAATACCCCTAAAGTCCTCTAAATCCCTAAGGTATTTGGTTAAATAATTAAATACCTTACCCTTTATTCCTTTCCTTCAAGGAATTAAATAAATAATCCATTTATTTAATTCCCTCTATCTACCATTCCCTATAACTTACACTTAATCTTAATCAACCTCCTAATCCCATCATTAGGGATGTGCACATTCATAATCCATGATTATGATGTGTCACATCCTCCAACTTTTGCAAGTTGGATTTTAATCCTCATTAGCCACCTAACTTTCCTCTAATCATTGATTAACTATCCTAATCAACCCTTTAGTCAACTCTCCCCATCTCCCAAGAAATTTTTAATTTTTTTGTCTTCCCAAGGTCCTTTTGAGGAATTTTTAATTCCTCTCCCATCCCAAAAGGAATATTAAATTCTTTTTCTCTTTCCCAAGGAATATTAAATTTGTTTTATCATTCCCATGCACATTAAAAAGGATTTTTCAATTCCTTTGATCAACTCTTTGATCTCAACCCTTGATCTTTCTCCCCCTTTCAATCTCCACCATCCATTTTATGTCCCTTGACTAAATGACTATCACTTAGCCATTCTTGCAACCCTAATCATACTAACCATTCTCAAGCATTCATCCTCTCAATCTCTCAAGATCACACTACCATCTTGTATCCATAGCCAAATCCGCCATCCTTGCATCCAAATCAAGAAAAATCAAGTCGTTATGTTGCTGAAATAATTCTAGGAGCACACATATCAAGCTATCAATGTGGGAAAACGACTCCATTAAGCTCAAAAAATGTAAAAAATAGTTTATTGTCATTTTTATCTTTGAGTTTCATATTAGGCCCAATCTTGAGTGTTTTGCTTGTTTTTAGTTGAGCTTGCTTGATTTCTTGCATTTTAGGTAGATTAAAAACATTGCACATATTTCTAGCACACCTGGTGAGACCCACATCATGGGTTTATACTTTCATGTTTGTTGTTGTTTCATATTTTTTAGGTTCAGGTTTTACACGCATGGGTGAATTTGCACCTAACAGAGGCGAATCTGCAGTTAGCAAAGGGAAAATTGAATTCGCCCTTTTTTAAAAAAGGGGAAAAATTGCTTGTAGTAGAACAAAATTTGCAGTGGTCTCTAGGAAACAAGCGAGAGTGCATTTTACTCTTTCCATAGCGAATTATCCCCTTTTCCATTGAACAAGCAAGAGCACATTCACCTCTTTTAATAAAGAATTCACCCCTTTTCCATCAAACAAGTGAGAGTGCATTTGCCTCTTTTCATAGCAAATTAGCCCCTTTTCCATTCAACAAGTGAGAGCACATTCACCTCTTTTCATAGTGAATTGGCCCCTTTTCCATTGAATAGGTGAGAGCACATTTTCCTCTTTTCATAGTGAATTAGCCCCTTTTCCATCAAACAGGTGAGAGCACATTCACCTCTTTTCATAGTGAATTAGCACCTTTTCCATCAAATAGGTAGGAGCACATTTGCCTCTTTCCATAGTGAATTAGCCCCTTTTCAATCAAACATGCAAGAGTGCATTTTCCTCTTTTCATAGCGAATTAGCTCCTTTTCCATCTAATAGGTGAGAGTGCATTCACCTCTTTCCATAGTGAATTAGCCCATTTTCCATTGAACAGGTGAGAGCACATTCACCTCTTTTCATTGTGAATTAGCCCCTTTTTCATCGAATAGGTGAGAGAGCATTCACCTCTTTTCATAGTGAATTAGCCCCTTTTCCACCAAATAGGTGAGAATGCATTCACCTCTTTTCATAGTAAATCAACCCCTTTTCCATCGAACAGGGGAGAGCACATTCACCTCTTTTCATAGCGAATTAGCCCCTTTTCCATCAAACAAGTGAGAGCACATTCACCTCTTTCCATAGAAAATTATCCCATTTTCGATTGAACGGGCGAGAGTGCATTAGCCTCTTTCCTTAATGCATTCACCCATCCTCACAAAACAGCCAAATTTGCTCTAAAGCAAATTTGCCCATCCTTATAGAATGACCAAATTCGCTCACTGAACGACCAAATTTTCTTTGAAGAAAATTCTCTCATCCTTGTAGAATGACCAAATTCGCTCACTGAATGGCTAAATTTCCTCTAAAGAAAATTCGCCTATCCTTGCAGAATGACCAAATTCGCTCATTGAATGACCAAATTTGTTGTGAAGCAAATTCGCCCATCCTTAAAAAATGACCAAATTTTCTCTAAAGAACAACCAAATTTGCTTTTGATAGGGAAAAAATTTCTCATGTAGACAAGTGAATTTTCCTCACACAGAGGAAAATCTGAGGTAAATCCAAGACCTAAATTTCTAGCTTTCAACATCATTTTGGTTATTTTTTCAAGTACTAATCTTCTAACTCGTCTATTTGTGAGTTTCCTAAGTTTTTGCTAATGATTTTTGTAGCTTGTTCTCGTCCATCCAAGACTAGTGGTTGTAAACTACTACCACATTTTTTGTTGAACGATCAATCTAAGACCTTTAGTTAGTCTATTTGTTGTTTTTCATACTAGCTAGGAACACATAGCTTTAATTAGAGGGTCAATTAACTTGTTTTTCATGCTTGGGAGTGACTGTTGACATATCCAATCCTCTTGCGCCATTTCACGATCCTGGGTGATGAGAAATAGCAGTTTACTCTAGTCCAGTTGAGTCTCCCTAGGAGGTGCTAGTGCGTTTAAGCTCTCCCCTTGCACTATGTGCGAGCTTCGGTACCAACCAAAAACATCTAGTAGCTTCTTCCCTTAGCGGGACCTTCCAAAGATTTCATCACCTTGGGGAATGATCCCAACCATGTGTTATCGGCGAGGTATATAAAGGTGGGAGAGCGAAAGTTGTACCTCAATCCAGTTACATCGTGTCTAGTGGAGTGTCAAAGCTAGGGTGATACCTAGATAAGACATGAAGAGCTGGTCCAAGTTTCTAGTGCCTCACTAGGGATCTTGAATTATGCTTGTGATGGGTTGGTGTTCACAGTTGTGCCCCTCATACCATGCATATATTAGGGACTCACGAGATAGCCTTGTTTAGCCTAGATAGAAACCCATGTTTTAGTTGTGGCTTGGTGTAGTATAGGGATGTACACCGTACCTTGAAGTTACTCACCACAAGATCCATTGGGTTCAGATAGAAATCCTCATGGTGGACTATGATAGTCCTTGAGTGAGAGTGTGAAGGTGAGACTGTCATGTCTGTTGATGACCCTGTGCCACTGGAACACTAGCTATCCACCTTCATCAGAAATGGTGATCCAGAGAACCACCCCGGTATAACAAAGTGTTAACCTTGGGTTTTTCACTGAAGGGGATGGGCCTACATCAAGTTTGTAAACCCTTATCACTAATTCTAGATTTGTACTTCCTGGCATGTCTTTTTTGTGCGATACCAGTGCTTTCATTTTCAGTTGAGTTAGCCTAGCATTCTATTTGTTATTTTTTGAGCTTTTCATCCTTTGCCACAATTAGCCCCTACCTTCAGAGGTGAATTTCCCCCTTATATGGGTGAATTTGCATTGTAGACATGTGATTTTTCCTTACAAAAGGTTGATTCCTCATCCCAGTCTAGTCCAGGTCATCTGTTTGGGTGAATTCGTCTTTGATAGAGGTGAATTTTCCCATGGGTCACTTTCTTAGGTGACCCTATTTTTTCCCACTCCTTGGAATAGGTGAGTTATTCCATCCCTTAGGTGAGTCAGTCCATCCCTTAGGTGACTCTGTCAATCCTCATCCATTAAATTCCCCTGTTCTCTAAGAATAGGAAAATTTTCCATCCCCTTGGGTGAATCTATTTCCTATAGGGGAGATCCCATTTTAGTCTGTGTCATCTTGTTAGTCATCCTCCATCAAATCTTCTTGTTTTCACTGAATAAGAAAATTTTCCCCCTTTAGGGGAAAACTTGTTGTCAATCTGAGTCTATATGTCTATCCTTTTTCTTGTCAAATTTTCCCATTCTCTTGGGATTGGAAAATTTTCCACATCCTTGGGCTAATTTTCTCACTTAAATGGTGATTTTTCTTCCTGTCCAAGTCTTCCATTCGACTGAGCCAAGTTTTAGGTGAATTTGTTTGTCGAATAGGCGATATCATTTTTTAGATGATTCCATTCCCTATTCTTACCATTTAAGAAATGGGTGAGCTTGTCACCCCATTAGGTGATCTTGAAAGTCAAATCCACTAGTTTCCCTAAGTTTAGGTGATCCTACTAGCTATTTGGGTGAACTTGCTATGAAATAGGTGAATTTTCTTAGCAAATTCTCCTATTTCTTGTGTCATCTAAAGTTTGCGTGAAATTGCAACCCCAGATAGGTGAATTTTCTCATCAAATTTTCCTGTTCTTATGTGAACCCAATTTTAGGAAAATTTTCCTCACCAGAAAAGGTGAATTTGATTCCAAGAATAGGCAAGTTTTTTTTTTTTGAAATCATTCATCATCCTGTAATCATCATTTTCATCCATATAAATTCATCGTTTACTCGATCAAATCATATAGGTTCATCACAGGACATCTGTAGATCACATATCCACCATCAGTTCATCGATCCCAATCACCTAGACTTTAGTTCAGGAGTTTTTATCCAATTTGACTTAGGTGTCTGATCTTGATAATCACTGATTACACTTACTTAGGATTTCTATCCATCCTAAGTCAATAATCATTACAACCCAATCAATCTGTATCCATCTTGAGGTAGAGTCGATGTTGTAACCATCCTTTTCATAATCCAATACGATCATCAACACCTTATGTCATCTAAGTCAAATCTTTGAATTGGGTTTAGAATCTATTTCATCATCCTCTCTAATCAATCATCCAATCCCATCTCATTAATCAATCTTATTGAATCCCATCACATCCTTCAATCCAATCCCAATCTAAGCTTCAATCTAATCTAAATATGAGCTTTGATCCAATCCCAATCCGAGCTTAACCTAAATCTCAATTTGAGCTTTACCTAAATCTTAATTTGAGCTTTAGTCCATCTACATCCAATATCTTCAAATATTGAATCAAATCTTAAGATCCCTTCTTCCATGTTCTTCTAATCCATCTTATTTATCTTTTCATCATCTCCTCTTTCCTTCTAATCATCTATTCCCACCTTTTTCATCCATATCCATCTAATCTAACATCATGAATCCTTATCCTTCTTCAATGCAACCAAAAATAGTAGTCAAGGGAAATCCCAATTATTTCAATGATGATAATGAAAGTCTTGTTGATCAAGACAAGTATCATACAAAATCCAATCAATCACCCAATCAATTCCATCATGCCTTCACCCACACCTACTAGCACTCCTTATGCTACCTTTGATAAGAGATATCCAGTGTCTTCCCCATCCACATATTCATCATATCATTCATCTACATCTTTCTCTTATCCAACATCCACATCCTCCTATGCTAATCCACCATCCCAATCTTCCCATCCTAATTTTCTATCCCACTACCCTTACTACAATCCACCACTTGTATCCCCTTGTCCTAATACACCAACCACATCGTCCTATCCCAATCCACCATCTCAATCTTCCCATCCTAATCTAGTATCCCAATACACTTACTACAATCCACTATCCATGTCCTCTTGTCCTAATCCACCATCCATGTCCTCTTCTCCTAATCCACCATCCACGTCTTCCTATTCTAGTCTAATATCACAATATTCCTACCTTAACCCTCCATATAATCTTGATCCCCCCACGAATCCTAATCCTCCACCTACTCTTAGTCTTCCATCCAAACCCATTACTCCATATAATCCTAGTCCACCAATCCATAATCCTAGTCCTCCACCCATTCATAATCCTTCATCTACTCACATCACCCCAGCTAAGCCCAAAAAAACAAGTTTCTCATAGACTCACAAAACTCTAGTCTACATCATCTTCAAATTCCTCATGGTTTAGCCGCTATAGTTGCCCGAAAGTGAAGATTTAGTTAAAAAAAATTATTCCAGTGTCCAGTTTGGCCAAAAATTGTAAACCACATTATGGGATCACCCCACCTCTAACACCACCCAAACCATTGAAACCATTAAACCCATCAAATCCATTGAACCCCCATCTTCTACTCCAAAAGCTGCCAAATCCATTGAAGATAACCAAACCCAATCCACTCCTTCTACTCCTAGATCCAGCCAATCCATCGATGACACCCAAATCTAATCCACTCCTCCCACTCATAGTATCACCAAAATCCATTCCCATGAACTTCATGAATCTTCCATCCTTCCATCTCCCCCACTCGAGGAGTCCCTCCAAAACTCCATCATCATGCCACCCATACAAGATGAGTGATGCCAAGCTCTTGATCCAAAGCATACTAACATATCCCCTTCTCTACATCAAGATCCTACCATCCCATCTAGTCCACCTCAAGATCATAGTCCCCCATCCATTCCATCCCATGATCCCACACTCAAGATCCAACCACTCCATCTTATAAGCCCTTATCACCCACTGCCACAAATTAAAATCCTATCATATCACCTGATCCCTTTCCTAATCCCTTATCCCTCACTCCTCCCGATCACTATCCTATCATCCTATCTACCCTAATTCAAGATCGTAGTTTCCCATCCATTACATCCCATGATCCTTCATCGCCACCTAACCAAGCTAGCCCAACACCACTTCTATATCCCCTGGATACTCTTACATTTATCCATGTTGGTTTCCTTGTAGAAGAGGAACTGCGCATATATGCCATGCATCCTCCCCCACCTAATAATGGACTCAAATCATGTTTCCAAAATAGCAAGTATCCTACTATAGATTGAATTCTCAAGATCATGAACTACCAAGGAAAAGGTTTAGGCCTTCATGAGAAAGGAATTTTAGAGCCCATTCATGTCAAAGAAAATACATGTACACAAGGTCTTGGATATATCTCTCAAGAATCGTAATCCAAAACTGTTTCTACAAGCTCTATACATCCTAAGCGAGCCTCTTCCAAAATAATAATAGGATCTTCCCATCACTCCACCAAACCTTTTGCGACCATCCACCTCGATCATATCACCTCAAAAAAACCATCCATATTCCTCCTTCATCTTGCAAATCCATTTTGGGTCCTTATGTCCCTCCATCTACCATCTCCCACCCTTCATCTACTCCATTCATTATGGTTCCTTATGTCGCTCCATCCACTATCACACATCCACCACATACTAAGTCCATTTCAGGACCTTATATCCCAAAATTACATCTTCCATCTTTTCCTATTCCTCCTTTCATCCATCCATCACCTATCCATATCACCCATCATAAGCATCCCACTCTCATGTTCCCTAATTAGGGAATGTACCTACACATTCCCCATCCACATATCATCCCCAAAATCCTACCTCCATCACTCCATTCATGTTTCTTCTACATCATCCATCTCCTCATACCCATCCTCTTGCTATTAAAATCACTTCAAATGTTAAAGTAAAAATGCATGAATCTAAACATCCACATGAATCTAAAGCCCCTCATGTCAACTTAAAAATAAATGTTGATGAAAAGAAAAATAAAATCTAAAATCCAAATCAAACCCATAGGCCACAAAGGCCCACCAAAGAAAAAAGATGCAATGCCTTCAAATGAAAAATTTGTAACAACATCCAAAGTTGCTAATCATGCACACCCTCCATCTCCTAAATCTATTTTGGGTCCTTATGTCCCAAAATTCACTATCCCATCTCCTCCATTCTTCCCACATTCTCCATCCATTAATCCTCCTATCATTTCATATCCACCACCATATGTACCAATGTTGGTCTTGCAAACATTTCCCCATCATACATCCACCCCATCATCCCACCCATACACTTTCCAATATCCCATCCATTATCCCACATATCTCCCACATCAAATCCCTTTAATCTATTCTCTTGCATAATCCATTTATCTTAATAAGGTTGTACCAACATCCAATAGTCACTTCACACATGGGCTCTTAATACCTCATATGGAACTTGATGCTTAAGTCCTTCATCCATCTCCTTATCACATATCTTCTAAATCAATTTATCCATATCCCTCTTCTTATCCATCTCCATCTTCATACTATCCAAAAATCCAAAAAGTCAAAAAATCCAAAAAAAATTTAAAAAATAAAACCAAAAGAAGTCCAAAAAAAGTCAAGAGAAATAATTTGTCCAATGGTGAAAACTTGACAAACAAGCGCCTTGGATAAGTACCATAATGAAAACCTGAAAAACATGTGTCATATCTAAATCCCCCATCTAGTTTACTTCCATACTTGGGAGCAACTGCATCCACTTCACCCATATCCTACATCCCACCTATCTTACACACCTTATCCCATTTATCCCAATCCCTCAATCCTCCTTGTGATCTTGATATATATAGGGGAAAACATATATACATTCTTTGTACACCTCTTGGCATACATTCCCCTCACCTATAAACTATCCTAATCCTTATCCCCATCCATCTACCTTGTCTATCCACCCATCATGCTACCATCAATCTCCCTTCCTTATCTATGCATTCTATCCATATCCATCTCACTCCCTTATTTTCCCATCCTTCTATCTTCCATCCCTCTTGCCTCACCATACATGACATATATTGAGTGGGGCATATTTTTGATTTGTAACATAGTCCTTGGAGACATCATTAATCAATCCTATCATTCCTTCCATCTCCCAATCCTTGTCTTCCCACCTACCCATCCAAGAGAAAATCCTTTCCATATATGCATCCTTATCTTTCAACCTAGGTCTCTCCAACAGAAAGTTCTTTTCATCTCCCCATCCTTATCTTATTAGCCATCAATCATATTATCCTTTCTACCCCCCATTCTTATCTCCCTATCCATTTGTCTCTGTCCTCATCCCATCTCATAATACCTTGTCATTGGTATCTAGATATAGCCTACCCCCTCATGCAACCCAATATCATCTATCTCATTATCATCAATTGATCCCACTTCTTTCACACATATTTCTGATCTTCTATCACTTTTGATCACTCATCTCTCCATCATGCCATCCTCCCAATTCATCTTTTGATGATTTTAATAACTATCCCATCCCTAAGCTTTACCTAATCCACATCTTCTTCATATCACCATCATCCTATCTTATCCACCAAGTCTATCTTGTCTCATCATATCAGTTCCATCATTTTATCCACCTATCATGGTCGTTTCATCATCCCTTGTCCATTGTCTATCTTTTGCCTTTATTCGAGCTATGTTGCCCCTACACTTTCACATAGGAAAGGTCAAACATTTGATCCACCCTTGGGGAATTTTGTCCATCTAGTCTCGAACATCCATCATGGTCTCCATTGTCCTCTTTCTACTTTTATCCCTGGTTAGTTTTCAGTCTTTTATCAAACTATGAGGGCTCTATGCTTTCATGTAGGAAAGGCTAATCATTGATAAGCCCTCGAGCCCCTAGGTCTTTAGGGTGTACCTGTCTTGCATCTTGTGTCTTGTTTTAGAGTATATCCCTATCTAATTGGTTCTTCATAAACAAGATCCACCAGTATCATGAGATTCAATGGGTTTTGAGTATCCTATGTCATGTCGATCTCTTAGTTTACTCTCCATCTTTGGTCTTAATAGGATGCATCCTTCCTACATCAGAACACGTCGATCCCATCCACCTTTGATCCTATGGAAAAGGACATTTGAGACTAATTGTGATCTTCTAATGCTTTTGGATTTTTTTTTATCATTTTAGCTTCATATCATACCTCATCGAGGTTGCCTTGATCTATCATATCATGGTGTGCTTTGAATGGTAAGCATAGGGGAATATCTTGATCTTTTTTTTACCTTGTCTTCTTGGTTTTCCCACGTAGTACCCACCAAGATCCTTGTGGTCTTGTGTTATGTTGGGGAATCCTTTTCTTTTATAGTTTTCCAACATTGTCCCTACCAAATCCCCCATGACTTTGGGATGTTGGACTAACCTTTTGTTTGTTGTGTCAGTCAGATGCATGTGATACAAAGTCACCTTGGTTCCCCATATACCCTGGTGCATAGTATCTCATTCTATATTAAATTAAGTGCTCATTACATTGCAGCATAACACATGAGAATTAAATTTCTTGATTTGGTTACTATCCATTCATCTCCTCATCTCCCATCCATTCACCCTAAATGTTTCTCATCCATTCATCCTTTATTTCTCCTCATCTATTTATCCTATCCTTTTTGATCCCTCCACTTCCTCCATCCTCATAATATCATCATCTCTTCAATCTTCTTAAGATAATATATATTTTTTACTCTAAGAATATTTTCTTTCATTCTTTTCATTCATTTCAACAATCTCACATCTCCATCTAATCACATCCCTGGTCTTGTTCCCATCCTTTCTACAAGCCTTGATCCAATCATCATCATTGGGATGTATCCTTCCCTATCCTTTTCTATTGTTTTGGGATGTATCATTCCCTATCCTTTTGTGTTGTTTTGGGATGTATCCTTCCCTCATCAACAACACTTTATAATCATCATTGGGATGTATCCTTCCCTATCCTTGTGTTTTTCTAGGATATATCACTCCATCATCAACAACACTCCATCCATTATCAACCCATTTTGGCTTGTAGCTTGACTAGGCCAACATAACATTTATCCTTAATCCATCAGTGCTTCCTTTCTTCTCATCTTCTCTTCCCAATATCATATTGCTTATCATCCTCTTCTATCCACCAGTTTGCATCATCTTCCCCATATGCCCTTTCATCCTCTCATCCATTTCGAGAGCACACCCATGTTCTCTTCAACTGACATGTCCTCTCGAGGGGGCATCCTCAATCCCTAATCTTCATCTTCACTCTTATCATCCTCCTTCCTAGTCACTGCTTTGAAGTCTGGAGAATCTTTCCCAATATAATCATATTCTTTCTAGTGCTATCTTTTAATCTTCTTTGAAATTATGCTACTTCATAATACCATCTCAAAGAGGGGAAAAATGTAGACACCTAAATTTGGCCACTTATGTTTGGTCAAATTTATCCCTTTTCATCTAATTATCCTTTTATTTGTATTAATTAAGTAATATTACTATTATTTAATTAATACCCCTAAATTCCTCTAAATCCCTAAGGTATTTGGTTAAATAATTAAATACCTTACCCTTTATTCCTTTCCTTCAAGGAGTTAAATAAATAATCCATTTATTTAATTCCCTTTAAATCCCATCCCCTATAACCTACACTTAATCCTAATCCACCTCCTAATCCCATCATTAGGGATGTGCACATTCATAATCCATGATTAGGATCTGTCACATCCTCCAACTTTTGAAAGTTGGCTTTTAATCCTCATTAGCCTCCTAAATTTTCTCTAACCATTGATTAACTATCCTAATCAACCCCTTAGTGAACTCTCCCCATCTCCCAAGGAATTTTTAATTCCTTTTTTTCTTGCCAAGGTCCTTTTGATGAATTTTGAATTCCTCTCCCATCCTCCAAGGAATATTAAATTCCTTTTCTCTTTCCCATGGAATATTAAATTTCTTTTATCATTCCCATGCACATTAAAAATGAATTTTTAATTCCTTTGGTCAACTCTTTGATCTCAACCCTTAATCTTTCTCCCCCTTTCAATCTCCACTGTCCATTCTATCTTCCTTGGCTAAATGACTATCACTTAGCCATTCTTGCTACCCTAATCATCCTAACTATTCTCAAGAATTCATCCTCTGAATCTCTCAAGCTCATACTACCATTTTGCATCCATAGCCAAATCCATCATCCTTGCATCCAAATCAAGCAAAATCAAGTCATTATGCTGTTGAAATCATTCTAGGAGAACACGTATCAAGCTATCAACAAGGGAAAACAACTTCATCAAGTAGAAACAAGCTAAAAATTGGTTTATTTTCATTTTTAAGTTTGAATTTCATCTTAAGCCCAATCTTGAGTGTTTTTCTTGTTTTTATTCTCTTGCTTTATTTCTTTCATTTTAGGTAGATTAAAAACAATGCACATAAGTCCTTATCTTCAGGTCTGAGAAATATTTGTACTTCAAGGGACAAATTTTAATCACATGGGTGACCTAGAAATCGATACAAGGGTTTAACAAAATACTCTTCAAAGTATAAATTATGCACGACTTCGCATATTTGCTATCCCAAATTAAGGTCAATGTATGTATTGGCCTAAAATCACCATCTTTATCTATTTCTTTTATTTTTAATTATTCTCTCCAAAGTCCCTAAACTTGTCCTTCATATAAGATTAGATGCATAAATAGAGAATAGTTTTTGAAATTGATTGCATCACTATTATTTTTTATCATTTCAAGGGCCTTGTTTAATGCATTGGCTAGGTACTCTACATAATCAAATGGCCGAGCATCTCAATTTTGTATGTCTACTTCCATAAACATAGGAGCTATTGACATGAGGAAAGGAGCACCTACTTTGAGTACTTGTCTGGAAGAATAATAGGTGTATTGAAAGTATTGTTTAAATAAATCCACATGCAAGGGAGGATGTTCATTACTAGAAAACTATTGATTTTATTCCTTATGTCCTGGGGCATATGCAATGGAAATTTCCACCTCTTATCATAAATGGTTGGTTCATAGTACAATGTAGTTGAAAGATAGTGCAGATGAAATATTTGGAAATAATGATAAATTCAAACCCATCCTCCAACTGAATTTCCTATGTTTTGGGATTATATCTAGGAGCTAGCATCTTAATCAACTCCATATTGAAAAATACATTAAGTACAACCAATTTACCTAGGTTCATTCTCCATGGGTTACTTATAGGTTGGAACTTATATTGTTTCCTATAATGGTAGTTAAACAAGTCATACCCCCTTTGTGGTGTCCACACATCACCCAAGTCCTTATGTTTATCCCATAACTTGTCAGCTGGATGATTTAATTGTGCACTTCTTTTGGACCTCATCCTTGACCTAGGATATTGATCAATTAAGTCTTGATTCAGAGGTATGGTCTCTATTTTTTCCTTTTTAATTTTGGTGTTTCTAAGGTTCCTTCCATAATATAAACTCTATATTTTCTTTTCAATTTACTTGCTTTCAAAATATTTTCTTAGCTCAAACTTTGTGTACTTGTATGACATTTTCCTACTCTAAACTCCTCACTATGCAAAAATGTTATATCCCAAGTTCGTCTCCCTCGCTATTGCTCTCCGTGTGTTTCTTGGATTTTGAAAATCAAAATGAGATCAATATTTGATATACATTCTTCAACTCTGATTCATAAATGACACACTTTTTCACTTTCTTTTCATTAGGCTAGTCATTAAATTTTGAATATCTCTTTGATATCTTTGATTGTAACATCAGTAGAAAATTAATCATATTCATGTATTGAAGGGACCGTAACTCTTCTCCCATTGATATTTATCTTTCTCTTTGATTAATTTTATGACATTACTTCCCTTTCAGAGTATTGATGGGATGTTGAATAGTCTCTCCCCGATATACCTTCGTCCTTCCAATATCTTTACGTAGACTTAGAACTTATATTTTATTACTATTAATAAAGTTTTCCCCTTTTATGTCATTGGGTCATTGAGGGGACCTTTGGTTATATCCCACTGACAATCATCACTCCCTTCAATTTTCTTGTCTTTGGTAGCTTCATCATTTATTGGAAGGACACACTCTTCTGTAAGCCCGATAACCTTATTTCTACCTAAAATCACTTGTCACTGAATATTTGGCAATGAATAATACAATAAATCTCCGTTTCAATATATATTTTTTAAATATCTCATAGTGTCATGTGTTTTGGCCTACCAATGGGACACCATGTCTTATCTCTTCGATATGATCAAGTGTCTCCAGTATGTTCTATACAGGCTATTGAGTGGACAATGAAGTACGTATTGTTGTTGTATGCCACTCACTGCAATATGTCTATAGTAACTTTCTTTGTCGATCTATCAATGGTATCATGTTAGAAGTCTACTCGATATAATGATGTCATATTGATGGCATGTGTATATTGAATTTTTTTATCGACTCATCGAGGAGACCATGATGAGATTCCCTTTGAAGTGGTATTGTATCTCCAATATTTTTTATAAGGATCAAACATTATATGTTTCTGAGGTGATTCTTAGGGGAGGGTGGTGATTACTAAGAGGATTTTTCTAGATGAATATATTAGACTTTTTTTTATTTACAATAGGTTGTTCTTATGACCATGTAATATGAATTATTTTATAGATCTTGTCACAAAAATTGTTGCATTTCATGTTAAGTGAAATGTAGAACTAAAGGCAATAGATCTTTTAATGTAGGTGAAGTGTGAATAAGGAAATGCAGACAAGTGAAAATTAAGGTGATTTTTTTATCTCTAATAGGACTCATATGCTGAAGGTGGCCTATGTGTCCCTCTAGGGCTTTTTAGGTGGAGGAAATGTCAGGGGGTTAAGATTCTAGGTTTATTTATTGATTATGTCAGTATCTCTATTGAAATAGGCCTCATGATGCATAATAAAGGGTTTTAGGGGCCTATTAATGATGATATGAATGTCATAAATGCAAGAGGGACCAAAAATTAATGTGAAGGTGTAAATAAATACACTTTACAACATTAAATTAAGACAAAATTAAGTCTATTTAGCTTAAAAGGGCCCTAAACCTAATGTGAATTTATAAAACACATAACAAACTAAATCAAGACAACATCATGTTCATTTTAATGTTAATCATTCCCAAATTAAGTGTGAAAATTTAAAGGATGACATTTTTCTACACTTCACAACCTAAAACCTGCAATCACACATGAAAGAGGAGAAAAATGTTCGTTTTTTAGGGAATAAAGGTTTTCCTTGGTCAAACCCTTTTTTGGTAATCAAGCCTTGTAATGAAACAATGATAAAGGAATGATGAAGGAACAAACTAATGTCACAACTCACCACACCTTTATTGAAGCCTTGGAGCACAAGTCAACAATCTTGCATGAAGTTGCCTCAATGAATGTAGATCTTGACCATGAAATTTGATTTGAAACTGTGCTTGAATTGGATCTTCAATGCTAAATCAACATATTAGCTCAAAAACATGCATGATGCATTATACCTTTGACATGATGAGATGGATCTTGATTGCTGCAATAAAATTCAATAATCTTCCACTAAATATCTTAGAAATGTTCTTGAATACTCTAACCATGCTCTTATGAAAATACTCCTGATTGCTCATAAAATTCTAGGTGCTCATGAAAAACTTTCTAGGTGAAACTAAGTGAAATAGCCTTGTATTTATACATATCTTAACATTAAATCTCAAAATTCAAATATCACAAGCTGACATCAAATCTAGGATTTAAAATCATTAAAATGCCACCAAAAACATATTTCAAAGAGGGGTCCTAGGTATAAGTGAGGACCCATTTTCCATGTGGTGAATGGTTCCTAGCTCACTTAGCTAGGACACTCTTCAGACAATGTGGTCAATAGGTCCTAGTTCATTAACCTAGGACACACACCTTCAAAAATTAAGTGTTGTGTAATATCATTTATGAATGTTAGGTTTTCTCAATTGAAATTTGTAATAAAATAGGCTTGGATTTGAATTAAAGGGGCCAACTAAGGTAAATTAACCTCAATTAATTAATAAATCCCTAGATTAGTGTGAAAGTGTAAAGATACACTTTACAACACCCTAAATAAGGCACAATTAAGTCCATTTTATTAAAAAGGTCCCTAAACTTAATGGGAATGTGTAAAACACATTACAACACTAAATCATGGAAACATTAAGCTCATTTTATTATTAATTATTCCCAAACTAAGGAAAAAGGGATACTTTATCCATTAGTACACATATTATAGGTGATATCTTTTAGGTTATAGATTCTTAATTAATAATAGAGACATGTTTAGAGTGATGATAGATATAAATAATATAATTGTGTAACTCAACAATAGAAAAGAAATCTCTAAGTAATCAATGATATATATAATTTCTTTATGCTTAAATTTAAAGACACCTATTTATTCAAAACTACTATGTACTATCATTACTTCATACATGAGTTTTGTTAATCAATTTCTAAAAATTACTAAAGTGAAAGAACCTAAATATAAACACTATGGCTTGAGAAATTTTGAATTTAACTACTTGGTTTAATTATGTGAATATATATTTTTACAAACCTTTATTCCTACATTTTTAACATATAGGTTTGAACAAAGAGGTTGCCCGACTTGGATTTTAGTTAGACAATGATGTAGCCAAGACTCACACAATAAAACTCATGATTAGTTTTTAGAATAAGACAAACAAAAAAAAAAAAGATTCATGAATTCCCTTTATTCCTCATTCCATTCCATCTTTTAAAGACATAAAAAACCTTTTAACTCCTATTTTTTTCTACCAAATCTACCCTAGTATGAAGTTATTATTCTAAGTAATTTAGTATGATTTTTCACATGGCCATGAAATTAACCATTTATTAAAGGATGAAAAAATTAAGACTATTTTACAACTCTCAAATCTAAAAACACCTAAAATTTTGAAACTAAATAAAAATCCAACTTGGTAAAATTTGAAAACATCTATAAGACCTCAATTTGAGGCCTTAGATGACTAAAAATAGCCTTTGAAAGTGTCAAGAATTGCTTGAATGGAACAAGTTTAGTTGATAGCACAATGAGTTCTTTGAGACACTACTCCATGTAATATTTTAGCTTATTTTGACTCGTATGTCAAAACTTGTCACCTTTAAAAGATCCTCCTTCACTTAGGAGTCTTTATTGACCCATTTTTTGAGATATTCTAAAATTCCTTAAGTGGAGAGACTTTGTTAGGATTATTTAAGGGAAATGTATTATATTAAAAATACTAATAAAATCTCTCCACATAAGGAATTTGAGTATTCTATATAGCTAAAATTGTCATATTACTATTGATTTTTATGACATATTACTATTTCAATGGTTTTAATCATTTTTAAGATTGATAATTATCAATGGAAATTCTAGAGTAAATGGAAATAAAAATATTTAATGCATTGAAAAGTTAAATATGAGGATAAACTAGCTAATAGTCCATGACAATTTTAGTAATGGAATATGAAACTTCATCCATGACAATTTATTCTAATTTTCAAGTGTCCAATTAAAATATGAAATTTTATCTATATGAGATTCATATTTTTTTCAATATCTATCTCGTGTGGTTGAAATATATAATAAAAAAATAGAGCCAAACCTAGTCTAACATGATTGTTAAAAAATAAAAATAAAAAGGTAGACAAGATATTAAGATAAATAAAATAAATTTGAACCTATCTTTGATTCTTGCATTCACCATTCTAAAAATGCACGAATTAAACATAAAACTAATCTCTTCTAAATCATTTAACATAACTCCAAACACGAGATAATGTGATCACCAAGAGAACTAAAATTATATGTGTGATTGTTAATTTTTTTTAGAATGTCGAACTAAAGTCACCATTAATGAGTAATTAGTGGTGTAAACACATATTGAATAATTTAATATTTTATAAATTAAAGTTATAGAAATTAATAAAGAAAAAAATTAAAATTTTGTAAATGCTATTAATAGTGAAAACTAGAAAATGTGTAGAAAATATTGATACATTGTATCCAATTTGAATTCATATAATTTCCCACCCTTTTACTATGCTTTACAAATATGTACATATATTCACATTTGTATGAGGAATAAATATAAATGTTGCATCTAAAATAATGAAATATGGAATGTATTGGAATGTGAAAGGAAAATTTTACTTGTCCTAAACATTTTGTTCCATTACTATATTCTACCCTAAATTTAACGTGTAGATACATATCACAAAACTCGTGGCTATTTCCATCCAATATAATCTTCAAACATATCTAATTAGGACTATATATATATCCCCCAATGCTTTATTCATAAATTATATTCCTTGTGATAATGATTGATTTTAAGATCTCCTATGTAAAAAAAATAGTTGGAGTATCAAAGGTGTAATTGACACAAGTTGTTCATGTTTTCGTATTTCCAGATTTAGTGCTCAATAATCTCATTTTTTAGGGTGAAAATATTTCTTCAACTAAAGTTACTTCATAGTAGTACCACCTAGAATTTACTTATTGATTAGAGAATCCATATGAAGGAGGTAATAAATTTTGAACATGCATATGAAAACACTTGTCCATGAATTGTACATTAGATATTTCCTAATGGATGATAGATTTGATTAACACATCTACATCATCCAAAAATCAATGTTTTTGAGATTTTTATGTAATGGTCAAGTATCATATGTGAAACAAAGGATTTTGGTACCCAAATCCTTCCTTGCTCTCTTAGGGTTTTTCCACCTAAAAGGGGAAAGAAGGACCAAAATGCACAATGTTTCATTCAACATTAATAAAAGGATGGATAGGAAATGGATGTGAAGTGTGTGTGTGGATGTGTTTGAATTCTTACAAATGTAAATAAGTGAATGTAAACTAATATAATGCAAGATGCTAGAAAACACAGTGTTGATTGCAAAAGTGAACTAGAAACTTAAACGAATGAAAACATAAACTGATGAAACTAAAAAGAGTGCACCTAGAGGAAGATTACTATTGCTGGAAGATTCTGGAATGTTCTAGAAGTCACTGTTAATGACCACTAGGACTGATTCACCATGTATGGTGAATCAATCCTGCTTCTGATGAAAATTCAAGGAAACAGGTTTTTGACTGCTTAGAGCTAAATTCTGACAAAATCACTTTTCAGGCCTATAGATGGGACTCATTCTCCATGGGTGGTGAATTATTTGACCTACATGAATCAACAAATTTAGGATTTAGTTCTATGGAGCTAGATCTACACTTTTGCTTCCTACAGACCTATCCGCTTCTGAAACTGTCAGATTCAGGTTTGAAAGTGACTTTATGTTGATTCTTTGACTTTTTGAATGAGGAGAGGACTTTAAAAACCTTGCAAATTGATCTTCAATGATTTCCAAACTTCCAAGAATCCTAAATCTGCAAACATAGAATAAGAGAAAGAGAAATGTTGATTGTTAAGGCATGAGGATTTTCCTTGGTTAAACCTCGTTTAGGTAATTAAAACACAATGATGAAAGAATGTAATGAAGCATGAAACAATGGAGTGGATTACCTTGCCATGATGATTGATATTGAAATTATGCAACATAAAATGTAAGATCTCCCCTTGAATGTCTTGCGAAGCTAAATTGATGACTTGCAATGTGAAAGCCCTAACTTGCTTAACTTGATGAATGGATGATGTGAATGAGTTATGAGATTAAGAGATGAATGAGAGATGAAGCATGTAAAATGAGAAGAAAAAAATATATTTATACACACTTGTGCCTTAGTTAACCGTTCATGCCTCATCATAGGCCAACATCAATTGATTTTGAATAAAAACCCGAAAGGAAAATTTAAAAAAATTTGAATTTGGGGACAAGGGGGACTCATTTGCCACCCATGGCGAATGGATCCCACCTATGACATGGAAACATGTGTCAGGGATTAAGTTGTTTTAATGTTGTTTATCAGACTTACATTAAAAAATACACTTAATTAAGACATATGAGGGCATAAAGGGGTCAAATAAAGCATGATAAAGGGATAAATAGTGAAATTGTGCCTAGAAAAGTGTGAAATCTTGTTACAAGACTTGACAACATTTCAAAATAAGACTTATTAATGAATAAAAGGGTGATTTTTTCATGAATTATAATAAATAGAGTCTAGAAGAAAATAGAAATGTCTTACAACACTTCACAATACCTTCACAAGATGTCAATAAAAGCATTTCATTCAATTTGCAAGGCTTCAAGACTTAGTGTGGATGCATAAAATGCCTCACAACACTAGATTAAGGCCTCATTAAGTCCAATTTATCATGAATTAATCCCATGTCAAACAAAGGGTCATTTTTTCTATGAAACATTTAGCCCTGACTTTAGTGAGAGGATGAACTTGCTTCAAACTCATACTAAAGTAGACATTCAAGAGAGATCCTCATGTACAAATGCAGATGAAAAAGAATGACAAAGATCAAAGGAGGTTGTGCAAGTCCCTAGGATCTAAGATCCTAATTCAAACTATCAAGATACAAAATCATGCAATGGAAAGAAAGAAGATTTAAATGAAAAGGTGGATCAAGCTTCGATCATTTGTCCAGCTAGTTGTGGATCAAATCTAGGCTTGTTTGCTTAAAAAGAAATGTGTACTCACTTTGGACCGACGAAACTTCTTGGTTGTCTGTTGGGTGAGAAGGCCAAAAGTATACTCACTTTGGGGACACAAAACTTTGAATCATCTAGGGGGTGAGAAAGCCCAAAAGGTAAGATGCATACGCTAGTTGGTATGCATTCACAAACACAAAGGTGGCTATGGGGAAAAGTCATGCCACTAGATGGACATCCCACTCAACCATATCAAGCTTATACCTCCTAATAACTTTAACAAGGTGCCACAAGGAAATTTTATTTTTGTAGATGTTTTGATTGTCATGTAAAAATTTTGTTAAAGGGGATTTTGCATTTTTCATGTAAGGTCTTCTTCTTAGAGAGTATTGTGCCTAATGTCTCTAAGAGAGGAAAAATTAGGGTTATCAAATCATTATCCATGGTATGCCTCATTTGCATCAAGCCACTCAGTTGATCATACACACTTGGAAGGTATCGAACTGAATGGCACCACCAAGGAGAGGACATGTCACAAGGAAAAAGTAAAGCACGCCATGAAATTTGCACAAAGGTATTATCTATGTATGCCCCCACTTTAAAGTGGTTGCGAGCACCCGTACTGTGAGCAATTGCTTTAAAGTATATGAAGAGGACATGAGAGCTTACCTAGAAAGCCCTATGCCAAGTCATATGTTTCAGATAAGATGTGTCATGAAGAAAGAGAGTATGGGTATGTGTAGGATCATGATGGGCCAAAAAGTGGTGATATGATGGGTATGTGTAGGGTGTATGGCTGACAACTTTTTTTTACCCAAAATTGGTGAAATTAAAAGGTTTTTTAAAGGATATTCTCAAATTTCCATGAATATAAATTATGGTTTACTTTGAATTTAATAAATAATTATTATTCATTTTCTATTAGAATTACGACAAAAAGTCCTGATTGATAGGTTGATTGAAAAAAATCTATATCTTTCAAATGTATCACATTTTTTGAATCTGAAACATGTGTCACATTCTATGCTTGGCATGTCATAAGATTAAAGAAAAAAAAAGAATTTCATGAAGTTTTGACCAAGTTAAGGTGGTTAGACATACAATTTTTATACTTTTTAAAAGTTGTAATAAAAATTCATAATGAATTATTTGCTTGTCCAGAAAAAAATTACAAAAAATATGCATCACATCAAGACATGAGTCCTCTACTTATATCTAAAATACTATAAAAAAATATTATCATTTTATTGTGGTTAGGGTGGTCAAACAAACACCTACTCTTATTTTTTCCCTAAAATTTAAGTACTACTACATTGAAATTTGAAATTTTCACCAAATAGATTTTTCTTTTTTAAAATAAACCTAGTAGTTTAGAAACTACATTCAATTTTCTATAGATTCTATTCTTACATACTTTTGAAATAATATAGATAACTTATTCAAATTTTTACGTCAAGTTTCCTAACTCTAATTTTTTTGAATTTTTTTCCATTTAAGGGCTTTTTTTTTCCATGATGATCTTGCACACACCCATATGTCACATGAAAGTCAATCTTAAGAAATCTCGTCCACATCCCAAGCTTGCTCTTATCTATTTATGAAATTTTAATGAGTAGACAAAAGAGACAACAACAAGTGGCATACAAGGACAAGGCTATCAAACCCCTTGCCCCCACTTAGTGCAGGAGAAAGGTGAGCCTAAAATGGATGATGGTTAGTATCAAGTAAAGGAATTAGGTGCTCCAACACAAGGAAGAGGACCATAATCCTTGATAGTTTGAAGGCTATTGTTGTGTGAAGCCTTTGATGAAAGTGGAGATAAGTGTGGTATGTCAGTTTTGTTCATGTGGTCATTACATCCATGTGTAGGAGGAAGATTATAACAATATTCCAAGTGAGATGAAGGGGGTGTGTGTTGGTGAGAAGGATTGGTTGTTGTATAAGAACACAAATCCTTGTTAATGTTATGTGTCATTGCTTCATGAGGGATGAGAGTTATATATTTCCCCCATCACCACCATGGGGGTATTTGGGAGAACTAAGTTGAGAGAATGGAAGACAAGGTTTGTTGGGTTGAGAGTGGGATATTGAACAACCTCCTTTAAAGATAGGTGTGAATCTCCAATAACTACTAGAACTTGTGTCTAAAACAGAATGGTTTGTATATGGCTCTTTGGACCATGAGGGTGAGGTTTTGGAAATGTTATGGGAAGGAGGGATAGAATCTAGCGACCCCCAATTATCAGAAAAGAGTTTGTTTGTAGGTGAAGAGTTAGCATCAACTATTGAAGGTGCAAGTTTTGATCGAGGGATGAAAGGATTAGGGGAGTTGGAAGTGTTGTGATCAATTGACACATAGCTTTGTTCATCTGCATCAATCGTGTATATCTTGTTGTATTCAAACTTCATGACACGGTGAAGGGTAGAGGGGACTCCATTCATAGCATGAATCCATGGTCTCCCTAGGATAAGATTGTATGGAAGGGTTTCGTACATGATATGGATAGGAGTAGGAAACACTACTGGTCTGGCCTCAATAGGTAATGCGATCATCCCAAGTGGTTTCCTATGAACATTGTCAAAGCCACGAATATGAAGATCATTAAGTTGAATGAGATTTTTTTCCATGCCAAGTTTGAGTAGGAGGTCCATGCTACAAACATTAATTTTTGATCCATTGTCGATGACAGTGTGCCTAATTAAAGTCTAACTAATGATCACCTTTATCATCAAGGGATCATTTTTGTGTTGAATCACAAGTGGGGTAATTCATGTTTAGGGAATGCGATTTTTGACTGGGTGGCTTGTATGGGATGAGGGGAGGATGTTACATGATTGTGTTTTATGTAAGATTGGATCTATTCCTTCTGTATTTCCAACATTTCATGAAAAAGAAGCTTGACTGTTGGTGAGAGTTGAATGAGTTCCCATATAGAGATATTAGCAAGAGTCTTTTTAAGATCTTTAACACTAGGCACTTTTTGATTAAAAGGTAATGGTGTAGGAGTGTTGTACTACCCTCTAGATGTTTGAGCTACTAAGTTACAACTTAGTAGCTTCAAAAAATTGTTATGAGTAGATTGCATCATGTGTTATGAGTAGATTGCATCATGGATTTCAAGACAACTCAAAAAATTTCATGTTTTTAACTAATGGAAGGTGACTTAGGAATCTCACTAATTAAAGCAGATCACACTTGTGTTGTCATAATGTCAAGAATTTTGTCTTAATTAGCATGATATGTTGGTGAAGGGTATTCTAATTCCACTTGAGTACCCTCATCTAGGGAAGGTTTAGTGGTTGAAGGCTATGTGTCAATGTTCATATGTTTGTGCATCATGAGACTCTCCATAGGAGGAGAGTTTTTGGGAGAACAACAAGCCAAATGTTTTTTACATTCACAGGTTTGTTCTTCTAAAAGGACTTCATTGCAAGTAGGGGAATAATAAATGGTTGGATATTATTGTTCAAGAGGGGCGTCCTTAGGTGAAGGGGGAAAACTAAGATATTCATGAGCTTCATCGATTGTGTTGGCTAACATCAAAGTATCTACTTCAAAACTAGGAGAGATATTAGAGGAAGAACAAATGTTTTTGTCACGAGCATTTGTGTTATGTTGGTTGTGAATGTTTTGTCCACTAAGAGAGGTAAAAGGAGAGAAACAACTAGGATTCTCAAAACTATCATTAATTGATTCTTCTACTAAAATATCTTCATCACCAAGAGGAGAGATATTATGAGAACAAGTATGATTGTTAGGAATGGCCAAAGTTGTAGTCTCTTCCATTAAAACACTCTCATAGGGAGGGGATAGGAAGTGTTTCTTAACATGTCTACATATGAAAGGTACTATGATTGTTTGAATAAGAATGAAAAGTACATGTAACCATTCCATGCAATGTTTCAGCAATATGAACAATGTATATGCAAAGATACAAAACACTCTTATCCAATGTATGCAACACCTTAAGAATGTAAATGATATATATGCAAGAATGAAAAGTAATTTTACCAAATTAATGCAAAATTTTATGAATAGAAATATTGTATATGAAAAAATGAAAAGTAGTTTTATCAATGTTATGCAAAATTACAGGAATGGAAGCATTTTCAGATGTAAGGATGTGTGCAAATGAAGTGATTTGAAGAATGAGTAATCTAAAATGATGTTTTTGAGCTAAATACATAAAATAATGTTCCAAAAACTTTCCAAACTTATACTATATGATACTAGGAGGCTAGGAAGCACATAAATGAGGTTTTTGATGTAGTAACAGATAGTCAAAAATCTAGAAAAGGACTGATTCGCCTAGTATGGTGAATGAGTCCTAGTACTAGTTTTTTGCAAAATTTTCAGAAATTTTGAAGTATTTTTTATGTGTTTAATGTTTTAAGATGCATACCTAAGATGGAGATGCAAAATTTTAGATGTTTTTAGGGAAATTGTATGCAAAAATGCAAGCTAAATGCACCCTTTTTCTAATACAAAAATTTGAAACCCTAGATGCAAATTAACCAATGCAACTCTAATGAAAATTCAATGCAAGCTAGGATTAGGATGAAAATGGACTCCAAAATAGAAAATAAGATGTTAAAAAACTAGGTTCACCAAAATGAAATGAAGGATTTTGGTACCCAAATCCTTCCTTGCTCTCTTAGAGGTTTTCACCTAAAAGGGGAAAGATGGACCAAAATGCAAAATGTTTCAATCAAGATTAATATAAGGATGGATAGGAAATGGATGTGAAATGTGTGTGTGTGGATGTGTTTGAATACTTACAAATGCAAATAAGTGAATGCAAACTAATCTAATGCAAGATGTTGGAAAGCACAGTGTTGATTGCAAAGTTAAACTAGAAACTTAAACGAATGAAAATAGAAACTAATGAAATTGAACAGAGTGCACCTGGAGGTAGATTACTATTGTTGGAAGGTTCTGGAATGTTCCAAAAGTCACTGTTAATGACCACTAGGACTAATTCACCATGCATGGCGAATCTGTCCTGCTTCTAATGAAAAGTCCAGGAAATAGGTTTCTAACTACCAGGAGCTAAATTCTGACAAAATAACTTTTTAGGCCTTCAAATGGGACTCATTCGCCATGGGTGGTGAATTATTCTGCCTATAGGAATCATAAAATTCAAGAGTTGATTATGTGGAGATAGATTTGCACTTCTGCTTCCTATAGGTGTCTACTTTTGAAACTGTTGGATTCGAGTCTGAAAGTGAATTTTTGTTGATTCTTTGACTTGTTGAATGAAGAGAGGACTTTAACAACCTTGCAAATTGATCTCCAATTATTTTTAAGCTTCCAAGAGTCCTAAATATTCAAACACACAAGAAGAGAAAGAGAAATGTTGATTGTTAAGGCATGGGGGTTTGCCTTGGTCAAACCCCGTTTAGGTAATTAAACCAAAATGATGAAAGAATGTAATGAAGCATGAAACAATGGAGTGGATTACCTTTCCATGATGATTGATCTTGAAATTCTGCAACATATCATGTAAAATCTTCCCTTGAATGTCTTAGGAAGCTAAATTGATGACTTGCAATGTGAAAGCCCTAACTTGCTTAACTTGATGAATGAATGATGTGAATGAGTTATGAGATTAAAAGATGAATGAGAGATGAAGGATGTAAAATGAGAAGAAAAACACATATTTATACACACTTGTGCCTTAGTTAATCATTCATACCTCATCACAAGCTGACATCAAGTGATTTTGAATAAACAACCGAAAGGAAACTTTTAAAAAAAATTGAATTTGGGCCCAAGGGGGACTCATTCGCCACCCATGGTGAATGGGTCCCACCTAGGACCTCAAAATATTTGTTAGGGATTAAATTGTATTTAATGTTCTTTGTCGAGCTTAAATTCAAAAATACACTTAATTAAGACATATGAGGGGATAAAGGGGTCAAATAAAGCATGAGAAAGGGATAAATAGTGAAATTGTGCCTAGAAAAGCATGAAATATTTTTACAAGACTTTACAACACTTCAAAATAGTACTTATTAATGAATAAAAAGGTGATTTTTTGGTGAGATTTAATAAATAAAGTCTAGAAGAATGTAGAAATGTCTTACAACACTTCACAACACCTTCATAAGATGTTAGTAAAAGAATTTGATTCAATTTGCAAGGGTCCAGGACCTAGTGTGGATGCGTAAAATGCCTCACAACACTAGATTAAGGCCCCATGAAGTCCAATTTATCATGAATTAATCCCATGGCAAGCAAAGGGTCCTTTTTTCTATGACACAATATGGTATCCCATATTATGAATAAAAAATAATGTGATCTACAAAACCCTTCCTCTAAAAAATTATACATCTTGCAACTCAAGCATACACTTGATTTGAAAATTTCTTCTGTTACTTCTTTATTTATTTCATTCACTCTTTCTTAATATTCTATTGACAATATTATTACTAGCTTGACATGACCATCTACAATCATCATTTTTTTCCCCTATGCTTAGGTTAATAGAAAAATTATATGATATAGTAGTTCTTGAATTGTTGGATTGTTATCTTAAAATTGGACTACTTACACTTGCTATATGGTTAACCTTTGTGCTCAAGATAATATTTTCTTTCATTTATTGTTGTTGATTGATGTAAACTTATGATAGTGTTTTTAAAATATGAAAGACTTTGATAACCTATAAGTTTTTGGTGATAATCTTTAAGAACTGACTGTATTCTCTCTTGTATGAGATTATGGGTGATAACTTACATTGAGAATATTACATGGTATTCCTCTTACTCTTCATGAATTAAATTAAATAACTTTAATTAGTTACAAAAAATGAATTTGATTAATTATTTTTTTATGAATTATTCCATCTCATAATAAAATGTTCTAGGACTACCTATGTGAGAAAGAAGTTACAATCTCAATGGAAAATTTAGCGCAAGTTTAGCAATTTGTTGTATTGGCAAATGCACATGTTGAGCAATCTCACCATTTTTTTGGGAAGGTGAGCCTCCTTCTTCAAATAATATTTATTTGTAGTGTATCAACATAAAAAAATTCCTCCTAATGAAAGAGTCCACATGAAGGAGGAAATAAATTTCTAACAAGACTGTCTAAACATTTTCCCATGAACCTTCTATTGGATGTCACCCAATAGATGATAATTTTGATAGCATATATAATATAATCCAAACATGAATATTTTTTTTTTTTGTTAGATAAAAAGCTGGGTAGGGCCAACACCCATTTATTTTAAAATATCAGAGATTACATAGTTTAGATGTTATATACCAACACTCAGCCTACACCTCCATGACTACTTAAAACCGCTGCCAGATATAAACAAAATGGCAAACCACTAAAAATGAAAACCTCTAGGACTATAATCGACCATCCCCCCAGGGCTATGAACAACCGCTACCAGCTATTACCATGAAGGCTGAAGTCAGCAAAAACATATCAGTCCAATGCCACCTCAACACCATCCCACCTTATTTGCCATGTAGAGCTCTTTTTGACAGCTCATCAGCCAGCGTGTTCCCTTCCCGATATATGTGACTAATTTTAAAATCTTCCAAGTTATCAATTAATGTTTTGATACCAACCAACCATCTATTAATCTTCCAATTGGGGGTAGAGTTGTGATGAATGGCATTTATGATGATCAAGGAATCTCCCTCTAGATGAATCTTCTTCGCCCCAAGCTCCTTACCCAACTCCAAACTTCTCAAAGCCACTCTTATTTCTGCAATGTTGTTTGTTGCAAAGCCAATGTGTTCCCTGCATTCAACAATGATCATTCCCTGCACATCATGTGCAACACAGCCAATCCCAATTAGCCCCGAGTTACCCTCGGAAGAGCTATCAAAATTTATCTTGATCCATCCTGGGTCTAGTGTTGTCCATTTGACCCCCTTCCGAGGATCCACCAATTGCTCCGATAACCTTGAGCCCATAAGCTTTGGAACCACCAACCCTGCAAACTTCTTAGTCAACTCACTATCCCAACTAGTAAAGACATTATGTTTCAAATTTGAAGAGTTAACTATAGAGTTCACCACTTCAACAATAGTGGATTCAATCTTCTTGACTAACAACTCCCTTGGCATTCCCAAATCCTTGAAAATTCTGTGGTTTTGTTCTTTCTAGATTTCCCAGATTACAATTGAGGGGCCTAGAAGAGCCATTTGCTCCATAGTGTTGTCGAACAAGATAAGCACGCCAATGAACTACTTGGAAAATCAAAGTTCTCTCCCGGTCAACTGTCTACCCAGTGAAGTGTGAATGTAATAGTGGAATGCCATAGCACACGTAGCTTGCTTGCACTAACACTAGCTTGCACTAACACTAAACACTAATAGATCTAGTGTGTCTCCTATCATCGACAAGGAAAGAGTGACAAGGTTTAGATTCGAAAGTTACTGCTTGCAAGAACCTGCCAAATACATCCAAAGAAGTCTTGTTTCTTGATGATCAGCTAGCTGACAAACCAATCCACCAACTCCCGAGGGAGGGGGCATGAAAAATTTAACTTAGATCAAATTAAGTTCCAACAAAACCCCGCATATGGAAAATTCAATAGGAGGTGGTTTGCGTCTTCACCATGTCTCTTACAAAGAGGGCATCTCCCTAGACCACTAATCCCAAATCTGGCCAAGCGGTCTTCTGTTAAAATCTTTTTCTGAATTTCCAGCCATGAAAGGACTCCAGCCTTGGGCAGACAAAATTTTCCCCAAAGAAGTTTTTTCGGCCAATGTTTATCAACCTCAATTGCTTCCCCAATCCTATAACCAATATTCACTTTGTATTCCCCGTCCATCGATGCACAACACCTAATCCTATCTTCTTCTCCTGAAGCTGTCCATATTCTATATTGCAAAATGTCTGCCAAAATCACCTTTTGATCATGGGGGGCATTTAACTCTATCAGTGATTTCCACTTCCAGCATGGTTGACCATTCTCAGCTGCAAATGATCCATAGTTACATACTTCCTTTCCCCAAACCTGAGTTGTCTCTCTACGAATATCCTCCAGATGTGGAAGAGACTTAAGGGTTGGATGTCCTTCCCAGGATTCTTCCAAGAATGTTGCTTTCCTGCCATTGTTCACTCCCCACGTGATGTGTTTGGTGACAATTTCTCTACACTCTAAAATAAAATTCCAAATCATTGAGCCTCTCAAGGGATTTTGAATGATGAGTATTCTAGCTGCAACATCTATGTCAAGATATTTCTTTCTCAAAATCTGAACCCATTGTTGTTCCCTTTGCAATAAATATACTAAACAAGCTTTGCTCCCATTGCCAAGTTCATTATATGTAATTGTTTCACCCCATCCCCTTTCGCCCCTTGTGGTTTACATATATTGTCCCAAGCCAATAATGGGAATTTCTGAGAGCCATCCAAAAAAATCTCCTCATTAGCTAAATCATACCTTCTTCAGTTGCTTTGGGTAGTTGCATGCAAGACATTGAATAGACCAGAATGGAAGAGAGAACAAATTTTATCATCATGACTCTATCGGCCGAGGTAAGCCATTTCCCCTTCCAGCCCCCCAAATTCTTCCTATAGTTGTTTAGTAATGATTCCCAATAACTTACTGTGTTTACCCCTGCAAACAAAAGCATCCCTAGAAACTTCCCACGAAAATTGGAAATTTTTAGTCCCAAAATTCTCACTAACTCCCTTTGAAGACTTGGTTGAACATTGAGGAAGAAGACTTCAGATTTGTGCCAGTTGATGCTCTAACTAGAGGCCAACCCATACTCATTCAACAATTTCTTGATGCATTTCGCCTCCACCCTAGTAGCAGCCCCAAATAATAAATTATCATCCACAAATTGATTGTGAGTCGACTTGTCTATTCCCAGGGAAACTTCTATACCCTTCCACTTATGTTGAACCATAAGATGTGATATACTCCTACCTAGGGCTTCTACCATAATGATGAAAAGAAAGGGTGAGAGGGGATCCCCCTATCTGATTCCACTTGAAGATTCAAAGAAACCTTGTGTTGATCCATTCATTAATACCGAGAGTTTGGGTGAATTGATGCAACCACTAACCCAATCCACCCACTCATATTGAAAACCAAACTTCTTCAATACGTCTAGTAGGAATTATCGATCCACCAAGTCATACACCTTAAGAATATCCAATTTGATGATCATACTAGGAGCTCTAGTCTTTCTTGTGATATGAATAGTTTCATGTGCCACAATAATTCCTTCAAAAATGGATCTACCTAGGGAAAAACCACTTTGCTCCTCCAAGATAATTTTCTTGAGAACCTTCTTGAGCCAATTAGCAATGATATTAGTTATTATTTTGTAAATTGTGTTGCAGAGAGAAATTGGTTTGTAGTCTCCAAAATTATGAGGGTCTTTCTTCTTGGGAACAAGTGCAATGAAAGTGTGGTTGAAGGCCCCAAGCATCATGGCCTTTTTCCTTGATTCCTCAACAACCCGATGCACATCCATTCCAACGATGTCCAAGAAAGCTTGAAAGAATCTGGCCGTGAAGCCATTAGGCCCAGAAGCTTTATCAACTCCAAGCTAAAGTGTAGCAACCTTTACTTCCTCTAGACTGATCAGCTCGTAGAGCCTTAGGTTGTCTTCTCCATTGATCAAGGATGGGATCCAATCCAATAAACTCTCCCTTCCCCTTCTATTGTCCACAACATGGTTGAGAATTGTTTCAAAATATAGCACTACTGCTTCATTCACTTCTTCTGTCGATTATGTTCTTGATCCATCCTTCTTTACAATCTCAGTGATACTTTTCTTGACCCTATTAGTGACTTTCATTCGATGAAAGAACTTAGTGTTCTTGTTCCCTTTCTTCAACCAAATTTCCCAAGATTACTGCCTCCAAAAGGTCTCTTCCCTGGCCATGATATCTTTCAACTCTTCTTTGAGTTTTGATTCCATCTCATAATCAGTCCCATCCATTCCCCTCTGAATCACTTTTTCATTCAGCCTAGCAAGTTCTCCTTCAATTCAATCTTTTTCCTTGAATATATTACCAAACTTCTCCTTATTCTAGTCCTTCAGTCTATTTTTTATATGTACTAGTTTTTGTATGAGTGTATACATGCGGGTATGGTTTCCCCCTCTCACTTCCTTCCACCATGTTTCCATCAGATCATTCAATGATGAGTCCTTGAGCCACATGTGCTCGAACTTGAAGGGGATGCCTCCTTTGGGCACGTCGGGCTTTATGTAAAACTGGACTAGGAAGTTGTCTGAACTGAAAAAGGGTAGAATGCTTGATTCAAAAGAGTCTGCCATTGGAACCCAATTCCCACCTAAAAATAATCTGTCTAGCTTTTCTACTATATGGGTGAAGCCTTTTCTCTGATTAGTCCATTTATAATTTCCATTCTTTGTTTGAACTTCCCTCAGCCCCCCCTCCTCCACAAAAGCCTAGAAGTCCAATTGTACCCTAGACAAAATTTGAGAGCCCCTCTGCTTCTTAGAGTTATCCAAAGTGGTGTTGAAATCCCCACCTAAGATAACTTGCAACCCATCCTGCATCTGCAACCAGGACCCAACCTCCTACCACAAATCCCTTTTAGCATTGGTTGGTATTGGTCCGTATATATTTACAATTAGCAAAAACTTATTTTGACTAAGGATCCTACATCTGACTGCCATCTTATTATTGATACCTTGTAAGAGTTCATTGTATCTTGTGGCATCCCCTTAAAATATAGTGGAAAAAATAATCATCTTCAAGCTAGTTCTTCTAAAAAACTCATCTATCTTGTAGCTCTACTAGATACATGATTTCAAAAACTATATTATAACTTGATTAATTATACCTTTCACCATTTCTTGTAATTATCTTAAAAGTGTTATTACTTTTTTGGAATGACTATCTACAATCAACTTGGTTGTCCCTAGTTTTTAGGAGGCTTGGAAAATTATTGGGCTTATGAATTATCCTTTCCGAAATTGGACTACTTATTCTTGGTATATGGTTGACCTTTGTGATCAAGATTGTTGGTGTAAATAAAGTCTTGTACCTAGTTAATTTATTACTAGGGGACTTAGTGCACTTATTTACATGCTAAGTTTACTTAGTTCCTAAGAAGGAATCTTTCTAGAAGGTGTTAGTTGTCATTAGACCTTCTCTTATCTTTTGACTTATAATACATGTGTCCTAGGTAGTTGTGATAAGTTGTCACATCTCATAGGATTAAAACACTTGTCATAATCCTATTTAATCTTGGATTTAACCTTGGCTATAAAACTAGGCGGTCTCATATGTAAATCACAATCTATTGGACTTCATTCCATTGCAATATTGAGCATTGCACATTGATATTTCTTGTGCTTTCATGAAGCGTCTAGATCTTGGGTGACTATAATATTTAGTCAAATCTTGCATGGTGTAGATTTATTCTATACCAACTCTTACAAAGATAATCTTTTTTATTTATGTAATATTATCCATTGATGTATACTTTTGATAGTTTTATACATCAATATGAAAGAATTTGATGATCTATAATTTTTTGGTAACAATATTTAAGAAGTGATTATATTCTCTCTTGCATGACATCTTAAGTGATAACTTATATAGATGATATAACATGGTAATATTGTTACTCTTTATGACTGAATAGTTGGTGCTTATAATCATGTGGTGATAATAGCTAAGGTGATAGGATTATTTTCTCTTGCTATGACAATTCTCCACTAGCCATGGCAATCTTCTTAATATGAATATAAGTCTTTTATCAGTTGGAGAAATCTATGGTTGGCCTTTTCTTATATTTAAAGATCTCTTAGGTAAGGGTAGAATCAATCTATTTCCTCTAACCTTGGGGCGAATTGATCTCTGGATGGATGTTGTCTTGAGTTTTGGGTCCCCCACCCCAACCAAGAGGTTGGAGAGGGAGGTGGGATTAGAGAGTGGTGGATGGGGGTCAATCCATTAGATAGTATTCTCTAGCACACAGGGAGTCCCACCGAGGGTGATAAAGGGTGGCCCGATGGAGTGGTGGGAGGCAAGAGAGAACGAAATAGCTTCGTTGAAGTTGAGTTGGAGAAATCTATGGTTGCCCTTTTCCTACATTTAAAGATCTCTTATGATAAGACAACCGTTGAATCTCCTTAATACCTTTAAGTTTGGCCCCATTGTGCCTCAAATTTAATAATGTATTAGTGGAAACCATAGTATTTGCAGTTCATTCTAGCCAAATCACTGATATTTTCTTCATACTTAATTATGTGAGGCATCAAGTAACCCACATATCACTTTATTTTTTATCTTGCTCAATAATGTAAACAACATCCTCATGGCACGGCTTAACCGACACACTCTAAGCTGGTTTGACAACTTAGGTGGCAGATGTGGGCCCCTTCCTATTGTCAGCATCTGTTCCTCTTCTGAATGTTTGTTCCCGTCATCGTTAACTTCGATTCAAATTATTCCTGCTTGACGTCCCATGAATGCATTTGACCACATAAAACATTCAGACTCCATAATTTTTTTATACAAATGGTTGCTGCAGCGGCGACAGTGAAAGCTTTGAAATAGTTATGGGTATCCATCAAATCATAATAGAAGGGGGATTATGGTCACATATTAGAGTTGGAAATGCTTGGGTAGACATTTATGCAAAATGTGGAAGCATAGACAAGGCACATGAACTGTTTAACCGAATGCCTCAAAGAAATGTGGACTCATGGAATGATCTGATTGTAGGATATGCACAAAATACGTCAGTCAAAAATGATTTAGAAGCTTTCATATAAATGTGATTGGCAGGTGTAAAGCCAGATTCCCCAACCTTTGCCAATATCCTCCCAGCCTATGCAAAAATGGGAGCTTTGGAACAGGGTATGGACATCCATCACAAATAGAGGATTTTTTTTCAGATGTTTAGACGTGTATGTAGAAAGTGTAAGCATAGACAAGTCACACAAACTATTTGACAAAAACCATGATTGCAGGATATGCAAAATGTGGAATTTTGACATAATGCCTCAAAGAAACATGTACTCATGAAACACCCTTATTGTAGGATATTAACAAAATGGATTTTTTGAAAAGCCTTTAGAGAATTTGTAACCAAATGAAATTGGCAAGTGTAAAGCTAGACTCTACAACCTTTCTCATCCTATGCCAAATGAGAGCTTTGGAACAAGGTATGTATATCCATCAAAGCATAAATGATAGTCTCAAAGGTAGTTTCAACTTGGCACAGCGACGATAGGAGGGTCCTCAAAGAGAACAATCTAGACCGTGCAACAAGAGTTACACAATGAAAGCAACATAGAATATGGAGGAAAATACAGATTCAAACATTCTTATTAACAGAAAATTCAATTACAATCGACCGAGAACATCCAGTTTCACAGATTTGGCTCTTAGCCTTGGCTCTTAGGCCTAATACAACATGTTCAAACACAATATTCCTATATGCTCCTTGAAAGCGAGAGAAATATTACATATAATTCATCTATTCTAACTTATCTACCTCACTAATGATCTATTACAATGTTTTATATCATATCTGGAGATCTAGAATCATCCACATTGGCCAAAGATCATTACAATCTCCGATGAAGGAAACATAACGTGCGCATGAAATAGGTCGGCCTCAAATTTGATTTTCTCCTTGATGGGTGCATAGGATGAAGTGTGGACCTAAATTAAGGTCGGGAAACACTTCATGAAACAATTTGAAACACATCGTAAGGATCCGCAAGTTATAGGAATGATCTAGAAGTGATCAAACTGGCCGTTAGGCTTGAAAACTATTCTAGTGCCGGTTCAAGAAAAATACCACTTATTCTGGAAGCGATAACTTGCTAGAAAAGGATCCAATCATGCTAAAATCTTGGAATAAGGAAAGTGAACATGTCCATGATGAAAACATAGATCCACAAGGCTCAGTGAGAAAATATGACGAATCCACCAACTTGAAATAAACAAGAACTAAACAAGAACAAAATTGAAAGGAAAATATTTTTGGTTGATGCAAGATTTCCATGAACCAAGGATGCTCATGCATCACAACTGCTCTAAGTTTAAGGGAGTTAAGGAAGGTCTAGATAAGGTATATGTTTAGGTTGAATCTAGCAAGATAATTATTTTTTAGATGTGTATTATATGTGTGATTTGTGATGTTATTAAATTGTGATGATCTAAGTCCAAGTTAGAGTTGTAAGTTTAAAGTTGAATAGTGTTTACTCACACCCATAGAAGTACTGCCAGTAAATTCCTTCTACCATTTCTCCTTGTCATCCTCTAGAAACTGTACATTTATAATGTGATTTTTTCTTCCACTACCATTTCATTCCTCTTAACTCTCACTCCCTTTAAACATACTCCAATTTTCCCATACTTCTCATACCACTACTACTTGCACTTCTAAACCTTCAATACACTAGTGAAGTAGTTTGCTCAACTTAAGAATAAAATTGTAGCTCTAACTCTATTACATATAATCTTCCACATTGCACACCTTTTTCATTTGAGGATATTACACACCCATTGCTCATTGGATTTATTGTAGCTATATTTGAGTTATATTATGGAAAAGGTGGTTACAATGTTTTCCTATGAGCTTTTAATGATACATGTCTAGATATTGCATATGAAGATAAATTCTTACCTAAATTATTTCCATGAACCCTAAGGACTATGCCCTTTAATACTTTTAATCCTTAGCTCCTATTTCTATCCATTATTTTGATGAGCTAGCTAGCACTTTATTACAACCCTTATATGTTAGTATGGGCTTAGAATCAACTAACAAATTTAACTAAATGTTTCTCAAGAGTCTACTAATGATGATAGAATTATTTTTCAGTATTTATGTGCTAAAATTTGTGTGTTCATGTAAAAAATATTGAACTTTAACTATTTGAATCTAATGGTTGGAATTATGGAGACTCCCTCACTTCCTCCAACTCTTCAAGATGTCAAAAGAACAATACATTTCAAAAAGGAAATGACAAGAAATAATCTAAATCTGGTTCCAATCAAATGTCTACGACAATTAATTTTGTACCATTCAAACATTAAGGGCCTAAAATTTACAAAGCCTAGCTAATCATTGGATAATGTTCTTCAAAATTTCATAATAATTTGGTCAACCTTAATTACATCAATCTATTGGATTCCTCTAGAGGATTAACTAAGAGTTAAATAATGAATAATTCTTCTACAATTTTTATAGAGTTAACGGAAGCCATACATATACTTGTATGGTATTCAAGTATAAAATCATAGATCTCATTGACAGTAATGTGATTCGTGTTAGTGGTGTGAATGATGGGGGAAATTGTTTGGTTTCTCCACTAAAATAAAATTTGAAATTTATGCTAATATTTTTCCATTGTATACACATTCTAAC
Source organism: Sequoia sempervirens (assembly GCA_007258455.2). Taxonomy (NCBI): domain Eukaryota; kingdom Viridiplantae; phylum Streptophyta; class Pinopsida; order Cupressales; family Cupressaceae; genus Sequoia; species Sequoia sempervirens. The sequence goes on along the minus strand of VDFB02058242.1, from coordinate 156,232,367 downwards.
AATATTGAGGACTAATAGGTATTCAATCATCCTACTAATTCTATGATGTACACATATGAATACATACCCTATAGATAGAAAGCATGTTTGTTCCTCTTCCCACAATTGTACAAAAACATTTATAGCTATTACTCATAAAATTTCACCTTAGGCTATGTATCTTTAATTATTTCATTTTATGAGGATATCCAAAACCACAATTAGTGTGGTTTACTTTATGGTCATGGTTTTCATCATGGTCAATAATGTGAAGGTATTCACATTGATCTAGGAAATTAGTATAACATATGCATAAAAAAATTTCATATAATTAAAAATTTATCATCAGATAATTATACACATTTTTTTTTTTCTCTAAACATAACCAATAACATTCTTGTGGATATTTTGGGGAGTAATATATTTTCTCTTAACATGGGGCTTAAGGGGGTAGATGAATTTTTCCATATCATTCCTTCATTGGTTATATTTTGAATTTTACTTAGAAGATCTTGGTTACAATAATTAAACACGATACCCTCTATGATGCATCAATGCCTAAAATATGTATGTCAAGAGAAAATTGTGGAAGTGATGAGAGATGCATATGTACCTATTTTCAAATCAACTACTTCAAACTTGAAAATTATGTCGTCACTCTCAAGAATGTTATGACTCCAAAGGTAAGGAACATCAAATAGAAGCACCTCATGAAACCAAAGATATAATTCATTAATTATAACAAATGCATGTGCAACAAAAGAATCAAGAAAAAGTTAACGAGGAAAATAAAGAGAAAATGAAGCTATCTTCATTACCTCCTAATACTCCTCTAGCACAAAAACCAACTTATAAATCACATCCTCCACCAATAAAGAAAGTATAACATTATATCATTCCTTCATATGTACCAAAGAAAGGATGATTTCCTCCTTATGCTCCAAAGAAGAAAAAGAAAGCAACTTTCAACAATCTCATTGTCACATCTTTTAAAAGTGTTACTTATGAGTTCCAAAGAAAAAATAGAATATTAAAAAAGAACAAGTGAATCTGACTCCAGAAGTACAATAGAAATATTACTAAGGGTCTTTCTCCTATTCTACATAAATCAAGCACATGTTCAAAGACATCATATCATGCTAAAATTAAAAACATTAAAGGTGGTTGTGAACCACATAAATAAGATGATAAAAATCTATTAGATGATAATCCATCTAATATTATTAGTTGATATTTGAAGTTTTGTTCTCTACATATATGTCTATATACTTTACATTGTTTTGATGGTGTTTGGACTAGCTGGGAGGTATAGCTTTTGGCATTTTCCACTACCCTACTATATTGATAAAAAATTCTATGCTTTTCTATATGATTGCATTTAGAATTTTGTGTCACATATTAGTAACATAATCATTCTCATGATGATTTCAATATTTCCAAGATATCCCACATGATTAAAATGATTATGATTACATTTTGTAGTCAAGTCATCTCACATGTGAAAAATATGTTGGACACCCTCAAGGACATCTATTATGATTGTAAGAGTAAGGGACATTCAATAGTTGTTTCTTATGAATACAAAGATATAATGTATAAAGTATACCAAATAAATCTATGACAAAGAACAAATAAAAATTTAATAAAAAGGAAAAATAAGGAGTAGGCGAAGCCCTTTACATTTCCCTAATACTTCTAAGCACAAAATCCAACTTATAACCCTTGTTCTCTACCAATAAAGCAAGAGAATGATAATTCTATTCCTTTGTATATATGAAAACAAGGAAAATTTCATTTTTATTCTCTAAAGAAGAATAAGGAAGCAAATTTAAACAATCCCAATTCCACCTTATTTGAAGATACTACTGCCACATGGGTTTCAAAGAAAAATCAAAGTATTCCAAAAGAATAAGTGGATCCCACTCCACAATAAAATACCAAGATTAAAAAAGGTTTATTTTTTATTCTATATACAGATCAAGCACATTCAATGACATATTATATCATGATGAAATTGAAAATATATAAGTGGCTACAAACCATTGAAAATGTATGCGTGGAAACCTTGAGAGAATGAAATAATTTAAGATCATGAAGAGATCTTAGATGAAATTTAAATAATTTGATGAACCTACAAACTTCACAAATAAAAGTTAAGGAATAGAGGATTGAGAAACCATATAAGTATTAAAATAGGTTGGTTACCAAAGGTTACTAATTTAATGATATTTGTGTGTAAGAAGGGTGTTGATCACTCAAAAGATTTAAGCATGAAAGAAAAATAATGAAGGATCTAGTGAAGCCTATATTGAGGTATGTACTTGGGTAGAATCCCATAATCAAGAAGTTATATGATGAAATCCAATAGTTCTTATAGTTTTGAATCTAGTAGATCAATTCCCATGAGTTTTTGTACTTTGTGCATTGTTCTAAAGCACATTAGCTAATAAAAGGATGTATTTGTGATTAGTACCCTAGGTCTTGCATGGTAAGAAGAAGAACTAAGAAATAATTAATTTCATTTAAGACTTCATTATGTTGTATGACCACTCATTAAGGGGGACTAGACATACATGGTCACTCTTGCGGTCAATATTGATAATCTTAATAGATTTATAGATGTCAAATGATGGCAATTATATGAGTATAGAATGATGGTAATGCTAGTTATAGCTAGGTGGTGTTGGCTTGCTTAGGTGTTTCAACTATTAACTTGTGCTTGGCCCCATTGGATTTGTTGTAGTTCTTTATATATGTAAATGTAAGTCTAGTTAATTCAATATATAAGATCTTGTGGAAGGAATTCTTGACCAGCTCAAGTCTAGTGGATCCTATGTGTGATAGCCAACTCTCTATAATGTATGAAAATATAACTAATTAAATACTTGATAAGAATTTGATGTAGAGAATAATAGATGGCCAAGTCTATATACCTTGTCATCATTCCATGAAATGATATGCTTTGTTGGGATGGTGTCCAAGTGGAATAATAGACTATATGATTAGATTATCCCTAGAATTTTAACAACCTTGATCTTATGGTGGGAAAAATTAAGTGAAATCTAATCCCTTATATAAATGATTGAATTAAAGGTTGGTCACAACTTATACACTATATGCATTATTCATAGTAAACTCATAGATTAAACCTATTCAATTTTTATAGGCACATGGGTTACTAAGCATTGAAACTAGTACTAATAGGTCCTAGAGATTGTCACATGGTCATTTGGGGAAAATTGAAAAAACGATGATCCTTATATTCTTATATAAAATTTGGTACTATTATCTTGCAAGCTAAAAATATTAAGTTTAGTAGCTAAATAATTTGGACCTTAAGTTGAGTTTGGACCCTTAGTGCTTACATGTAATTAACTTGTGTTTTACTTTCAAATGAATTCCAAATATTTTAACATTGATTTATGAATAGATAATAAGCATCCCACTCCATGCACAATACTTGAAATTTGGTTAGAGTTGCATCATCCCTTGGAGGATTAACAACCTTTTCAAAATTATTTTACTAGGATTTTATAATGCTAGTTGTATATTGAAGGGAATATTTATCATTAGTGTCCTAAGACTTCAATGTAATGTCATTGTGTGTGTGTGTAGTGTGTAATGTCACATAGTCAAAGAATGGACTTGGATCCTTCATATTCTTTTCTAATTTAGGACTGCGATTGAAGATATCAATCATTAACTTGTAAATTAAAAGTTCAAGAAACCCATCAAAGCCTTGTTGTTAAGGGACAAAGCCTAAGTCATGTTTAGGTTTGAAGATCTTCTTCATGAGCTTATTTCTTGAGTTTTTATTATAAGTGCTTGGTTGCTTTCTCATCTACTTACAATAATTCCTTTATTTTTTATTCTCTCATTCTTCAACACTTTTCTTATAACAAAATGCACACCACACCTACACATAACCAACACACTCAAGGACATCCACACTACCTTATACCCATCCTCAAATTTTATGGAGGATGGAAATATCTTAGTTGCAAACTTTTGTCATTGTCATGTGGCACTTTCACCTCTCCACAAACAAAACCTCAGGTTCTAAGATCAAATTTGATACAACTGTAATGCAAGGTCCCAAGTGATAATATACCCAGTCATATAACAAAGAAACTACATGAAAAATACATGAAAAATACACTCGCAACAAGAAAGAAGGCAGTCATATACTAAATAATACATTCAAAACTTTAATCCAAAATAATGTGAAATTAAAATAAATATCAATCTACACTTAATGCTCTAAACTTGAATACAAATGAAAACTAGAAGATAAGGTAGAGCTGCATCTGCAAAATAAAATATTGAATGAACTTAACATTTTTTTATTGTAAAGTTACAAGAAAAAGAAAAAAAAAAAACAACAGTGAAATATCTCTATTTGAATGATGAGTAGAGTAATGTTCTAAATCAAGATTTTTATTTTTTCCATTTAAATTTTTGGGACTACTACTTTGCATACATGTCGAGTAGGGCAGTTGCAGCTACAACATCTGACAAAATTCCTCTTTGTGATGGATGTCCATACCCTGTTCCAAAGCTCCCATTTTCACATAGGCTGGGAGGATGTTGGTCAAGGTTGGGAAGTCTGGCTTTACACCTGCCAATCGCATTTGGATGAAAGATTCTAAATCCCTTTTTAAAGACGAATTTCGTGCATATCTTGCAATCAAATCATTCCATGAGTCCACATTTCTTTGAGGCATTCGGTCAAACAGTTCATGTGCCTTGTCTATGCTTCCACATTTTGCACAAATTTCTACCTGAGCATTTCCAACTGTTAAATGTGACAATAATTCCCCCTTCTGTTCTGATTTGATGGATGCCCATAACTGTTCGAAGCTTTCACTATCGCCGCTGCAGCAAATTTGTATAAAACAATTAGGGAGTCTGAATGCGGTTAAATGCATTCACGGGACGTCGCGCGGGAATAATTTGAATTCGAAGTTAACGGCGACGGAAACGGCCGCTGGTGAGAGGAACCGATGCTAACAATATGCATAAGAATCCTGATCACAAATACTCGCAACATAGTCAGCTTCCTTAACATCAGGACCAAGAATTTTCAAATCAAATTCTAAATCATCTATTTTTTACTCTTCTCTTAATATCAGCTATAAGGTTCAGTGCTATCCTATCTTGTTTTATTTCAGAATTCAATATGTGAAATTCGTAACCCTATACTAAAGAAAATTCTTAAGATCTTTTACTTATCTTTTGTTAACACGTCTTCTTGAACTAAGTTGGTCGTAAATTCCTCAAAAACATCAACATCCCAATTGAAATCACTTACAACCCGCGGCTCTGGAGGATAAATAATTCATACAAATCTATCTGTCTCCATTTTATCCTGTTTTAAAGGATTATAAGAATAAGGTAAACAATACTGATATTGCCTTATTCGCTCTTTATGCAACTGCTTTAATGTAGCTCTCCTCTGCGTACAGTTCAACGTAAAAATTTAAGTTTGTAACTTCTCCTTGGGAGATGCCGGTTATTCAAAGGGTGAAACAACGGTTACAACAACAAGAATGTAGTTTACTATACTCGATAAGGACGAATTTCTTCGAGGCATTTTGTCAAACTGTTAGCGTGCAAGCAGGTTCCAATCATATTTCTTGGAAGCGTTTTGTCAAACAGTTACCGTATCCTGTGTGATGGCACATTTTGCATTTCCCTAAAGTTATGTAAACCTTTATAACAGATTCATCTTGATCAGATCTTGCCAACTATAAGACATAAAAAATAATTTAATGATTTATTTGATTTTTGTCCACTTTGTGCAATTGAATAGAATTTATCTAAATTTTGGTGAAAACTATCATTAATGATTTGATAATTATTTTTTTGATATGAATCTGACATAAAAATTGGTATTCTGCTGTTATCTGAGATTGATGTGTATGCATGACATCATAAAATATAAGAATAGCTGCAAAATTTCATACTTCAAATATTTCAAAAACATATGAAGAGACCTTTAGTAGACATCGATTATAGTTATATTGAGAAAAATAATTTATAAAATATATAATAAAAAACTTTTAACATATAATAACATGAATATATTCATAAAAACCTTTTACAATTAACAAAATACAAAATCAATAAAACTAATATGAAAAGTTTAAAATAAAAAAATAATTAAAATTACTAATAAATTTTCCTCTTTTAAATTTTTATTTTTTTGCTACGTGTCTTTTAAAATTATTCGTTCGCTACTAAAATTATTAATTAATGAACAATAACTTTTCTAAAAGTCACCTCTTTTTTTTGACAATCAAAACAACAGAAATATAAACGAAAACAAAACAATGCATCCAACAGAAAGAATGAAAACAAGTCAAAAGTTAAAAGAGCAGCCATAAAAAGAACAGATCAGAACGATTAAATATCTTAGAACAAAAAAATATCGAAACCGCTGCATTTGAGTTGCAGTAAATAAAACTGTTGTAATATCTTAGACGAAGCGACACTGGGCTTATTCCCATCTCCTCTGCTTAGCAGTTTTGCAGATTGAGATCTTTCTGTTTATATTTTCTACGTTTTTTTTGTCTGCGCGTGACAAATATTTGCAGAGAGTCAGCTTTTGGTGAAGCAGAAGGAAGATCACAGTGAAAACTTTGAAGGGCACCCACTTCGACATTGAAGTACAACCCACTGATGCGGTTGTAGATGTTGAGAGACAAATAGAACAACTTCAAGCGTCTTATCCATCTGAGCAGTAGCTACTGATTTATCAGGGCGAAGTGCTGAAGGATGAGAGCACCTTGGAGGAAAACAAAGTGACACATAATACTTTCCTTGTTGTTATGTTGTCTAAGACTAAATCCTCAAGACCACAAGGGTTATCAACCGTTCCTACACCTCCATTCAACAATCCTTCAGCTGCAGCTCAGCTTCCAGCTTCAGCTTCTAATGGAGGTGGGGCTCTTGAACTCTTACGTAAAAATCCACAGTTCCAGGCTTTCCGTAGTATGATTCGGACAAATACTCAAAGGTTGCAGCCAATGCTTGAGGAGATGAACATGCAGAATCCTCAATTGTTGAGGCTTATTCAGGAACACGGTCCTGATTTTGTTCGGTTGGTGAATGAAGCAGTTGAAGGTGAGGGGATTGGTAGAAGGATCTCTCGGGCTATCATCATTACCCCGGAGGAATCTGAAGCAGTGCGACGTCTGGAGGCTATGGGTTTTGATCATGCCATTGTTGTAGAGGCTTTCTTGGCCTGGGATAAGAACGAACAACTCGCAGCAAATTATCTTTTGGACCATTGACAGAAATGACGCTCTCGTGGAACTGGGTGCTAATATTTCTCATTTGAGTATTTAGTTTTATCCTTGAATTATTCCATCTAGAGAAGGTGTACTTGTTTTGTCGACTTTCATTGCCCAAAGTGTTAGACGGTTCTGGTAATTTCTACCAGCTAGGTGATAAGTACTAGAAACTTCATTATGTCGGCTAACTTAGACTCTTCTATAATATTTTAAATATAGCTAAAGTTTTCTATATAAAGGATTGATGTAAATCATTTTGATGCAAGCAATATAAATTGCTTCCTCTCTCCACCGTCTTGTGGTAGCAGAGCTGTTAGTTTGTGGTTATCTGAAATCACCTATCTGTTAGCTTGTGGTAATCTGAAACCACCTGTAAGTGAGAGTGTAATGGCAGAATGATGAATGAGCGGCAACTCAAAAGTTGATGTAATATTTCAGTTTGAGTAATATAAATTTCATGTCTGTTTTATATTATGTTTGTCTGCTCCCCTGTTTTCTACACATAATGTATACTTAGGAACTTTTTAGAATCTTTTTATTATGTCTATGGCCACTCTGATCTAAATTGTAATTTTGACAATTATCCTGAATTGAAAGTATGCTTTCAAATTTTTTTAATAGTTATTGAAAATTGATGTTTATTTACAAAATTAAAATAATTCTTCATGTAATTAATTTCATTTTATTTTGTTTTATTTGAACAATAAGTGAACATAAATTTGTTAGAAACTCTCTTTCGTTTATTAATATCAAGGATATAATTAATTTTCTAACGGATTCATGTTGTTAAGATCTTTTCAACTATAAGATATATATTTAATTTGAAAAGAAGTTTATTAAATACATACATTTAAAATTTTATTCCAAATTGAAATAAATGTATTATAATGAAAATTTATATGTTTCTAATGTACAATATCATGTCTCAAAATGATAAATATGTGCTTACAACAAAGGATATACAAAAAAAAAAAAAAGATCACTATTGCCAGAGGTAATTTTATAAATGCATATGATAATAATGCAACTCACCTTGAATACTAAAAGCTAGACAACTAGTCCTTTGCTTGTGTTATGCTTTTGGAATAACATTCTTGAACTTTCAAGATGGTGAATATATACATGCAATCATACCAAATGAGGCTTACACTACAAAGGTGAAGCTCATTCACATGGTTACACTTCCTTGCAACAATGTGACATATATACCATCACAAAGTAACAACCATCAATTGCACTAAAAGAGTGGATAAATTGCACATTAGTGAAAGTGACACCATGAAGAAATAAATGACGAAAATGCTAATTAAAAAATCATTTGGCAATGTCTTCACCATAAGTTAATACAAAAACACAATAATAGATAAAAAAATCCCTAATGGAGATCAATTTCTAGTGTAACAATATTCTATAAAACTAGTTGTCAAAAGTTATAATCTCTATATATTTTTGTACTTGAGAAGCTACAATCCAGGGAAAGAGATAGACTGGTCGAAATATGATGAAAATGATGGGAAAAATGAAGTTGTGGACGTGGGTTTTTGTGTGGGATCACGACCTATAGCAGGTCATTTCTTGCATGTTGCCTCCCTTCATTGCATGTTTGTTTCCCTCTGGGCAGTGGTGTTGCAGATTGTGTTCTTTATATGGATGGGTTTTGTTTTGCATTCTAGGGGTGCTCTATGCTAGCTTGGTGGGGTATTTATTCTACAAATTGTGGGTTTGTCTCCTTTTTTTGCTAGAACGTAATTGCTACAGGGTGTGGGTGAATCTATGGAAGGAGTTGCTTCTCTTTTTTTCTACTTGTTCTTCCTTGTCACAGTGGGTCTAAGGCCCTCTCCCTTGGATTTTTTCTTTTCTTGCTGCTAGGTTTTGAAGCTGAGTGGTGCTCAATTTTCAGGCTTTGCTTTGCATTTTTCCTCTTTTGTTATAGAGTCTTTCAAAAGAAATTTGAATGGTGATGGGTCTTCCTCAATGGGGGGTTTTTCCATAATTAAAAAGGTGAATGGTTGTTTGGAGCATTGCCAGGATTGCCCCATTTTGGTGATTCAGTCATACTCCATTGTGAAGGATGTTACTTACTTGTGTAATCATCCTTTAATCTATAAATTCATAGCTCTTCGCTTTTATTTGCTAGCTTTGGAATCCTTGACCTGTCAGGTTTCGAATCTTGAAGGAGATATGGAGATAATGATAGCTACCAATATTTTTTTTTTGTTATCTTTTCATGCTTTACAGATAGGAATAATGCTTTTGAAGGCGGTCCATAGTTTTACAATTAGATTGGGCTCTTCAACAAACCTTGGCATGAGGGTTTCAACTCTACTAAAGAACTTCCTACGTGGGTTCTAGTTTGGATTTTTCTGCCTCGGCTTCCTTTGGAATTCTAGAGAAATGATATTTGGCATATGATACACCATCTTCTTGGAAAACTAGTTGGGCCTACCCAACAAACTTTAGACAAGAATGTAATCTCTTAAGATTGAATCTATCTTGAAGTTGATTTAAATAACCTTTTATCTAATTCTATTGATGTTTTTGTTGGATCCTCTTCTTGGATTCAACAACTTGACTATGAAACCCTCCATTTTCATTATTGAGTTTGTCATGAATATGGGCATCTACAAAGAAAATAGCCTCAGTTTAACCAAGCTTCTATTGCAACTAATGGTCCTTCTAAGTCTATTCCTAAGAACGATAATGGGAAGGATCCTATGGTGGAGGGGGTTGCAGATGTGAATGGTTTTGTTCCTATTATGCCTCATAATAAGGGGAGGGATTAGAAGAAAACTCTCAAGGATAGAAAAAGTGATGGGATCTTTAATCGATTTGATGCTCTAGATGACTTAGTTTAGGAAGAGGGGATTCGAGTTGGAATTTCTCCTAGTATTGGAATGTTAGAGGTAGTGCCACAAGGGGATGTAGAGATTGGTAATCAAAACTTGGCTGGGGTAAGCTTCCAGGTTGGTCAGACGGAGGTTGGTTAGATGGAAATGGATGCTCCTCCCTAGTTATAGGATGCCTCAAATCTTGATGGACCTTTAGGTTCGAATATTGATAGATTTGTGATGGTTCCTTCTCCTTCACAAGTGAATGAGTATTTGGATTTAGGGAAAAATAGTGGGGTTGTGTAGGCTTTGGGTTTACAACAAAAGTCTCTTAGAAAGGGGCCTCTAGAGAAATATTCTAAGGTGGGTTGTAAGAAAGACCTTGAGAAGGTTAAGTTGATGGGTGAGACTCTAGTGGAATCTAGATTATTGAAAACCTTGGAATTTCATTTCTCCCATCCCCATAAATGAGTATTATTTCATGGAATATGAGGGGCTTGAATAGAACCCCTAGAAAAAAGGCTATTCATGAGATGATTAGTTGTCATTATTTTGATACCATCTTATTCAAGAAACTAAGCTATCAATTGATGGTATGATGGATAGACCCCTCAATGTTTGGCCTTCTGGATGTTGTCATTATGTTGGTGCTTTTGGTAGTTTGGGAAGTGTAAATTTTTTTTGGGATCCAAGAAAGGTTGTTCCTTTTTGGTGGATCTTGAGTTGTTCTTCTATCTCTATGATTGCTTCTAGTTTGGTGTAGTAACAGAAAAGGTATCCCTTTTTCCTTAGTTTGGGAATGAATAATTAATATTAAAATGAACCTAATTATGTGTATAAAAAAAATCCCTTTACATTTTCACACTTGTTTGGGCCCTCCCTACTAAAATTGGGCTTCTTTATGCTTTATTTGGTCCTATTTTGCATCCACAAGCCTTATTTAATGCATTTCTTTAAGATTAATCCCAACACTTAACTAATGACCAATCATAATTCTTCTTTCCTGGTTGTGTGCTTCAAATCTAGTGATGTGGGACTCATACACCATCTTGGGAGTATGGGTCCCACCTAGGTTTTAGGGCTTGATCCTAAATATGACATTGAACTTAACTTTTCTTGAAATTTGTGTCCCAAGCTTAGGCTACTGTGACTCATACGCCCCAACTAGCATATGAGTCCCACTTTAGCTTGGAATTATTTTAAATTCAATTCTTGGTAGGATTTTATTCCCCTAGATTTCATGTTGACTAGTAGTGTTGTAATTTTGGGAAATTTGGCATAAAAAAGTATAAATATAAGGTTATTTCACATAATTTTTTTCCTAGAAGTTTTATACAAGCATTCCTATAGCAAGTTTATGAGATCAAAAGCCTTCAAGAGTTGGTTATCAATAATTTTGGACCATCAATTCAAGATTTATGCATGATGTCAAAGTCATCATGCATCATGTGTGTTTGTGAACTAACATTTGTGATGTAGGTTTTCATGATTCAAGAAAGCATTCAAAGAGATCATCTCATATGAACAATCAAGAGTCAAGATCTGCATTCATGCTAGATCCATTTCATACAAGATTGCAGCCTTTCTTCAAATGGTACGGTGAGTTGCAATATTGCATATTGTTAATTCATCATTCCTTCATTCTAGTTTCATTTTATTTCAAGGCTTGATTTCCAAAATGCGGTTTGACCAAGGAAAACCCCTATCCACTAACAATTTTTACTTTTTTTCCTTCTACATGTGTGATTGCAGATGTAGGTTTTTGGAGACTTGAAGATCCTTTGAAGAAAAAGTTGCAAGATTGAAGAAAGTTTTCAAAGTTGTCATCTTCATGGAAATTCACCTACATGCCAAAATTCAAACTTCCAGACTCAGAGATCGGATGGGAGAGAAGCTACTAAAGATCACTAGAGGATACCAAAGTTTCAGCCAAACCCTCATATTAGGACTAAATCACCATCTTGGGCGTATAAGTCCTAGTATACCCATTTTCAACAATTTTCTATAGATCCTGGTTTTCCAGTTGTAGATTCTAGATTCAACCCAAAACCCTAAACTGGGACTAAATTGCCTAGTCTACTATATGAGTCCTAGTTCACATCAAAAGTCATAATTTCAAGATTTCAGGCCTTGTTTTGGACATCTCTAGTATTCCAGGTGCTTCTATGTTCATTCTCAGTTTCTTATTCTGATTTTAAGTTCCACTCCCCCGGTCATGTAGTTAGATTTGAATATTACTTTCATATCTTTCTTTCTAAGTATTTGTGTAGTGCTAATCCCCCCTTTTAATAACACCTAAGGAGACCTTGTACCAATCACTTTTCGAAATTGAATCATTGGATTGAGATCTCTAGGGTTTCTTTTAATGAACTAAGTGTGAAATAGGAGGACTCCTCCTCTTTGTGTCTTCCATATCCTAAAAGGTGGAGCACACCACATTTCCTTTGTGTTCATTAATGTTTCCTTGATTTAGTGTTATAATGTGTTTTACACATTCACATTAAGTGTAGAGCCCCTTTCTAAATAAATGGACTTACTTGTGCCTTTTTTAAGTGTTGTAAGGTGTATCTTTACACTTTCAAATTAATCTAGGGCTTTATTAGTTGATTGAGGTTAACTGGCCTTAATTGACCCCTTTAATTCAAATCCAAGCCTAATTTATTGTAAATTTTGAGGGATCAAGCTCGACATTCATAAATGATATTACACAACAATTAATTTTTGAAGGTGTGTGTCCTAGGTTAGTGACCTAGGACCCATTCACCACTTCCTCACTAGGTCCTAGGACCCTATTTTCATATAATATTACATATTGTCTAAAGTTTGTCCTAGCTAAGTGAGCTAGGATCCATTCACCACATGGAAAATGGGTCCTCACTTATACCTAGGAAGCCCCCTTGGGATATGTTTTTGGTGGTATTTTAGTGATTTCAAATCCTAGATTTGATGTCAGCTTGTGTTATTTGAATTTCAGGATTTAATGATAAGATATGTATAAATAAGAGGTCATTTCACTATGTTTCACCTAGCAAAAAAAGTTATCTTAAGAGCACTTTAAAGAGAGCATTATAGAGAATTCAAGAGCATTTATAAGGCATTCAAGGGAAAAGTTGTAGAAGAATATTGCAAAAATCAAGAGTCATTTCATCATGTCAAAGACATAATGCATCATGCATGTTGTTGAGCTAATGTGTTGATGTATTATTCAAGATCAAGCAAGCATATTCAATGTGTTGTTTCTAATATAGATTCATGATCAAGATCGACATTCTTTGAGGCCACTTAATGCAAGTTAGAAAAAAATTTATCCAAGGTTTCAAATAAGGTTTGCCAAGTTGTTACATATTGTTGTTCACTACATTGGAAGAATGAAGAAGAAAATATAGTTGTGCAAACTTTGTGTTGTCATTGATGGCAACATGTGCCAAAATTTTCAAAAAATTCCTACAACACAATATTTTCTCCCCCTATCACCATTATTTTCTCCCCCTATCATTTTGTCCTTGATGTCAAAGGGGGAGAGAATGCTGGTGATAGGGGAGAAAATGTTGTGTTGTAGGAAGTTTTTTGCAAATTTTGGCACATGTTTCCATCAAAGACATAGGGGGAGATTGTTGGAAGAATGAATAAGAACATGTAGTTGTGCAAAATTTGTGTTTTCATTGATGTCACCATGTTGTTTAGGTTGTTAGTTTGATTTGATACTTTGAACCAGTATGAAGAACCAGTTTACATCCTCCAGTATTTTGGTTCACATATGTAGTACAAATAAGATTTATTGTTGTATTTTATATATGATGTTCACTACATATATCTACATCTATATTCCTTATTGTGGATGGTGCCTATCTTTATATGAGAGGTCATGAGTATCACAATGTTTATTGGAATAGTATTGACTAGTTGAATCACAAACTGGTGTTGGTGTTTTGGTCTACAATCCTCCACGGTTGATTGTTTTTGCTTGCAGTATTGGGAAATGGTTTATGGATATTGGAAGCTTGTAAGTTTAGATTCTTGTGTACTCATGTGGTCATATGGCGAGTTAGCATTATTTTATTGATTACATTTTTTTTATTAGTTCTATCTTTGGATGACGTAATGTATAGTTGATATTGTAATGGATTAATTTGTGTTGTGGATACATGTGTGACCTATCTTTGGTCCATGCTGACATATTGTAGCATGCTACATGCTTGGATTATTTTTGGAGAAGTTTTGTACTAACTTGGAGGTGATAGTTAGTCTTTTTGGTGAATAAAGATTACATCTAATTAGGCTAACCTAATTGATGCTTGCAGATGAATCAAATATGTATGTTGGATAGTTTGGAGATTGAACCTGTGTGTGAGAGTGTATGTGAATTGGATAAAGTGAAAGCAATATTATGCACGAGATGTGAGGATGAAGTGTGTCAAGTCTATTTACTAAGAATTACTGGAACTAAATCAGCACTTGTTAGGTGTACTCTTACCAGTTTATTTTGGCTATGAAGCCACTTTAGTATTGTAATAATTTTGTAGATAGTGAGCCTCCTTGTCTAGACAGTGAGTCCTATTTTAGGCAGTGAGCCCTCTAGCAATGAGCCTTTTTGTATTTGGTTTTAGAACTACTTTATATTGTGAGCTAATGCTCCCCATGGGTTTTCCCTTATTGGGTTTTCAATGTAAATTTGGTGTTTTCTATGTTATTATTGTTTCTTGTTATTTTAATTTCATGTTCACACATAATAACAAAATAAAGTGGATTTGAAGTTGATAAGTGTTTAAGGATTATGATTGAAGTTTGGTGACAACTGATTCACCCCCCCTCTTATTTTTCTTGCACCTTTCAACACATTCATCATTCCTTTATGGTATCAATAATTTCAAGGTTTAATTACCAAAACAAGGTTTGACAAAGGAAAACCCCTTTTCCCTAACGAAACAAGATTTTTCTCCTCTTCAATGTGTGATTGCAAGTTTTAGGTTGAAGATCAAGTGGAGAGAAAAATTGCAAAAGTTTTCAAAGTTGTCAAAGTTGTAAAGAAAGTTTTCAAATCATGGAAACTGAGCTACAAGTTTTATTTTTCACTTTTCGACAGTTCCTGTCTAAGATCTAGAAGTGCAAACTAAGAAGAATATAACCCAAAAACCATTTTTCCAGATCCCTATCCAAGACCCATTCACCATAGGGTGAATGATTCCTCAGTGCGGCCCAAAAAACAACACTTTTTACATTAGGTACACAACATTCAAACCTCTTAAAACCTGCCTTTTGAATGCTATATTAGTTAATTTTAATTTATGTTATTCATATTATAGCCCACATATTGAATTAAATCATAGTAAAATTAGGTTCATCGTTTTGTTTAATTATGGTGAACCTCTTTTCCTTCATTTCATCTTGATGAAGCCAACTTTTTGAGAATTGTAGTTTTCTTATTTTGGAGTCCTTTTCATCCTAGATTAAGATCTTGCATCTCTTTGCATTGAATTAAGTCTCATTTATGGTGTCTAATTTTCATTCAAATTTTCTCATTAAGGTTTTCATGATTGCATATTTTGCATTCTTTAAATTTGAAAAATAAAAATTAAATCAGTCATCTTGCATATCATTTACATCATATAAAATTGCATTTGAAAAATTAAACAAAATTGCATATCAAACTAGGTCTTCTATGTTATCATTTTGTCACATTTTCAACTTTCATTTCACATTGGGGTAAGTGCAAAAAGCTACGGGGCCAAAAAGGGGGCTTAAGTGGCCACTTTTTTCTGAAATCAGGAAATACTAACCTTGGACGTGAAATTGTGGATAGTTTCACTCAAAATTTTGATATGCAACAAAAAAAGATCATAGTGATCCAAGTCTACTTTCTAAACTACTAATTTATTTTGAAAATGGTTGAGATTAAGGGGTTCAAAAGAGGGACCAATAGAAATTGGTGTTGTTTTTGTCACAAAAACATAACATAGCAACTTTTGTGGGAATGTAGCACAATGAAGTTCATTTTAGTATTTTTAAAATCACTTCAGTGAGAAATTAGCTAACAATATGTAGTTGATGCATGATTTTTCTAATAATTTTTTAATGAATTTTAATTTTTTACTAATTTTCAAAGTAGATATTTCCTAAAAAATAGAATTTTGGCAATCCTACCCCTACAAATTTTTGAAACTAATTGTATTTTTTTTAATATTTGTAGAATGGAGTCTATTTTTTAAAAATGTTTAATTTATTTAAAATTTTGATGCATAGTTAATTTATAAGGAAAAAACCACCAACCACTACTTTTTGCCAAAAAAGAGACACACGAACAAAATAAATTATAGATCAAAGGCTTAACATTTTAAAAAAGTGAAAATAATTATACCATTGGATAGCTAAGAGAAATCCTAAATTTACCCAAGTCTTCAATTTGTTCGAAATTGAAACATGTGCAATCCTAATGGTTAGCATGAACTCGATTATGTGAAATAATGTAGAATTTGCAAAAACACATCTCTAGTCATTGGGAAGGGCCTCCAAGCCTTTGGGTTGGTATTCCAAGGAAAATACCAAGCCCAAGGCTTGGGGATTCCCAAACCAATATATAACGCAAGTGCGTTATAACACGATCGCATTATATCTAAGTTTTCACATGGTTTTTACATTTGTGTGGGACATATCTAGCAAGACATAATGCACACGGGTTATAACATGCTCATGCTATTCCATTCTTTATGTTAAATGCTACTCTAATGAATGTATGTTTTTATATTTATATGTTTGTATGTACATGTGTATGCTTGTATGTCATGTATGTATATATATATATATGTATGTATTGATGCATGTGTGTATGTATGCCTATATGTATGTAAGATTGTATCTATATATGTACATGTATGCTTATATGTATGTAGGATTGTATGTACATATGTATTATGATTGTATGTGTTTATTTATGTATTTCTTTAGAGGGAGGGAGAATTTAAAGAGAGAGAGAAAGAGTTGTCTATGTAGGGTGGGAGAGAGAGATGGAGGGAGAGACCTAGAGAGAGAGAGGTAGTGAGGTAGTGAGAGAGAGTCTTGAGAGAGGGAGAGGGGGTGGAAGGGAGAGACCAAGAGAGAAGGAGTGGGAGAGAAGTGGTTGGAGTTAGAGGTATTTATATAGGTTCAGTGGGAGGGATAGAGGGAGAGAGAGAGTGGGGGGGTGGGAGAGAGAGAATTGAGAGAGGGGGAGAGAGAGAGAGAGGTATCGAAAGAGAGAGTTATGTAGGTAGGGTGCTAGAGGGAGAGACTTGAGAGTGTGAGGGGGGGTGAGAGGGAGAGACATGAGAGATAGGTAGTGAGAGGGAGTGCGAGAGAGAGGGAGTGGGATAAAGAGGGAGTGAGAAAGAGGGAGTGTGAGAGTGAGAGACCTGATAGAGGGAGAGGGTGTGGGAGGGAGTAACCTGAGAGAGAGGGAGAGAGGTGAGGTGGAGTGAGAGGGTTTTATCTAGGTAGGGTGGAAGGAGTTAAGATGAGAGGGGGAGAGAGAGTTACCTAGGTAGGGTGCTAGAGGGAAACACTAGAGAGAGAGGGAGTGGGAGGGAGAGAGAGGGAGTGGGAGAGTGAGGGAGTGATGGATAGATAGTGGGAGGGAGATAGAGACAGGTAGATAGAGGGAGTGAGAGAGAGTGGTATGGATTGATTGAGTGAGAGGTACATAGAAAGTAGGAGAGGGTAGATAGAGACAATTAGAGAGGGTAGGAGAGAGGAAGGGAGAGAGAGGTGAGATGTATAGATAGAGAGAAAGGGATAGGGGTTGAGGTTATAGGGTTGAGGGATTAGGGTGGAGGACCTATAGGGTTTATGTTTTAGGGTATTAGGTTGAGGTTATAGTGTTGAGGGATTAGTGTTGAGGGTAGAGGGTATTTCCTTGAGGGTAGAGAGTAGAAGATTTAAGGGTTTAGCGTTAAAGGGTTTAGGGTTGAGGGTTTAGGGTATAGGTTTGAGGGTATATGGGTGAAGGATTAGGTTGATGGTCTAATGTAAAGGGTAGAGGGTATAGGGGTTGAGGGTTTAATATTTAAGGGTTAAGGGTTGATAGATTAATGGTTGAGGGTTGAGAATTGAGGGTTGAGGGTTTAATGTATATGGTAGAGGGTAAAGAGTAGAGGGTTTAAGGGTTTAGGGTTTAAGGGTTGAGGGTTGATGGTTTAAGGTTTAGGGTAGAGGATTAAAGGTATAGGGTTGAGGGATTATGGTTGAGGGTCCAAAGTATAGGGTAGATGGTATAGGGGTTGAGGGATTAGGGTTTAAGGGTTGAGGGTTGCAGGTAGAGGGTAGAGGGTTGAGGTTTAAGCACTAAGAGATTAAGGGTTGAGGGTTGAGGGATTATAGTAGAAAGTTTACTTGGTTTTAATGGTTTAAGGCTTGAGGGATTAGAGTTGAGGGTAGGGGATATTGGGTTGAGGGTACATGGTAGATGGTTGAATGGTTTAGGGTTTAAGGGTTGAGGGTTTAGGGTTTAGGGTTGAGTATTTAAGGGTTTAAGGTTGAGGGATTAGGGTAGAGAGGGAGGGATGGATGGAGGGAGAGATTGAGGGAGAATTGAGATAGAGAGAAGGAAAGAAGAGGGAGGGATAGAAATATATGAGGGTCTAGGATCTAATGTATAGGGTAGAGGGTTGAGAATTGAGGGTATAGGGTTGAGGACCTATAGGGTTGATGGTTTATGGTATTAGGTTGAGGGTATAGGGTTGATGGATTAGAGTTGAGGGTACATATGGTTGAAGGATTAGGGTTGAGGTTCTAATGTATAGGGTAGAAGGTATAGGGGTTTAGGGTTTAGGGTTTGAGGTTGGATTGAGAGGATTAAGGGTTGAGGGTTGAGAATTAAGGGTTGAGGGTTTAATGTATAGGGTAGAGGATATAGGGTAAAGGGCTTAAGGGTTTAGGGTTTAAGGTTGAGGTAGAGGATTGAGGGGTATAGGGTTGGGGGATTAGGGGTTGAGGGTCAATGTATAGGATAAAGGGTATAGGGGTTGAGGGATTGGGGTTTAAGGATTGAGGGTTGAGGGTAGAGGGACTAAGGGTTGAGGGTTGAGGGATTAGGGTAGAGAGTTTACTTGGGTTTAAGGGTTTAAGGTTTGAGGGATTGGGGTTGACTGTAGAGGGTATTGGTTTTACGGTAGAGGGTAGAGGGTTTAAGGGTAGAGTGTTGATGGTTTTGGGTTTACGATTGAGTGTTTAAGGGTTTAAGGGTTGAGGGTATATAGTTGAGGGATTATGGTAGAGAGGGAGGGATGGATGGAAGAAGAGATTGAGGGATAAGTGAGATAGAGAGAAGGAGAGAAGAGGAGGGAGGGACCTAAATATATCAGGGTTTAAGAACCAATGTATAGGGTAGAGGGTTGAGAATTGAGGGTAAAGGGTTGAGGACCTATAGGGTTGATGTGAAAACACCTTGGAGAAAAAAAAAGTGAAACATAATACTTTCCTTGTTATGTTGTGTAAGACTAAATCCTTGACAAAGGAAGGGTCATCAACTGTTCCTACACCTAGTCTCAACAATCCTCCAACTGCAACTCAACTTCCAACTTTTCCTTCTAATGGAGGTGGGGCTCTTGAATTCTTATGTAATAATCCATAGTTCTAGGCTTTCCATAGGATGATATAGAAAGATCCTCAAAGGTTGCAACAATTGCTTTAGATATTAACATGCAAAATCCTCTATTATGGAGGGTTATTTAGGAACACGAAGCTGATTTTATTCATTTGGTGAATGAAGTATTTGAAGGTGAGGGGATTAGAAAATGGATCTCCCAGTCCATCATCATTACCCCAAAGGAATCTAAAGAAATTCAATGTTTGGAGGCTATGGGTTTTGATCATGACATTGTTGTAGAGGCTTTCCTAGCATGTGATAAGAATGAACAACTCTCAAAAAATTATCTTTTGGAACATTGACAAAAATGAGGCTCTCATGGAACTAGGTGCTAATATTTCTCATTTAAGTATCTAGTTTTATCATTGAACTATTCCATCTAGAGAAGTTTTACTTGCTTTGTCGACTTTCATTTCCCAAAGTGTATACTCAAGAACTTTCAAGAATGTTTTTATTATGTTTGTAGCTACTCTGATCTAAATTTTAATTTTGGAAATTATCCTAAATTGAATGCATGATTTTAATTTTTTTAATAGTTATTAAAAATTGATGCTTATTTACAAAATTAAAATAGTTCTTCGTATAATTAATTTCATTTTTTATTTTTATTTTATTTTATTTATTTTATTTGAACAACATTTGAACATAAATTTGTTAGAAACACTCTTTGGTTTATTAATATTTAGGATATAATTAATTTTCTAACAGATTCATGTTGTTAAGATCTTTCCAATTATAAGATATATATTTAATTTTTTTAAAGTTGATTAAATACATATATTTAGAATTTTATTCCACATTGAAATAAATGTATTATAATTAAAATTATATGTTTCTAATGTAAAATATCTTATCTCAAAATGATGAATATTTTCTTACAACAAAGGATATACAAATGTAACTCTTAATGAGGATACAAAAAAAAATGATCACTATTGCCAAAGGTAATTTTATAAATGCATATGATAATAATGCAACTCACCTCGAATAATAAAAACTATAAAATTGCTCCTATGCTTTTGTTATGCTTTTGGAATTACATTCTTGAACTCTCAAGATGATGACTATATGTACATGCAATCATACCAAATGAGACTTACATTGTAATGGTGAAGCTCATTCACATGGTTATACTTTCTTACAAGAATATGACATATATACCATCACAAAGTAACAACCATAAATTACATTAAAAGAGGGATAAATTGCACATTAGTGAAAGTGACACAATGAAGAAAGAAATGAGGAAAATGCTATTTAAAAATCCATTAGGAAATATCTTCACCATAGGTTAATACAAAAACACAATAATAGGCAAAAAATCCCTAATGGATCTCAACTTAGTAATTAGGAAAGTAGCTTACTAAAGTTAATTTCCTCAACTTGAGAGCAACATTTTGCATTATTCATTCCTTGTATGATCTATACAAGACTAGTCTATGGTGTTAGAGAAATATTACCTCAACCAAAATTTGTTTTTATTTTCTTTCTCTTTAGTTCTTTTTTTATTTTCATTCTAGTCACAAGTAAATCATAAAAGAGAATTTCATTTAACTACAATTGTATATCTAACTAAAAAGGAGATACATGTTATTCAATTATCTTTTAATGTCATATTCACTTTCCAAGAGAATTTTATTATAGTAAGGTTTTTAATGCATCCCTAAAATTTACCATGCTTTATAGGGTTTTAACCAATTTAATAGTCTTGGCTTACAACATTTTTTAGAGTTTGCACCAATAAAGAACATATTGAATAGTGCACTAAAGTTCAAAGTACATATGGTGTACATCACATGAAAATACATCACTACTAAATTCAATTTAAGACATTCAACTGTAGATGTATCTAACTACGTATTCAAGAAGCATTCATCTTGGTTCCACCATGCGATTGAATGCTCAAGATCATTCCTTTGAGTACTAATTGATGTATACGCTCTTGAAAAAAATTAGGGACTAGTGTGGAACATAGAATCAAGATGAACATGGATTTATGTTTTACTATCATTTATATTGTATAGTTATACTTTGAAATTAAATATCATAGGCCTATCAATTTGAAATCCCATTGTGAAATTTTTTAATATTGTTGTCATTATAGTGAATAGTGGTAATGTTAATTTTTATTTCACTAAATTAGTTTTATTTTCTTAATTTGTTATATGGTCGGATAATGTTTTATTATATGAAATAATCAAAACTACAATAGATGGTATTTGAAAGTTGTTAATTGATGTAGCTTTATGAAATGAATTTGATAATAAGGATATGAACCAACAATTTTGTTGTTCTATGGACTTCTCTTGCACTCTTAAGATCTTTCACCTAAAAGAAGAGAGATAGAACCCCAAAATTGAAGTGGTTCACTCAAATAGATGATTGTATGACATAATTAAGATAAATGCAAGGATGTAGATGCAACTAAATGATGTATTTGACTGATTATGAATGCAAAACTAATGTAATATGCAATATTTGAAAACACAGTGAGGTTTGCAAGAATGAACAAGAAACATGCACAAATGAACTCAAAAATGAAAGAGACTGAAAGTAGTGCACCTAAAAATAGATTATAGATTTGAGAAGATTCTGGAATGCTAGAAAAATCATGATTGATGACCAATGGGACTCATTCAGTATTGATGGTGAATTAGTCCTCCTACTGGGAAAATCTCCTGAAACAAGTCTTCGACTGTCGGGAACTGGAATCTGACAAAAGAACATTTTTTAGTGTTAATGTGGGACTGATTAGCCACTGATGGAAAATTAGTCCTCCTCCAAAATTCTATGAAATCAAAGGTCAATTCTATATCTCCATATCTGCACTTGTCTTCTTGTCGGGTTGACAGAGTCAAATCTGTAGAAAACGGATTGCAGGTTGTCTCCAAGATTGAAATAGGGTTTAGTTGACTTGAAACACGTTGTTGACTTGTTGACCACCTTTCAACACCTAATTTCTTGAAAAATCTACATACAACAACTTGAAAACACACATGCAATAGGGGAAAATGGTTAAGGGTTAGAATATAGGGATTTTCCTTAGTCAAATCCCACTTTGCTAATCAAACCCTTAATGAAGAAAAGAAATGAAATGAGCAAGGAATGATGAATAAACAACATGCAAATGTCCTAAAGTCACAACAACCTTGTTGAAGAAATCTGAAGATATGTTAATGGCTTCTCCAAAATGCTTGATGAATGCTTGATTAAATGATGCAAACTGCTTGAATGCTAATTGATGTTGAATGAATGCAAGTGAACTTGATGAATGGGGAGATGTAAAACGAGGAGAAAAACATTGATTTATACATAGTTATGCCCTAATAACCCAATAATACATCATAGGTCGACATAATGTATTTTTAAATAAAAATCCAAAAGAAAATTTGAATTATTTAGATTTTGGAGCCATGAGGGACTCATTCGCCACCCATGGAAAATGGGTCCCACCTTGATCTTGTAAGTGGGTGTTAGGAATTAAGTCACATTTAATATTTTTTGTCAGGTTTATATTTGAAAATACACTTAATTAAGTCTTATGAGTGTATAAAGGAGTCAAATAAAACATAAGAAATGTGTAAATAGTGATAACAAGCCTAGAAAAATGTGAAATATTGTTACAAGACTTTACAACACTTTCAAATAGGACTTGATAAGTGATGAAAAGGTGATTTTTAGCTGAATTGTAATGAGAAGTCTAGAAAAGTGTAGAAATGTGTTACAACAGTTCACAACACCTTCATAAGACATCATAATTTAAATTTTAGGGACCTAATGTGAATGTATAAGTTACATTGCAACATTAAATCAAAGCAAGACAAGTCAAACATCACAAGAGAAAGACCTAAAAGACAATGAAAATGTTAATGATCCATTTTTCTATGGTACATTTGTTGGAGTTATGCACTGACACTGAGAGGGGGTGAATCAGTGACTAAACTTTTTCAACTTCAACTAAGATTTTTAATTATGATTTTCTTTTCTTTCAACAATAGAGTAGAGTAATCACTTTTGAAAGCACAAAGATATGACAACATCAACTCAGTCTATTAGACAACTTATGCAAATATGATTTGAGTGAGATATCTTCCATTTGCGAAAACATAGCTCAGATTTGATCTCAATATTACTCTGTTTAATGCATTCATGAGTTGAATGTAATCATTCATAAACATAATTGAGAACAGTAATAATCCCAATAGTGAACTAAAACAACAACAACATAGAAAAGTAGTGAGCACATAGAAGAACAAAGAGACAAAAGATTTGCCAATTGGAAAACCCTCCTGCGGTACAAAAACCATTCCTAAACTACCTTACTGGCTTAATCTTCAAAAACCACTATTAAAAATGCCTTATAGGCTAATTTCTGAGCACCAACTCAAGGAGCACCAACCCCTCATTTTGAAACACCAATTTCAAGGAGCACCAACCCCCATTTTGAAACACTAGTTTCAAGAAGCACCTACCCCTCAAAATTATTTTTAGAACAATAATAATATATCAGAGGATCTCTCTATTTTCAGTTAAGCTCATAACACTTTGATTCTAATAGCCTAGGAATAATATTCTAGAATTACATCCAGTTCCCTAATTTTGTATTACATAGTTTTCCAATACATCTCTTAATACGACCACAATAACTATCTCTCATAATTTCTAGCCAGCAACACCTTCACTGTTTTCAACACTGGTTTTTATATACATTTCAAGTATATCAGTCATGAAGAAATCTGCAAAAATCATTTTTCACAAGATTATGAAATTCTCTTGCTGATTTTCGAATATGAAGCTGAATCATGACAATCTATAGATGATGGTAAAAATTAGAGTAATGCCTATCCAGAGAGCTTTAATTTATGTGTTGAATTAGGAGATTTCAAATTGTAACTGAAAGATTTTCATCAAAGCCATGACAGCCCACTAACAGAAAATCATATCCTCTAAATTCTAAGAGAATATTTTGCCAGAGATTCGATGCCAACCAAAGATGTCACCATGCAACTATACTTAGAAAATCACATGTCGGCCATAGAGACAGAGTTTGTTAAACATTCGCTAAGACATCCAAACAAGTATGCTGAAGGAAATTATAATGTTTATCGCTCCTTTGGTCCCTGTGCATCGCCATGACCTTCTACCATCGGGGAGAAACCATATCGAAGATCTTTATGTTTCCCTGAGATCACATTTCTATAAAATTTGTTTCAGTCACTAAGACACAAGATTCTTTCTCACCAAGACGTGCCCTTTTGTTTCATTCACTGTAGTTATAGCCTTTTGATATCGAAGAGACATCTTGTAGAAAAGTCTATGTTTTTCTGAGAGCCCCTGTGAACAAACCTATCATCGTGACAATTCAATACCTATGCCGAAATCAACTTTATCACTATTAGTCATCCCTCTGTTTGTCGCTATGACATTCTGCTATTGGGGAGATGTTATGTAGATTTCCCCATGTTTCATTGAAAGTCCACATGATACACATTGGTTGCCGTGACACATGGTTTTTCTTGCTGACAAGCCTTCTATCTTATGAGTGTCGCTATAGCATACCGTCATTGGGGAGACCTCTCATAGAATGCTTGAGTCATTTCAAAACTCACCAACCAACTTGTGTGTCGCTAAAACAAGGCAGATCCTATGCCAACAAAGTCCTTTTGTTTTCCATCAGTGAGACCGGAGGTCACTCACCGAGACCTCACGTTGAAAACCCTAACTCTTACCAAGATGTATACCTTTATGTTGTCGGTCAGTATAAGAATTCAAAGTTGCCAGAGACCTTTCTTTGAGCACATGAATCATATCAAAATGTTCCTTTTGTTTTATGCATCGCCAAGACATATCAATGTCGAGGAGACATCTTGAAGAGCACACTATGTCATACTGAAAATATTTATCCACTCTGAGTCACTGAGACAATACCAACCTCTCGCTGAAAGCCCCACATAAGACTTAGTTAGCAAGACCTGATAGGTTCGCTATGACATTACACCGAATATCATTAACTCATACCGATATAACCTTTGTGCACAAGTCGGTAAGACACCACGAAATTGCTATGACATTTCATCAAAGCCACAACCTTTTCTGATAAGACCTTTCGATGCATGGTCGGTGAGACAATATGCCTTCGGTGAGACCACATATTGAATACAACACTCCTTGCAATATGTTCCTTTTCCTTCGGTGAGTGAGACAAAGAAAGTTTTCCAAGACGTTACAACGAAGAAAAACCTCTTACCGAAGAGCACCCTTTGTTGTCGGTCGGGGAGACATGATGAGTTCGGTAAGACATTATATTGATGTCGTAACTCTTGCTGATATGTTCTTTCTTGTTCCGGTCACCAAGACACAAAGCGCTCAATGAAACAACATGCCGATAAGGATTTCTTATGCCGATGAACCTCCTTATGTATTAGTCGGTGAGACCCGACTCATTTGGTAAGACCTCTCAGCGGTGAGAAATACTTATGCCAATAGACCTTTCCTCTGTCGCCAAAACCATGTGAAAGTCACACCAAAAGCTGTCTCTATGTAAAATAAAATCGTCATGATATCAGAAATGTCTTGCCGAAAGGAAACACATACGTTTATCAGAAAAATGGATTGAGGAGACCCTAGCATTTTCATGCCAAAATGTTCTTTTTCTGTCACTGAAAAAAAGTACAAATAAGATAACCAGAGACTGCACGAAGCTCAAACTGATCAATACCAAAAGATATTAAAATTTTGAATGTAAGTTGTCCACTGAATTCCAAGACAGGTAAACCATATAGACAAAAATTGTAACAAGATAAAGCATGAGAAACCAATCTAAAACTATCAACAAGTAGAATCAACTGAAAGGGATTTTGTCATCAAGGACAAACCATATGATCACAACTGAGATCCAACAACATTTAGCCTCCACTTTAGTGAGAGGATGAACTTGCTTCAAACTCACACTAAAGTAGACATTCAAGAGAGATTTGAGTGTACAGATGCAAATGACAAAGAATGACAAAGATCAAGAAGGCAGTCGAGCCCCTAGGATCTAAGATACAAGTCAAACCATCAAGATACATAATCATGCAATGGAAAGAACTAAAGGAAAGAAGAACAAGGTGGAAACGATGCACTCACTCTGGGGCCACAAAACATCAAGTCATCTACGGGGTGAGATCAAGCTTCGATCATTTGTCTAGCTAGTTGTGGATCAGATCTAGGTTGTTTGTCCAAAATCACATACTCACTCTGAGGCGACAGAACTCTTGGTTATCTACCAGGTGAGAAGTCCTAAGAGGTGAGACACATGCGGCCAATATATGCTCACACACACATAGGTGGCTATGGGGAAACTCATGCCTCATAATGGGATTCCTACTAACCCATACCAAAGTTATACCTCTTGATAACTTTAATAAGGCACCATAATGATGAAAATGGTTTTTGAGCTCTATGAGGTAAGCAAACCTTCATATGATTGACACTCATAGATATTGTTAATGCAAAATAGTGTAAGGAATCTCCAAATGGATTTTTCTTTGTTCGTGCAATGTCTCATGTTAGGGAACATCATGCCTAATGTTTCCAAGAGAGGATAAGTGCAAACGGTCTCATCTTGTTTCGAAGAGAGGACAAGTGTAAGGTCTCATCTAGGGAAACATTGTATCTAATGTTTCCAATAGAGGAAATCGCAAGAAAAATAAAATCACTCAATGAAATGTGAGTGGTGATGTATTCCCCCCACTTTAAAGTGGTTGCAAACACCAGTACTATGAGAAATTGTTTTAAAGTAGAAGAAGAGGACATGAGAGCTTACTCGGAAAGCCCTATGCCAAGTCATATGTTTCTGATAAGCTACATAATGAATAAGGTGGTATGTCACATGTGAGCCAACTTGAGGCATGTCGTCCACATCCCAAGCTTGCTCTTATATATTCATGAAAGGTTTACAACTAGCAAAAAGAAGCAATAACAAGTGACATACGATGACAAGGCTACCTGACCCCTTGCCCCCACTTAGTGCAGGACAAGGGTGAGCCGAAATACTTGATGAGATGCAGGAAAGAGTAAAATTAGAATCACTTAGAGGAATTAGGTGCCCCCACAAAGGGAAGCATACCAAACTCCTTAAGATATTGGATTTTACTACTCACAGCCTTACATTCATTTGCAGAGTGGTCATGAACTCTATGATAGGCACAAAATGAAGTATTGTAATAAAATTTCTTACATGTTCTAGGATGAAGAGATATTAAGTGATCTTGGAGGAGTCTCAACAAGATACCCTCTTGATCAATGGTAGAATGTGGTCCTATGGTTTGCTTGAAAGAAACATCTTGCTTAGTATGGTTTGTCATATCTTCACAAGAATCTTTAGATTGTGAGATTTTGTTATCTCCATTATAGGAGGGTATAAAATCTAACAAATTCAAATCATGAACATTTTGTGAGATGACATTGACATTAAGCGAAGGTGTATTTGTTTGTTTCATGTTTTGCAAAGGACGATTTTCAAGACCACTAGTGTCAATGTGTTCAGGATGGATGACTATTAAGGTTGATTTAGGAGTATGTTGTGTGAGATTGTTGATGTTAAGTGAAGTATTTTTTATCTCGATCAAAGGAAAATAACCAAGACCATGAGTGGTTTGTTGTGTGATAGGGTCTATAGGGTTGTCGATACCTTGTTCTCAAGCACCACATCCTTTTCCTTTATATCCAAATCTCATAACCACATGTCCATAAATTTTTTTCATTGCTTTTGAAGTTGGTGATTGTTTATGATTAAGTTCATCAAAGGTTGTTGAGTAGTGTGTTTTTTTTTCTAAAGTGGTTTATGTGGATGCTTGTGAAGGGTCATCTAAATTTTGTGTTGACAAAACTATGGTTTCTTTTCCCTTGCTAGAGTCTTTGTGTATTATCTTTTACTCACTGATGAAGTCAAGTTCAAAATCCAAGGAATCCCAACCATCTTATAATAGCATTGTGAGTTGTTCATTATGTTATTGTTTATCATTTTTTTGGAGGGGTTCCACTTGTCTGGTTGGTGTTAATGTGTTCAAGGTATTTTTTTATGTTTTTCTCAAACTTTAAACAACTATTTGGATGAGAGTCAGTTTCAAGTGTGTACACTTGGTTGTGGTAGATGTATTTCATTTTTTGATGAAGAGTAGAAGGCACACCATTCATTGCATGAATCCACAGTTAGCCTAAGAGAATATTATATGAAAGATCATTAGGCATAACATGGATTAGTGTTTCCAATGTGTCCATTCCAACTGTAATGGGTAAAGTTATCACACCAAGTAGTTGTTTGCATACATTGTCAAATCCCCTGATGGATAAGGGATTAGGACGAATGTTTGATTTATCAACACCAAGTATATCAAGAATGTTCACTCCACATAAATTAGAGTGGAACCAGTATCCACAAGAGTTATCTTAATCTATTTTTGTTTCTATTGAGTGATAATCATGCGGTTGTGTATTAGAAGGGATAGGAACTTGTTGGAAGGAATTTTGAATCATGGTGTGATAATGAGGGGAGAATTGAATAAGGTCCCATAATGATATCTTAGTAGGAGTATTCTTTAGTTGTTCAACAAGATTGTACTCCTTTCCACTTGGAGGTCTTGGTAAGATATGATTAGGGATGATAGGGTTAGGAAAGGGTAGGGGTTTTGTGGTTTGTTGTTGTGGTTGCAAATTGTTGTGAGTGTTATATGTATGAGCAATGGTACTATGACTCAGTTTTTGTGACACATTATTCAGAGGTGGGTAGAAGATGAGTTCAAGTTTGGTTTGGGTTTGAGTTTTATGTGAAGGAGGGTAAATAATGAGTTGAAGTTGAATAATGTTAACATCCCTTAGTGAGTGAGATTTATCCTTGTCTTGCATCATGCTATTCCCCCTAGGAGGAGGGTTTTTAGGAGAACAACAAAGTAAATGTTCTTGACACTCATGGATTGGTTCTTATAAAATGACTTTATCACAGGTAGGGGAAGGATAAAGGGTTGAAACGTTGTGGTCAACAAGGGTTTCGTTAGGGGAAGGAGGAAAACTAAGATTATCATGACCTTCACAAAATAGATTTTCTAACATCAAAGTATCATCTTCACCACAAGGAGAGATACTAGGAGAAAAACAAATGTTAGTGTCTTGATTACCTATGGTTGTGTTATCTCATTTATTAATGTCTTCTCGACAAAAAGAGGTAAGAGGAGAGAAACAGCTTGAGTTCTCAAAACTCTCATTAATTGGTTCTTCTATCACCAAAATATCTTTGTTTCCAATAGGAGAGATATTAGGAGAAGAA
Organism: Sequoia sempervirens; assembly: GCA_007258455.2. Taxonomy (NCBI): domain Eukaryota; kingdom Viridiplantae; phylum Streptophyta; class Pinopsida; order Cupressales; family Cupressaceae; genus Sequoia; species Sequoia sempervirens. The sequence continues at coordinate 156,202,343 of VDFB02058242.1, read as the reverse complement.
CAAATATGATCATTAGGAATGTTCAAAGTTGTATTCTCTATCACAAAAAGACTCTTAGAGGGATAATGTAGGGAAAGTTTCTTAATATGTCTAGTTATGTAAGATACTAGAATTGTTTGAACAAAAATGTAAAGCACTTGTAACCATATTATGCAATATTTTAGCAATATAAACAATGTATGTGCAAAGATGCAAAACATTCTTATCCAATATATGCAAGATGTGAAGAATGTACATAATGAATATGAAAGAACAAAAATAAATTTTAACAACCTTATACAAATTTTAATGAATAGAAACATTGTATATGCAAAAATGAAAATTACTTTTATCAATGTTATGCAAAATTACAAAAATTGGAGCATTTTTAGATCTAAGGATTCAACGGATTTGAAGAATGGGTGGTGTAAAATGATGTTTTAGACCGAAATGTATAAAAAAAATGTTCCAAAAACTTTCTAAACCTATAGTATATGGTACTAGGAGGCCGAGGAGGCATAGAAATGAAGTTTTTTGTGCTATAGCAGTCAGTTAAAAATTTGAACATCGACTGATTCGCCCAGCATGGTGAATGAGTCCTAGTAAGGGCTTTTTGCAAAAAAAATTAAGAAAATGATTTTTTTTATGTGTTTGATGTTATATGATGCAGACTTAAGATGTGGATGCATAATTTCAAAAAAAAAAAAAAAATTATATGCAAAAGTGCAAGCTAAATGACCACTTCACTAATGCAAGTTTTTGAAATGCTAGAATGCAAAACAATGCAAAATCTAATGCATGCAAGCTATTTCTAGGATGATAATTGACTCCTAATCGGAAAAGAAAGTATTCTAAAAGTAGGTTCACCAAAATGAACTAACAATTTTGTTGTTCTATCGACTTATCTTGAACTCTTAGGTTCTTTCACCTAAAAGGAGAGAGATAGACCACCAAAATTGAAGTGGTTCACTCAAATAGAGGATTGCACAATGTAATTAAGACTAAATGCAAGTACGTAGATGCAAATAAATGATGTAATTGACTGATCATGAATGCAAAACTAATATAATTAACTCTAAAATGCTTGATGAATACTATATTAAATGATGCAAACTGCTTGAATGTTGATTAATGTTGAATGAATGCAAGTGAACTTGATGAATGTGGAGATGTAAAATCAAAAGAAAAATAATTATTTATACATAGTTATGCCCTAATGATCCAATAATACATCACATGATGACATAAGGTATCTTTAAATAAAAAATTGAAAGAAAATTTGAATTATTTTGATTTTGAAGCCAAGAGGAACTCATTCACCACCCATGGCGAATGGGTCCCACCTTGGGTTTGTATGTGGGTTTCAGGAATTACATCACATTTAAGGTTGTTTGTCAGGTTTACATTCAAAAATAAAATTAATTAAGTCTTGTGAGTGCATCAAGGGGTCAAATAAAGCATAAGAAAGGTTTAAATAGTGATAACAAGCCTAGAAAAGTGTGAAATTTTGTTACAAGAATTTACAACACTTTAAAATAGGACTTGATAAGTGATGAAAAGGTGATTTTTAGGTGAATTTTAATGAGAAGAGTCTAGAAAAGTATAGAAATGTGTTACAACACTTCACAACACCTTCACAGTATGTCATAATTTGAATTTTAGGGACCTAATGTGAATGTATAAGTTACATTGCAACATTAAATCAAAGCAAGACAAGTTAAACATCACAAGAGAAAGACCTACAAGACCATGAAAATTTTAGTGGTCCATTTTTCTATGGTACAAGATAACACACATTAAGCTAGCAAAAGATTCATCATTCATATTATTATATTCATTGTAGAGGTGTGACATAAAAATTACTAAATTTTAACTTGGACACATCAAAAAATTATATTTTTTATACTTTTTAAGAATTGAATAAGTTATTTCTAGTAGGAAATTGTTGATTTTAATTAAACTTCTAATCTAATACAACACAAATGAAGCTTTTAGATAGAGCACCAACTATGAAATAATGTGTAGTAGTATTTATGGATAAATTTCTAACCTAACTTACTATTCATTAAACCCAATATGCTGCCATGAAGAAGATACGGTTTTATTAATATCATAGGAATGATGGAAAGAGGTGCTTGAGATGGTGAAGCATATGAAGATCTAGATCGGAAATTTTAAGGAGTATCATGTAAGGAAACCTAATCTGATAAATGATTAAAATCAACATGAATAAAAATAATCCAATCCTATTAAGTAAGGTGAGAGTAAAAATGAAAACAAGAGATAAATTTAAAAAAAATTAATAAAATTTTCCAGAAAAAAGAGTATATGTTCTAAATTATTCTAAAAATGGAAACTAAAATAGAAAAGAATAGGAATGAAAAGCCTATTGCTAAGAGATATGATAGAATGGTGAAGAAAATAAATTTTAATTTCATTCCCATTAATTACTTACTAGAGTTACTAAAGAGTAGGACAATCTAAAGAAAAGATTGAATGATACTACAATCACATACGTCATAGTAAAAGGATAGAAGAAAGAAACTAAGTTGTACATTCTAGTAAAGAGAATAATACATTAAATACATCTATAAATAAGAGATAAAAAAGATTAATTACTTCCCCACAAGAGGAGTGAAATGTTGAAATATGGTCATGAAGATCCATTGTGGAGGAACATTTCATTCTAAATAATAAAGTAGATGTGGAGGAAAGCATTTTTGAAATGAAGGAAAATAAGTTCACCATAATGAAAAAAAATGATGAACCAATTTCCACTCTAATTTCATTCAATATGTGTGCTATAATGTGTAAATAAATAATAGAAACCATATGTAACCCAACTAATAGTCAAAAGGAAAATATGGAAAGGGTCGAATGTTATGTACCTATTGTAAAAAGTTATTTTTCAGACCTTACTGAGGACTCATTCACCCTATGGTGAATGTGTCCTAGCTAGGGCTCCAAAAAATCTATTTCTAGGTTCTATTCCTCTTAGTCTGCACTCCTAGATTCTAGTTGGTCATTGTCAGAAAGCCGGAAATAAATCTTGGAGCTCAATTTCCATGACTTGACAACTTTTCTTGCAACTTTTACAACTTTGCAATTGTAGTAACGAAAAAAGGTATCCTTTTCCCTTACTTGGTTTGGGAAAAATTATCATTGAATTAACCTAATTTTGCATAGGTTTAATGTTGTAATGTGACACATTCATATTGATCTTGGGGCCCCTTTTAATGAAATAAACTTAATGTGTACCTCATTTAACTATTGTAATTTAGTGTTGTAACACACTTTCACACTTATCTAGGGTCCTATTAGTTAATTATGGTTAATTAGAGTTAATTAACCCATTTAATTCAAATTTAAACCTTATTTTCATACTTCCCAAAGATCTATCCCGACACCCATAATTCAAATTGCATACCATTTAATTGGGAAAATTTAGGTCTGAGAAGGACCCATTTGTTGGCTCTTAGTTGTTTTTGGTTTTTCCTTGATGTCAAAAGTGTTGATATGTAGATTGGCTTTTGATGATATGCATTAGTTGATATTTAGTATACATTAGACATATTTTGATTTCCATATGATGGTCCTGACAGTGTTTGTCAGGATGATATGCAGTTTGATTCTTCAAGGTGATTCATATTTTGGTATCATAGGTATATGGTTGTTGGTGATTGAATAGATACGTCTGAGGTATACATTTGTTTATAAATTGGTACATATTCCATTTTGGGAAGACAACTCAATGATATGTGTGACACATCATATTTTTGCATAGAAATGTGGATTACAAGGTCTTAGGCCACTTGTATGTATTCTCTCCATTGGTTATATGTTAAGGTGATAAGTGTTGGTATGAACTCAGTTGTATTTTGATGAAGGAAACATTTATGTTATTGGAATACACTATGTTCGATGACTTTGCTTGTTGGCTTGTGCAAAGGGTATGTGTTGTCTCCAACACACATTTGATACATAAGTACTCTAATACTTGATACATGGTGTCTTAAAGCATGCAGAGTAAAAGGTTTAGGTTTTTCCTTTTATATGGATATTCTTCATTATTTGTGACTTATGTCACAGTGCAAAGCATATACTATGACCTCATGACGTGAATTCAGGTTGATCAAATAAAATGATTTAAGTATATACACTATTGCTAACCTATTATATTCACATGTATTTTTCCTTGATGACAAATACACAAACTCCCAGGTTTGTGACATTGATAAAGTTGATGTTGGTGGTACTTTGATAATCATATGGAAAGGCATGGTATGAACAGGTACATTGATAATAATATGGCATTGTTTGTCTCATATATATCCTTGACATATAGATCCTTGTTTTTTAGTTGATGTGACACTTTGGTACAGTGAGCATATAGTTTTCTAGCAAGGCATAATGTTTTATAAAGTTTTCTTTGTTGCCATCTTATTACAATTGGCATTGTGTCAAATACATGTTGCAAGGTTCATGTTCATGCAGATTTTATCAGAAGTACATCTGACATGAACATCATATATAAGAATAGGATGCATGATATTGTGATCAAGGTGTTCCAGTTGTTTTTTTGTTCTTTGGAAATGGCATGGATTCAAGTTTTTAGTAAAGGATTCTCAATCCTAAATCAAAAGTGCTTTGTGTATTGCATTGTAATCTAACATATGCACTTTATTTGTATTTTGAAGATGACCTATTATCACAGGTTATGTCACTTAAAGATAAATGTCTAAAGGGGTTCAGGTCATAAATTTAAACTAGCCCTCTTTTGTGGTCATTGGCTTGACAAGTTATACGGGAATCCAAAGAAATGTTCAAAGGTGATTATTAAAAGCTATCTAGAGTGTGAAGATCAAATCGATGGTATTATAAAGTGTTTGAAATAAAAATGAAAATTTATTCTCATTAGCATCTAAAGGTATGAATCTGGAAATATAAATTGAAAGCCACAAGGTAGTTGACAACCATCATGTGTATATGATTTATTTCATAGACAATAGATTCAAAGGCATTATAATGTTTTATCTTCTGGATTTCAAATGATTATTTTCTATTGAAAAGTCTTAGAAAGACCTAAAGGAAATGTAGGGAAAAGTTGTTATTGTTTCATTGTGTAAACATATGAAACCCTAGCCGCCACCGTGGAGAGTTTGTGGTTACATATTTCTAATAAAATGCTTGACTATGGAAGTTGAAAGTGAAGAGGAAGAGCTCATAGATGGAGGTCTTTAGCTAGACAGTTTTGAAACTATTCTTCTGGTATTTGTTTATTTGCATTCCTCCATAAAAAGGTATTAAAGAAATCATTATTTATGGTTTTGAACATTTTTGCTAAGGCATTAGTCATGAAGATTCAGTGGCTATTTAGTTGTTTGAAACCCTTGATTATTTCTTAGAAAATAAATAAAGGGTCAATGCATTCACTTATTCCAATCTAGAAATTTTGATGAAGTTACATGAGAACATATAATTCTTGAAAGAGTTAGTTGAAAACTCTTTAGGGTTCTTCTCTTGTAATTTTTAGTTATTAAAACTAGATACAGAGGTTATTATTTGTAGGGTCTTTAAAATATGATCTTTAGGAATTTTCATGTGGATTTGAAAAGATAAATATAATGTTTTTAGACATTTTGATACAACAAATATTGCATTGAAAATATTTTATTATGATTCTTATAATATTGTATTTAAGGAAGATGTTGATACACAAAATTCTTCAATGTCCTTAATGAGGATATTCATAGTATTCTATTGTAATTTGAGGGTTGCAAAAATTGCACTTCTAGGGTTCTGATAGAATGCTATAATATTTTGCTTTGTAAGGGAGTCGGTGCTCTTGTATCTCATGTAGTTGGTGCTTCTAATTTTTGTGGAGTTGGCGCTCTTGTATTTTGTGGAGTTGGTGCTCCTGAATGTGAAATATTTGGTGCTCTAAGTGAATAAAGGAAACATTTTTCGAGTGGTTTTTTATTCCCAAAGAGGGTTTTTCCACTCAAGAAAAAATTTGTGTTATGTGGTGATTTTATGTGTGTGATATTTTTCTTATTAGTCTAATTTTAGTGTGTTATCAAATGTACAATTATCAATCCTTCATATTTGTCAATGTTATGCCACATTTCATATCAATCTTTCATATTTGTCAATGCACATTTCATACATAAAAGGTTCTGATTTAAAGTGAGCTTTGATACATGTGAAAGTGTTAAGTTTCACCTCTCTTAATGTTTCATGTTTAATTCATGTTTCATGCAAATACAATATTGTTCACGCACAAGTAAAAAATTTTCTTTGAACTATCATTTGATGTTTTGATTTAAAAGTTAAGTTTTCTTCACATACTGTCATTTTTTCTCTTTGTTCAAAAGTAAACTTACAATCTTGACTTTGAAAAAAATTGTGACTTTCATAAATCATTGATTCACCCTCCCTCGTAGTGATTTCAACCTTCCAACACCATTCACCCTAGGTGGTGAATGGGTCCTCCCTTAATAGGACTCCCCTTTCTCTACTGATTCTAAATGGATTTTTTACCATCGTTCCATCCCCCAGGGTTAGGTCTTGGAAAACTGAGCCAGGACCTATTTTCCCTAGGTTGCGAATGGGTCCTCCCTTAATGAGGACCCCCTTTTTGAGTTTCATTGTGGTAGGATTTTAATAATTTTTATCTCTAGATCTAGTGTCGGCTTGAATTGTTTGAATTTCGGGGTTATTCTCCTAATCTAGTATAAATAAGGGGTTAATTCATATTATTTAGATCCTACAAATTTTATGAGACATCATAGAAAATTCAAGAGAGAATTATAGAGCATTTAAAGAGTATTTACAAGGCATTTCTAAGTAGATTATCAAGATTTTATTGTAGCAATTCAAGATCATTTCATCATGTGAAGGGTTTAATGCATTCATGCATATTCTTGAGCTAAGATAGTTAATGTAGCACTAAGGATCTACTTGCAATCATTATTTCACATCCAAGATCCACATTCTTCATGGCCACTATATGTTAGATTGTATATTTGCATTACAAGACAACTTCCAAGGTATCATCAATTACTTATTTCATGTTTTATGCTTCTAGTTCATTATTTCATCATTTGGTTTAATTACCTAAAAATGGTTTGACTGAGGAAAACCCTTATTCACTCACAATCAACAAGTTTTTCTTCCCTTGAATGTGTGATGGTAAATTTGTAGGTTGAAGATCAAGTGGAGGAGAAGTTTGGAGCAAAATTATTAAAGTTGTCAAGCTAGAAGATTGTCATTTATAGTGCAAGAACAAAGAAAGGAGGCTATAAAATTTAGTTCAAAATATTGAGAGTTGATAACCAAGGATCTGAGAGTGCATGAATCAAGGAACAAAACCTAAGACTCATTAGTTTTACAAAACCCTAAAAGGACTCATTTTCCACTAAAGGAAAATGAGTCCTAAGTAGGGCTTGAAGTTGTAAAAACCTGGGATATAGGAATGTAGGCTGAGAGGAATAAAACCCATAAGTCAGTTTTCAGAACCCTCACAGGGATTCATTCACCATTAAAGGAAAATGAGTCCTCTGTGGCATAAAAATAGCATGTTTTTGACAAGGTACACATCATTTTGAGATTATACTCCCCTTTTTGTTTCTATAATATTGATGATTAGTTTCTAATTTTTATTTTCATGTTTTTTCCCTCATAATTGAATGAAAGCCTAGAAAAGCATAGTGGCTCATCATCTTCATCATTCACCTTAGTGATGAACCCTCTTTTTCTATGTTTCATTTTTGTGAACCTAGTTTATTGAGCATTGTATCTTTCTAATTTCAAAGTATTTCCTTGCATCCTATGTTAGATATTGCATTCTTTTGCATCCATTTGCACTGAATTAGATCTCATTTCGGGTTTCCTACTTTGCATCTCATCTAGGGTTTTAGAATTACACTATTTTGCATTCTTTAAATCTGAAAAATACAAAAACAAAGAAGTCATTTTGCATGTCATTTAGATCATACAAATTTGCATTTGAAAATAAATAAAAAAATTTATTCCAAAATGTGTCATATAGGTCATCATTTACCCTTCATTTAACTTGTATTAGGTCATCAAATTCAGAAAAATTATGTCACAAGAGTTACAATTTGAACCTGCGCATCAAAAGCACCTAAAATAACTTAAAATTATAGTTTTCACTTTTTTAAAACCCTAATTTGGAACCCTATAACATACATTTTTTGGGCTTGCATTCTTTCTAGCTCTTCTAGGGTTTTTCACCTAAAAGGAGGAAGATGGGTCCAAAAATGCTTATGTTTACATTCAAAAATTAGTGTGATATGGATGGAAAATTCCTAGATTCCTAGATGCAATGTTTAAATGCAGTAAACTAATAAGATTGCTTGATCAATAAAAAGAAACTAACGTAAATCAACTTGTTTGAAAACACATTGTGTAATTCAAAATCACCTACGGCTGAATGGAAAATTGCAATAGAGATAAATCAAACTGAAAATGTGCACTTGTAATGTTGAAGAAGATTGGAAATTACTTTTGAAATGTTTTTGATGACGTTTTTCAAGCCTGGAGGGACTCATTCGCCATTTTGGGCCAATTAGTCCCAGTTCTCGTAAATTGAGCCAGAATTTGTTTCTATCAAAAGGGTGTTAGAAAATGAAGAAAACATGAAACTAACCTAGAAATGGGACTCATTTTTCACCCATGGCGAATTATTCCACTTTTGAATTTCTAAATATTAGAGAGTAGATTCCAAAGCTTCTGATCTGCACTTTGATGCCCTACATGTGTCCACTTCTGAAACTCTGATTCACAGGTCTAAAAAAGAGATTTTGTTGATTCCTTGACTTTTTGAGTGAAGAGAGGACTTTAACAACTTTTCAACTTGATCTACAATGATTTCCAAGCTTCCAAAGGACCTAAATCTATAAACACACAAGAATAGAAGAAGAAATGTTGAGTGTTAAGGCATGGGGGTTTGCCATGGTCAAACCTCGTTTAGGTAATTAAACCAAAATGATGAAAGAATAGAATGAAATATACAATAATGGAATAGATTACCTTGCCATGATGATATATCATGGAAGTATGCAACAAAACTTGTAGAATCTACCCTTGGATGTCTTAGGAAGCTAAATTAATGACTTGCAATGTGAAATCCCTAGCTTGCTTGACTTGATGAATGAATCATGTGAATGAGTTAAGAGATGAATGAGACATTAGGAGATTATGGGAGAGAGATATGAAATGAGTAGACAAACACTTATTTATACATACTTGTTCCTTAGTTAACCATTCATACCTCATGACAAGCCGACATCAAGTGTTTTTGAATAAAAATTCAAAAGGAAATTTTTAAAATTTTTAATTTGGAGCCAAGGGGGACTTATTTGCCAACCATGGAAAATGGGTCCCACCTAGGACTTGAAAATGGGTGTCAAGAATTAAGTTGTATTTAATGTTATTTGTCGGGTTTACATTAAAAAATACACTTAATTAAAGCATATGAGGGAATAAAGGAGTCAAATAAAGCATGGGAAAGGGATAAATAGTGAAGTTATGCCTAGAAAAGCATGAAATCTTGTTACAAGACTTTAAAACACTTAAAAATAGGACTTGATTATGAATAAAAACGTAATTTTTATGTGAATTGTAATAAATAGAGTCTAGAAGAATGTAGAAATGTCTTACAACACTTCACAACACCTTCATAAGACATCATTAAAAAAAAATTATTTAGTTTTCAAGGGTCCAAGACCTAGTGTGGATCCATAAAATTCCTCATAACACTAGATTAAGACCTCATTAAGTCCAATTTACCATGGATTAATCTCATGTTAAGCAAAGGGTACTTTTTCTATGGCACATTTAGCCCCCACTTTAGTGAGAGGATTAAGTTGCTTCAAACTCACATTAAAGTAGACATTCAAGAGAGATCCACACATAGGTCAATCCCCCAAGATACAAAATCATGCAAAGGCAAGATGGAAAGAAAGAGGGGGTGGAAAAGATGCACTCACTCTGGGGCCATAGAACTTCAAGTCATTTGTGGGGTGAGAAGGCCACAACATACTCACTCTAGGGCCACAGAACTTCTGGTCATCCATGGGGTGAGAAAGCCCAAAAGGTAAGATACACATGCTAGTTGGTATGCACTTACAAACACAAAGGTGGCTATGTGGAAAATTCATGCTACTAGGTGGGCTTCCTGCTCAACCATATCAAAGTTATACCTCTTGATAACACTAACAAGGTGCCACAAAGGAAAATGATTTTTTTTAGCTCCATGAGGTAAGAAAAACTTTGTATATTTGACACTCATACATATTGTTAATGCAAAATAATGTAAGGATTATTCAAAGGGATTTTATTTGTTCATGCAATGTCTCATCTTAGGGAACATCACACTCAATGTCTTCAAGAGAGGATAAGTGAAAACAATCTCATCCTTGGTAACATTGTACCTAATGCTTCCAAGAAAGGGAATTTTAAGAAAATGAAAATCACACAATGAAATGTGAGTAGTGATGTATGCCCCCACTTTAAAGTAGTTGTGAGAACTTGTACTACGAGCAATTGCTTTCAATTAGAAGAGAAAGAAGAAGACATGAGAGCTTACTCAAAAAGCCCTATGCCAAGTCATATGTTTCCAATATGCTACATCATGAAACGGAGGAAGTATGTCATATGTGAGCCAACTTAAGGCATGTTTTCCACATCCCAAGCTTGCTCTTATGTATTCATGAAAGGTTAACGACAAGTCAACAGAGGAAACAAAAAGTGACATAGGAGGACAAGGCTACTTAACCCCTTTCTCCCACTTAGTGCAGGACAAAGGTGAGTAAAAAATATTGATGAGATGCATGCATGGAAGAGTGAAAATCAATAGCAATTAGAGGAATTAGATGCCCCCATATAGTGAAGCATTCCAAACTCCTGAAAGTGTTGTATTTTATGACTCAAGGTAGTTCATTTATTAGTAGAGTGACCATGAACTCTATGATATGAACAAAAGGAAGTCTTGGAAGAGCATTTATTTTGAGTTCATGGAGGAGGGTGATCATGTTATCATGGAGAAGTATTGAAAAGATACCTTCTTGATCAAGAGGAGAAGGTGGTTGTGTGGTTTGGGTCAAAGATACATCTTGCTTAGGTGTCATAACTACACAAGACTCTGTAAATTGTGATATTTTTTCTTCTTCATATAGGAGGATACAAAATCTAGCAAATTCAAATCATGAGTGTTTTGCGGGATGATAGTTTGAATTTTGAAGGAAGGATGATGTTGAAGAACATTAGTTAGGAAGGATGATTGAGGAGTGTGGTGTGTGAGATTATTGAGGTTGAATGAAGGTGGGTAAAGGATGAGAGGGTTATGAAGATGTCCTACGGGATATGTATATGGTCCATTGATCAAAGGGGATCGAATGAACACTTGTGCATTCATATCCTTAGTAGTCTTGTTTTGATGTATCTCTAAGTAAGGGCAACCAAGAACCACTTGTAAATGCCACATTCTAATGTCATGATATTCTCCCTAGTAGGAGAGTTTTTAGGAGAAAAACAAGCCACATGTGCTTGACAAGTAAGGCTTTGTTCTTCCATAATAACTTTGTTTCCAATAGGGGAATAATCTATGAAGGGATTATGAGGAGGTAAATGATGAATGTCCATAGGCTCCTTCGATTGGTCCAGATTATCTACCCTACAAGGAGAGCTTGTAATATGTTCATCCAAGTTTGAGGTTTGTATAGTAGCTTCATCACAAGTGGAGGAGGTATCAAGAGAAGAACCACTATGGTTTGCAAATAGATCCTCCCATAGGATAGGGACATTAGGGAAGGGAGGATCAAGGTTGTCATAATTTGTAATAGGCGTGTCTTCTAACACCAACCTATCCTCCTTACTTCAAGGAGGGGTATTAGGAGATGGACAAGATTGATTTTCATGACCATGGAGATTTGGTAAGGTGATGTTTAGGAATCTATCTATGATCTCATGCTCTTGTTGTGTAAGGTCATCCAAAGGGGAATAAGGAGATGGAAAATCAAGACTTTCAAGGCTTGTGACTTCTTGTACCAAAATATCTTCATCACTAATAGGAGAGATATCAGGAGAAGAACAAGTATGTGTGTTATGATTGTCAACACTACCATTTTGACCAAAGGGTAATGTAAGATTGAGGGTTGTATTAATGGATTGTTTCTCAAAGTCCTGATCATGGTAGTTGAAAGAAAACTCATAAAACGAGATAGAATGTTTAAATAAAATCAATGTTTAACCAAATCAAGATCATATCTTTTGAAAGAAAACATGCTAAAATGAAAGAAAGTACAATGCAATGCAATTTTCAGTTTTGAAGTGTTTGTTTACACAATGCAACAATCTAAAAATGATATGCTGTGTTGGAAAAAGTGAAATGAAACAATGCATGCGATGAGCTAATTAAGGCTAGATTTTATGAAATGCATGTTACAAAAATGCAACTAATTGATATATACAAGGCACCAAACATAAGCCTACAAACAAATTTTTGAGTTTTGTAAAATGTTGTTTCAGGGGTTAGAAGGGACTGATTCGCCCAAGGTGGTGAATGAGTCCCAGTATGGACTTTTTTTAGAATTTTCATAAATTTGTGACTGATTTTTATCAATTTTGAGTGTTATTGTGTAGACCTAAGTGAAAAATTTAGAATTTTAGAACTTTTCAATGATTAAAGATGCAAAAATGCAACCTATTATGCACTTTTATTCATGCAAAAATGAAACTCTAGAATGCAAGCTAACTAATGAAAAATGGAATCCAAGCAACTCTAGAATGATTAATGGACTCCAAAATCAGAAAAGAGGGGATTCAAATAGCAGGTTCACCAAAATGAAACATAAATTTTTGGGGCCAACTTTCTTTCTAGCTCTTCTAGGGTTCTTCACCTAAAAGGAGAAAGATGGGTCCAAAAATGCTTATGTTTACATTAAAATATTAGTGTGATATGGATGGAAAATGACTATATTCCTAGAGATGAAATGTTTAAATGCAAGAAACTAATAATATTTCTTGATTAATAAAAGGAAACTAAGGTAAATCAACTTGTTTGAAAATACATTGTGTAATACAAAATCATGTATGGATGAATGGAAAATTGCAATAGAGATGAATCAAACTAAAAATGTGAACCTGTAATGTTGAAGAAGACTAGAAATTTCCTTTGAAATGTTGTTGATGATGTTTTTTAGGCCTGGAGGGACTCATTCACCATTCTGGGCGAATCAGTCCCAGTTTTGGTAAATTGAGCCAAAATCTGTTTCTATCAAAACAATGTCAGAAAATGAAAAATACATGAAACTAACCCAGAAATGGGACTCATTTTCCACCCATGGAGAATGAGTTCACTTTTTAATTTCTAAATATTATAGAGTGGATTTTGGAGCTTCTGATCTACACTTTGATGCCCTACAAGTGTCTGCTTCCGAAACTCTCATTCATGGTTCTGAAAATGAGATTTTGTTGATTTTGACTTATTAAGTGAGAAGAGGAATTTAAAAACTTTCCAACATGATCTAAAATTATTTCCAAGTTTCCAAAGGACCTAAATCTACAAACACACAAGAATAGAAGAAATGTTGAGTGTTAAGGCATGGGGGTTTGCCTTGGTCAAACCCTGTTTAGGTAATTAAACCAAAATGATGAAATATTAGGATGAAATATGCAATAATGGAATAGATTACCTTGCCATGATGATAGATCTTGAAATTATGCAACAAAAAATGTAGAATCTACCCTTGGATGTCTTAGGAAGCGAAATTAATGACTTGCAATGTGAAATCCCTAGCTTGCTTCACTTGATGAATGAATGATGTGAATGAGTAAAGAGATGAACCAGAGATTACAAGATTATGGGAGAGAGATATGAAATGAGGAGAAAAATACCTATTTATACACACTTGTGCCTTAGATAACCATTCATACCTCATCACAGGCTGACATCAAGTGTTTTTGAATAAAACCCTGAAAGGAAATTTTAGAATTTTTGAATCTGGAGCCAAGGGGGACTCATTCGCCACCCATGGTGAATGGGTTCCACCTAGGACCTGAAAATGGGTGTTAGGAATTAAGTTGTATTTAATGTTTTTTGTAAGGTTTACATTCAAAAATACACTTAATTAGAGCATATGAGGGCATAAAGGAGTCAAATAAAGCATGGGAAAGGGATAAATAGTGAAGTTATGGCTAGAAAAACATGAAATATTGTAACAAGACATTACAACACTTCAAAATAGGACTTGATTATGAATAAAAAGGTAATTTTTAGGTGAATTATAGTAAATGGAGTCTAGAAGAATGTAGAAATGTCTTACAACACTTCACAACGCCTTCACAAGAAATCATTAAAAGCATTTTATTTAATTTTCAAGGGTCCAAGACCTAGTGTGGACTCATAAAATGCCTCACAACACTAGATTAAGACCTCATTAAGTCCATTTTATCATGAATTAATGTCATGTTAAGCAAAGGGTACTTTTTTCTAACACAAACCCATTCACCTATATTGGTGAATGAGTCCATGATCAAGATTGACCTACACTTTTTTGCATCTAAAACTGAATAGAGAACACTTGTAAATCAGAAAAAACATTCCCAAAATCCGTATCCAAGACCCATTCTCAAGTAAAGGTGAATGAGTCCCTAATCAAGCCTGAAACTGCCTTTTACAACATTGAAAACCCTGCTTCTATACTTTGTAAGCTTGTTGGTAACCTATAGTATCATTTTGGAATGTTTTAGTAACTTTTGTTTTATGCATCTAGGTCAAAAACATCAATTTAGGGTAGTCATTTTTGAAATCATTTCAATAGCAAAAATCATTAGATCTAAAAATGTTTACATTTATGAAATTTTGCATTTTTGCACACACAATATTTATACTCATGAAACATTGCATAAGTTGCATAAAATTACTTTTCACTTTTTCATGCACAATGTTTACATTCATAAAGTTCTCCATAAGTTTGATAAAAGTGATTTTAATTTTTGGATTCACATTGTTTGCATTCTTGAAGTTTTGCATACATTGGATAAAAGTACTTTTTGTCTTTGGATATATAGTATTTACATTATTGAAGCATTGCATGAGATGGTTAGAAGTATTTTTCATTCTTGCTCAAACAATGTTAGTATCTTACCCTCATGAGAATTCTTTAGTGAAAGAGAATGCAATGGTGGATAATCATGACAATCAAATTTGGTCTTCCCCTATTACCTCTCCTATTTGTGATGAGGATATTTTGTTGATAGAAGATCAAACCAATGAGAGCTATGAGATTCCTATTTGTCTCTCTTTCCCTACCTCTCCTACTAGGGAAAACATGATTGAACAGTAGAATGCTACCATTGATGAGTCCCCTACTTGTGATAAAGTTACTTTAGAAGAACCAAACATTGAACATCTTGTCTTTAACTCTCTTATAAACTCTCCTACTAGGGAAGATATAATGGTGGAAGAAACTAAGAAAATTGACAATAGTAATTCCTTAGATGAAGATGATGAAGTGATACTAAACTCTTCTTTCCTAAGAGATCATGAAAATAAGGATAAGTCTTCTAAGGTTATGCACATTAGATATCCCTTGAAGTACTCTCTTGAGCCTAAACTTATCATTTATCTACCCTCACAAAAACCACAAGTTCAAAACAAACTTGTGCTTATCTTAGAACCACCTAAAAGGAAACTTGATAATGGTAATGTTTTGAAGAAATTGAGTCACAATACCATTTCTCATACATACAACACTAGGAACAATTTGCAACCAAGATAAACAAATTAAACATCTCTCCCATTGCCTAACCCTATCTTACCTATCCCTCCTTGTTTTCCTTTAAAAAGCGGAAATGAGTATGATCTTGTTGAACAAGTAAAGAATAATCCTGCTAAGATATCCTTATGATAACTCATTCAAGCTTCCCCTCATTATAGTAACATGCTTCAAAGTCCTTTACAACAAGTCCCTACCACTCCTAATGTACAATCAAATGATGTGGTAGCCCAAATTCAAGTTATGAATCTAACCAACTTGGACATTACTTTCCATAAAAAATGATTTACCTCCCTTAGAAATTCAAAATAAATATGAATCTTTCAACATAATAGTCCATATCAATCAAATTGCAATAAAACAAACCCTTGTTGACAATGGTTTGACCCTAAATGTGTATAGTGTGATCTTTTTGAAAAATATTAAAGTGAGTAAAAGCAATACTAAACTCGATTCTTTATCTATTCACAAATTTGATAACATAGGGAAACAACTGCTTGGAATCAGATCACATTATCTAGCAAAGTTGGGAATATAACATTACAAAGTCCAATCCATGTTATGCCTGATGATATTTCTTACAACCTCCTTTTAGGGAGACCGTGGATTCATGAAATTAATGGTGTTCCTTCTAATTTGCATCATGTCATGAAGTAGGTCTATCAAAATAAAGTCTACACACTAAAAGTTGATCCTGAACCTGAAAGCTGTTTGATGGCCGAAACAGAAGGACAAGATCCTTTGGAGGTATTGAATCAAGAAGAAAAAATGGAACTTGGCATAAATGAAGAAGAACACAAGAAACAAATTGAGGAATTCACAAAGCTATTGGATGATGATTGGGGTTCCTTGTATTTCATACCAACATTCATGGGATAATACAAGATCATAAACAAAGAGTCTAAAAAGGGGAAACAAAAAGTAGGAATCTCAATACAAAATTCAACCCAAAATTTGAAAGTGTGCGTTAGAAAAATGGCCCCTTATCATTTTCATGGCCTTTTAGGTCTTGTTTCCTGGTGTTTGATCTATTTTTCTTTGATTTTATGTCGTAACATGGCTTGAACATGCATATTTAGGTACTAAAATTTAAATAATAATGTCTTGTAAACGTGTTGTGAAGTGTTGTAAGACATTTCTACACTCTTCTAGACTCTATTCATTACAATTCACCTAAAAAACACATTTTCACCACTAGACAAGTCCTATTTTCAAGTGTTGTAAA
Source organism: Sequoia sempervirens (assembly GCA_007258455.2). NCBI lineage: Eukaryota > Viridiplantae > Streptophyta > Pinopsida > Cupressales > Cupressaceae > Sequoia > Sequoia sempervirens. The sequence continues at coordinate 156,185,336 of VDFB02058242.1, read as the reverse complement.
GTCTTGTAACAACCTTTCATGCTTTCGTAGGCATATCTTCACTATTTATCCCTTTCTTATGCTTTATTTCGTCCCTTTATTCCCTCATATGACTTAATTAAGTGTATTTTTGAATATTATCTCGATAAACAACATTAAATACAATATTATTTTTGACGCACTTTTTCAGGTCCTAGGTGGGACCCATTCACCATGGGTGGCGAATGAGTCCCCCTTGGCCCCAATTTTTTTTTTTTAATTTTCCTTTCTGGTTTTTATTCAAAAACACTTGATGTCGACCTGTGATGAGGTATGAACTAATAAATAAGGCACAAGATTGTATATATAAGTGATTTTCACCTCAATTTACATCTCCCCATTCATTCAAGCATTCAATCACACATCGCATTCAAGTATTCAAGCATTTTGCAACATCTTTTCAAGCACTATTCAAGCACTTTGAAGCATTCATTGACATTACTTTAGATTTGCATCATCTAGGGTTTGGTAAGTTGATATAAATTGCATGTTATTAGTTTATCTTTCTCTTGCATTTCATTATTTCATTAAGGGTTTAATTACCAAAAGTGGGGTTTGACAAAGGCAAAACCCTATTTGCTAACCCTCAACCATTTTTCCCCTATTGCATGTTTGTTTGCAACCTTTTGTGTGCAGATTTAACAAGCTTTTTGGTGTTTAAGATTGGTTTAAAAGTCAACTAGAGGTGATTCAAGTCAACTCAAGTCCATTTCAAAGTTTGGATAAGGTTTTTTGTTTGTTTCATGCATAATTGACTTCGACAACCTAACAATTAGTGATTTCTAGATTTCGTGTTGTAGAGTTGTCTCCTAATTTTTTAGAAATTTTGAGAGGACTGATTCATCACCAATGGTGAATGAGTCCCACCTTAGGACTAAAAATATGAATTTTAAATATTCTGGATCCCAGTAGTCAAAAACCAGTTTCCAACACTTTTTCACCAAGATGATTGATTCACCACCTTTGGCAAATGAGTGCCACTGTGAAAATTCAGTGATTTCAGCTAGCATCAACAAAATTCTAGAATCATCAAACATTTCCGAGGTACACTCCAATTTAGCTTATTTCTTTTTGTTCTACATATTTTCTTCATTTACTTCATTATTTGCATATCATAGTGTGTTTTCAAACATAGCTTAAATATTAGTCTTGCATTCATATTTAGTCATTTAGATCATTCAATTGCATTTAGTTTACTTAATTTACCTTATAAACCATTGCACACAACATAATTTGAATGAACCATTATCATTTTTTCTCCTATCTCTCTCCTTTCAGGTGAAAAACCTTAGAAGAGTTAGAGAGTCTATAGGAAGCCAAAAATCGACGGTTCATTTGGGTGAACTCAAATTTTGAACACTTTGCATTTTTTCTTTCATTCACATATTTCATCTTACTTTACATTTTCGTAACCACTCAATTAGGACATTGTTTTGTTTTTGCATTCTAGGACTTTTCATATTGGATTAGTGAAAACTTCACTTGGATTTCATTTTTGCATTGCATCTCATTGAAAAAAGTAAACATTTGCATTCTACATCTTTGATCACATTTTGTAGAGCATTAAAACCATCTTAAAATTTCTTAATTTAAACACAAAAATATCATACTGGGACTCATTTGCCACCTAGGACGAATCAGTCGCTCTGCACTCTTTCAACACCATTTCTGGCATTTTTCTGGCATTTGTCTTTATTTCTATTTTCTATAGTTAGATCTCTATTACAGTTAGCACAATTTTTGTTATTGGCATTTTAGAGCTCTTAGATTAGCTTGCATTTGCATTTACCCATCCTTTGTGGTACTTGTATGAGTGGTTGGTGCCATGTTGATAATATTTTAGGGAGAAGAAGTTCTAGACTCATGGCTTCCCGCAATAGCACTTTCATTGTGGACCTTGGGATCTCATGAGCTCCTACTCCTAGTATGGAAAATGGTGCATTAGGCACTAACAATACCACTTATACACCTTCACCTTTCCATCCAATGAATGTTGACACTCAAAACAACTCCCTCCCACAAGACAAAGTCATTGATATTGATGAGGATTTTGCACATTTACAACAAGAATTGTCACTAGAAAACATTTCCACCACTGCCATACCTGCTATTGACAATCTTCATCATTTGATTGAAAGTGATGATGGCTTGCAAGTGACGAAGATAATTGTTGAGATTTACAATAAACATTCCTCTTCTAATACTCAATCTGCAAACATTCCTATAAGCCAAGGAGGACTTCAAGTTCCTCCCCCTTCAACCATAGCATCCATAACAACTTATACCAATCCACAAGTTCACACAACTATGCATCAAGTTAATTATGTGGCTACCTCTTTCCCAATTCCAACTAGCATTCCTAGTTCACTTGTGGCATCACAAGTCCCTTCCACCACCTTCACACCACTTAGTATTTCTTTCACTTCCCCTAACATCACTTACACTTCATCACCATTTTCTCTTCCACCTCAACCCACTTACCTTGATCTTGTTCTTACACAACTCCTTAATACCATTTCATCCATGCAACACCAACTTTCCACTATTAACCAAGGTAAAACTGCTCCACCCACATATCATGTTCGTAGTAGATGCTTATCCTTAGAAATATTATATAAACCGATGCCAAAAGGGATAGATATGCCTCGGTTTGAGAAATACGGAGGAAAAGGAGACCCTATCAACCATATTAATGCTTATACAGCTTTGTGTAGTGACTTTGTCCTTGACGATAAACTTTTAGCTAAACTAAGTTTCCCAAGGACCTTGAAAGATATTTCATTAGAATGGTTTTCCAACTTTGCTAATCATTCCATATGTTCTTTCAATGAATTGGTGGATGATTTCATAAATCACTTTCAAGTTCACATGACACCTAAAAAGATCATGGATGACCTCATGCAATATAGACAAAACACAGATGAAAAAGTCATGGATTTTATCTCACGATACCAATCCTTGTATGCTCAAATTGATGTCAAGATTCCTAATGCACATCTGCAAAATATGTTTATCAAAAAATTGCACACCAACCTTCAAGATAAACTAACTATGATGAAAGTCCTTCATTCATGCATTTATGCACAACCTTGTGTGAATACCATAACTTGGTTTCAAGTTGCGATCCTAAATCCACTTCTAACCAAGCTGAAAAACTTGAACACAACAATCAAAACCAAAATAACACACAAAAATTTCACAAACCAAATAGAGGATTTTTACAATTTAATCTTCCTCAACCACAATCACAACTAACAACCCCACCCATTCCAAATCAAGTGGCAAATGTTAAAGTAGTGGTTCCTTATACCTATGGGGATCCGAAGAGACAATTTACACCCCTACCTGATACCCTCCATAACAAAATGAACCAATTAATTCAACAATGCATGCTCACTTTTCCACCCATTAGACCACTTGATCCAAGTCATCCATTACCACCCACCTTCAAACCTAATGCTTATTGTCATTTTCATCACCAAAATGGACATGACATTGAACACTATGAATAGTCTAAAACATCTAGTTCAAGACCTCACTGATTCATGCCATTTGTCCATTGCGAGTGTTAATGATCAAGGAAATAAGTCTGTTGAGCACCCTAACTCGAACTTGCAAATTTTCACCAATCCCATGCCTAAACACAGTACCTCATTTTTCAAGGCTAGCGAACCTTCAAACACTGATGTAATGACTATTTATACAAACAATGATCATCATGATGTACCTCCACATGTTACTAAAGATAGTCCTATAGATAATCTTGTGGCTACGATAGACATTATCCCTCTTAAGGGCCAAACCACTAAATCTCTTGATATCACTTTTTCTACTAAATACATACTGCAAAAGCTTCCTAATGAACCTCTCTACAGAGCTGGAAAAATCTATGATAAGCCCACTAATGGGATATTAATAGATCCCGCTTGTGGCAAGAATGTGATCACATATGAGTTTCTAGTATTACATGATATTTATCAAGATTATTATAATAAAGCAATTGCATGGATTAAAACACATACTAGTTTTGCATTCCCTATGATTGGATTGATCATACTCCCTTACAAATAGGACCTAAGACTTTGGAGGTAAAATTTTCAATTATTTCGCAATCTGACCATTTTTGTTTATGGCTAGGCCACCCTTGGCTTCACTCAATGAAAGCACTCCCATTAGTTGGTCATACGTGTTTGAAGTTTCCACATGACAATGAGATATTCACCATACACCATAGTGGCTTTAATCCATCATCTTCCAAAGGTAATTTTTCATTAAAATCCTTTTTCCCCTAAACCCATGGAGCCCATCACCCCTCGAAAGGACTTCTTTTTCATAGCTTATCAAAAGTTTAAAGCCAAAAATATATCCGAACTGTCTCTTCCTAACGCATCCTTGTCCACTTACACACCTATAATTGATGAAACCATGCTTCAACCTGAGTCTGTCATTGAGAAAAACATACAATATCCTAAACAACCACCCTTAGACACTTCCCAACCATTGTTTAAATGACCAAGGGAACATGAAATAAACTTTTTCCTACCCCCTTGCATTAAAAAAGTATATAAAACAAAGGAGAAAGTGATTGACCTATCTTCTTTGGTTTCTTATGTTCTCCCCTCTTCAAAAGCAAGGGACCCTATGATGACTCAATCCGCTCTTACACCTCAACAACTCCAAAAAAAAATTAAATGAAATCGCGGTGCTAGGGAACATAGGCATCATCGTTTCCTTGCTCGTTAATCTCGCCTAGAAGAAAATAAAGAAAATCAACCTCCTCCTTTGGCAGAAGTAATAGATGACCAGCCTCCTCCTAACCCGCCACAACATACTCTAGTACAAATTTCACAACGAAATGAAAAAATCCAATAGCCCCATATTTTACTACATCCATCCTTAGAAATCACCCTTCGTCCTCTCGTCGTCATTAATCTTCATGATGATGATGATTTGAATATTTCCAAAATAGATGAAGAAGTGCATAATGACCTAAATTCTTTATTTTCATCTATAGAGAGCTTAAAAGATAAATCATCTCCACAAAGTGAAGAACCTAGTATGACTCCTAGTTCGGTGCTTGCAATTATTCCTTTGGACAACCAACCACCCTCACATTACACTGAACATGATTGGGAGGCCAATGACTTGTTAGATGGTTGACTTTCATTTTCCTAGCTAGCATTTTTTCTTTTTTCTTTCTGCTTTTTTATTTTCTTTTCATGTGCGTATCATGTTCCCCCATATCATGTGTTTGATGTTTCCTCTCTTATTACACTTCTTCTATTTGTCGTGTATTGTCTTTTTCATTTTCATTTTGTGTTCTTTTGGGGATGATGGAAAGCGTAGACACGCCCTATGTATCTTCCATGTTGACCCAAAAGGTCCTTGTCTTTTTCTCTTTTTGTTTTGTATTTTCCTTTTCAAGATGATGCAAGGCATTGAGATTGAATTGTCTCCTTCATGTTGACCCAAAATATTTTTAATTTTCTTTCATCTTTTCATTTTCTTTCTTTTCACTTGTGTTTTTCCTTTTGGGGACAATGCAAGGCATTGAGATTGCAATCTCTCTTCCATGTTGACCCAAAATGGACTTTGTTTTTCTTTTTTTTTTCACTCTCTTTATGTCATTCTTCCAGTTCTATGTGCTTTTGGGAATGATGACAGTTCCAATCTCTTTCATAAAAATATTGCAGCAATGAACATACTGACCCCAAATCCATCGATCCCTTATGTGTTTGGTGTGCTTTATTTTTTGGGGGGAAACTCCCTTTCTTTTATTTTTATTTTCCTTGACTTGACACAACCTAACTTTGAAACATATGACTTGGCATAGGGCTTTCCAAGTTGGCTCTCATGTCTTGTTTTCTTTTGCATTTTTCCTTTGATACTTTAAAGAAATTTCTCACAGAACGATGTGTAGCAATTCCTTTAAAGTGGGGGGCATACATTACCATAAATTCATTCTTGGTTCCTAGTGTAGCCTTGTCATTTATGTGATGTGTTTGCCACTTTTTGGATTACATTCGGTGTGATTTCCTTCATAAGTGTGATCTATCTTAGCATATTACATTCCTCTTGGTGGTTTGATGCAATGCACTGCATCCCCTAAGTTGTGAATATACTATTATTTGATTGGTCCTCTCTTGGAGACATTAGATACAATATTCCCTAAGTGACTAACCTTGCATGAACTGAACAAGACTCCTTTGAACTTCTTTTACATTTTACGTTTTTGCATTTTTACACTTTGCATTTTTTCCACCTTGCATAACACAACTTGCATGACTATGGTACCTTTCTTTTTGTTCATGAAAATTTTCCTTTTGGCACCTTGTTAAAGTTATCAGCAAGTATAACTTTAATATGGTTGAACGAGAAGCCCACCTAGTGGCATGACTTTTCCCCATAGCCACCTTTGTGTTTGTTAGTGCATACCAAATAGTGTATGTATCTTTCCTTTTTAGGCTTTCTCACCCCACAGAAAACTAGTTCTATGGCCCCAGAGTGATTACATTTGGGCCTTCTCACCCAGTGGACCATCATGAGTTATGTCACCCCAAAGTGAGTACACATTCTCTTTTCAAACAATCAGCCTAGATCCAATTCACAACTAGTTGGACTGATGATCAAAGCTTCATCTGATTCTCAACACTTGTGTGTTCCTTTGTTCTTATGCTTAGTTTTCCATGGGATCTCCATCTCGGGGGCTTGATCATCCATCTTGATCATTGTCATTCCATCCTGCTAACATAAGTACATTTGAACCCTCCTCTCGATGTTCATGGCTACTTTAGTGTGAGTTTGAAGCAAGTTCATCCTCTCACTGAAGTGGGGGCTAAATGTGTCATATAAAAATGGTCCTTTGTCATTTTCATGGAATTTTAGGTCTTGTTTCATGGTGTTTGATCTATATTGCTCTGATTTTATGTTGTGACATGGCTTGAACATGCATATTTAGGTACTAAAATTCAATTAATGATGTCTTGTGAAGGTGTTGTGAAGTGTTGTAAGACATTTATACACTCTTCTACACTCTATTCATTATAATTCACCTAAAAACCACCTTTTCACCACTAAACAAGTTCTATTTTTAAGTGTTGGAAAGTCTTGTAACAAGATTTCATGCTTTTCTAGACATATCTTCACTATTTATCACTTTCTTATGCTTTATTTTGTCCCTTTACGCCCTCATATGACTTAATTAAGTGTGTTTTTTAATATTATCCTAACAAACAACATTAATTACAGCATATTTCCTGACACACTTTTTTAGGTCCTACATGGGACCCATTCACCATGGGTGACGAATGAGTCCCCTTTGGCCCCAAAATATTTTTTTTTAAATTTTCCTTTCGGGTTTTTATTCAAAAAAACTTGATGTCGGCTTGTGATGGGGTATGAATGGATAACTAAGGCACAAGATTGTATAAATAAGTGATTTTCACATCATTTTACATCTCCCCATTCATTCAAGCATTCAATCACAAATCGCATTCAAGTATTCAAGCATTTTGCAACATCTTTTGAAGCACTATTCAAGAACTTTGAAGCATCCATTGACATTGCTTCATATTTGCATCATCAAGGGTTTGGTAATTTGATAGAAATTGCATGTTATTAGTTTATTTTTCTCTTGCATTTCATTATTTCATTAAGGGTTTAATTACCAAAAGTGGGGTTTGACCAAGGCAAACCCCTATTTGCTAACCATCAACCATTTTTACCCTACTGCATGTTTGTTTGCAATCTTTTTTGTATAGATTTAACAATATTTTTAGTGTTGAAGATTGGTTGACAAGCCAACTAGGTGCTTCAAGTCAACTCAAGTCCATTTCAAAGTTTGGAGAAGGTTTTTTGTTTGTTTCCTACAGAATTGACTTCGGCAACCCGACAATCAGTGATTTCCAGATTTGTTGTTGCAAAATTGTCTCCTAATTTTTTAGAAATTTTGGAGAGGACTGATTCGCCACCAATGGTGAATAAGTCCCACCTTAGGACTGAAAATATTAATTTTGTCGGATTCTAGATCCCAACAATCAGAAACTAGTTTCTGACACTTTTTCACTAAGAGGAGGATTGATTCACCACCCTCGGCGAATAAGTCCCACTGTGAAAATTCAGTGATTTCAACCAGCATCAACAACATTCTAGAATCATCAAACATTTCCTAGGTGCACTCTAATTTAGCTTATTTCTTTCAGTTCTACATATTTTCTTCATTTACTTCATTATTTGCATATCACAGTGTGTTTTCAAACATAGGTTAAATATTAGTCTTGCATTCATATTTAGTCATTTAGATCATTCAATTTCATTTATTTTACTTCATTTAGCTTATTAAAAATTTCACACAACATAATTTGAATGGACCATTAGCATTTTTTCTCCTATCTCTCTCCTTTTAGGTGAAAAACCCTAGAAGATTTAGAGAGTCTATAGGAAGCCAAAAATATATGGTTCAAAAAACATCCACCTCAACTACTTTAGAAGATTAATAAAATTAGACAACACATTTTGATGAATTTGACTATGAACATCCACAATATTCTAAGGAAATGAAAAAACTTTATGGAAGAGGTTACGAACTTATGAAGTAACTTGGTTATAGTGGAAAAGGATGTGGTGCTAGAGAACAATGTATATGTGTCCCTATAGAGCATAATATGTAAGAAACAACTCATGGTCTTGGTTATTATCCTTTGATAGAAGTTAAACCAACAAAAAATACTTCACTTAATGTCAATACTCTTACAAAAGTTTTTTCTAAGACAACTTTAATATTAGTGCATCCTGAATTGATAGAAACTAGTGGTCTTGATATTTATCCTTTGAAAGAAATAGAGAAGTCCTTTCTTAACATTAATTTCATCACAAAAAATAGTAATGATTCGAATTTGATAAATTTTACACCCTCCTATAAAGGAGAGTACAAAATCTTGCAATATAAAGAGTCTTGTGTGGGTATGACATCTTGTACTAAGCAAGAGATATATTTGTCACAAAATAAAGGAACATCTTCTGCTATTGATCAAGAGTGTATCTTGTTGAGACTACTCCAATATCATTTGATATCTCTCCTTCCAAGAACAAGAAAGAAAATTTATTACAATTCATTTTGTGCATACCATAGAGTTCATGGTCATTCTACTAGCAAATGCAAGGCTTTGAGTAATAAAATCCAACATCTTAAGGAGTTCAGTGCTCTCCCTTATATGGGGCACCTAATTCCTCTAGCTGATATTGATTTTCAATCTAGCATGCCTCGCATCCATCCTCATCTCACCCTTCTCTTGCACTCAGTGAGGGAAATGGGTTACGTAGTTGTGTCCTCATACGTCACTTTCCATTCTCTTTTGGCTAGTTTAACACCTTCCATATATATGTAAGAGGAAGCTTGGAATGTGACCAACATGCCTTAAGTTGACTTGCTAGTGATGTACTAAATTATCTTTAGTTGATTTTTGGGGGAAAACCTTCCTTCCTATTTCATGACGCAACTTATTTTGGAAACATATGACTTGGAATAGGGTTTTCTTAGAAAATATCACATATCTTAGGCAAAAAATTTGGCTAGTACCAACCGCTTTAAAGTTGGGACATACATCGATGACATTTTTTGACAAAATTTCATGGTGTGATTTCTCTTTTTTCTTGTGATGTGTCCTCTTCCTAGTGGTGTCATTGGATTTTATGCCATCCAAGAGTGTACGATCTACCACCATGGCATGATGTAAATGAGGCATCCCATGAGTGATGATTTGACACCTTGACTTGTCCTCTCTTGGAGACATTAGGCAATTCTCCCTATGTACTAGTGCAAGAGCACCTTGTTGCTTTCCAACCTCCATGAGGCCTATTTGTAAAAAAAAATTAGAAAGGCTTAGTGGTAATTCAATAAGCTCTATCAAGACCATTTTAAGGTGTTTAAGTCATTTGATAGGTGTTTGCATAGGTGGTGTGGTCATTTGGTCTCAATTTATCAAATTTTGTCATATTTGCAAACAAAAGTGTAAAATTGTGCTAAGAGCTGTAAAATTGCTTGTAAAAGGATATGAAGGGTAAATTTCATCTAAAATGAATGTGTAAGGTCATTCAAGACCATATTTAATGTAATTTGGAGTCCTAAAAGGAGTCAAGTTGCAAAATATGCAAAATATGCAATGTTGTCAAAATGGGAAAAAGGTAAAACTGGAAGACCAAGAGTCATAGTAAGTATTAAGTTATTTTTGGTTGATTGGTTGCAGTTGGTTCTGATTGTAAAGGAATAAATAATCCTCTTTGGCTTTGAGGAAAGTGAGGAGGATGAATGTAAAAAATGAATATTAATGAGAAAACCTTTGTTTCTAATTGAATTTATGTGTTTTCCTGAGAAAATTTGAGTTGCAGAGATTTGTATGGCTTCTTACATCTAAATAATCAAGGTAAAGTTAGTGTATTTGATATTCCTATGAGTCGACTACATTTTTGTTTTTGTTTCATCAATTTTTATGAAGTATTGTGGGAGTTATGGTGGTTTTATTGACTGCAACTTTCTAAATTTCTCTATAACAGTCATGTTGCAACAAATTGTACATGTAGGTACGAACCCCAAATAAACTAAATATTATATGGTTGGATATAGGAATGAGTTAGATTTCTTTTAGCATTGGTTTGAGGTCATTTCATTGAATATTGAAAACGTTATGCTCATTTTGATAGAAACAGTCAAGTTCAAATTTTGACAGGACAACAAGCTCTCAAAAATTTATTACTCCATTTATATTGATTGGAATCCTCTAAAAGTTGGTTTGTAAGTCAATTATATTGTGTTGTTCCATATTATTGAGGTTGTAGATGTAAGTGAACTGAATATTTGGGCTCATTAGGTGATGCCCTACCACTGTTACAATGCTTGGAAGAGCAATCAAGAGGGTTACAAGATGGGATTTGGTGAAAACCCATGAAACAACCTTGGGAATTGAATCTATTAGTATTTGTAGACCAAATTAAACATTCTAGACCAATTAGGGAAGTTTGAAAAGTAGTGGAGGTATGAGAACCAATAAGCACCTACTTTATGCATAGGAAAAAATTCCTTAAGACTATGATTTTGTGATCGAGAATTTTAACATTTGATGTGTTAAGGTTAGGAATTATGTTTGGGTCAATTATTTCAATGTTGCTTAAGGTGTCTTGAAAATGAAACAAGAATTTTTGTTCCTTTATCTCAGTTTGGTACCTTGAAAACAAGATTTTGTGAAGAAGGTTTGAGTCCTAGTTGAAAGGACATGAAAGATTTGCTGGATTTTTGTTAAAGAAATTGTGATAGATTGTTTTTCTTCCTCTGTATTGCATCAAATTGGTATCAGAGCTCAACAAAGGTCTATGCTAGTGTTGGTTTGTGGTTTTGGTTTTGTGGTTGTGTGTAACTTAGGAAGAACCTAGTTGATGCCAAGAGAAGGTAGAGAAAAGTTGAGTTAAAACAAGGAGAGACTTGCTTAGGGACCATTTAAAAGATGGAAGTGATAAGAAGATGTTTGTAGGTAGTGGAAGAGAGGAAAAAGAAGAAACAAGAGGAAAAAGAGAGGAAGAGATGAGGCAAAAGGAGATTGATCAATAAATTAAAGAGTTGAGGCAAATGATGCAAATGAACATGGAAAGGATAGAACAATTTCTCAAAAGAGTCACAAGTTGACACTTGAAGATCAAGAAAGGGGTCATATGGCCTATTGAGAAGATTAGGATGAAGATAAGACAAGATAGAAAGCAAGCTAAGAAGATGAAGACTTTGTTGTAGGCAGATAAAGAGCAAAGCAAACAAGTTGCAACAGTGATAGTTGATAGGGAAGAGAGCATTATAGTGGAAGAAGAATCACACTTGTAGGCTTTAGCCATTGAAGACTTTGAAGGTGTGAAGGAAAATCAAAGTTTGGAAGAAAATTCTATGGATTTGGTAACAAATACTGAGATAAAACATGAATTTAGTTTGCAAAATCAAGTTTTCTTTACAAGATATGAAGATATGGTATTCTTTTCACTGTTTTCAAAGGAGAATAATGGATTTTTTAGTTTTTTAAATTCATGAGCATGATCAGAAAATAGGGGTAGAAATATTATGGATGGAAGACAACAATGAAAATTTTGAGTTACAAAAAAAGGTGAAAGATTTTGAGCAAGTAACTAGTGCAAAGAAGAAGGGTGGTGTACAAAATTTTCTTGTTGTAATGACACATGTGATGAAAGATAAACCAAAATTCAGGATGAAGATACATTGAAAGGAACCATATTTACACCAGTCACAAATATTTGTGATTTTAGGTGATGGTGAAGATACTTTTCTTTTAGTAGGTCTTTTACACTTCGTAACCTCAAGGGACTTGAGTTTTTTCTTCAAGGGGAGAATGGTAAAGGAGTACCTTGTTGCTTTCAAGCCTCCATGAGGCCTATTTGTAAATAAATGTTGTAGGAAGGCTTAGAGGTCATTAAATAATCTCTCTCAAGACCATTTTAGGTTGTTTAAGTCATTTTATAGGTGTTTTCATAGGTTGTGTGATCATTTTGTCTCAATTTATCAAATTTTGTCATATTTGCAAAAAAAAGTGCAAAATTGTGCTAACAGTTGCAAAATTGCTTGTAAAATGATATTAAGGGTCAATGTCATGTAAACAGAATGTGTAAGGTCATGCAAGACCATATTTAATGTAATTTGGAGTCCTGAAAGGTGTCAAGTTGCAAAATATGCAAAATATGCAATGTTGTCAAAATGGAAAAAAGGTAGAATTGGAAGACCAAGAGTCATCATAGGTATTAAGTTAGTTTTGGTCAATTGTTTGGAGTTGGTTATGATTTTTAAGGCATAAATAATCCTCTTTGGCTTTGAGGAATGTGGGGAGGAGGAATGTAAAACAATGAATACTAATGAGAAAACCTTTGTTTTTAATTGAACTTTTGTGTTTTCCTAAAAAAATCTAAGTTGTAGAGATTTGTACAGCTTATTACCTATAAATACTCAAGGGGAAGTTGGTGGATTTTATATTCCTATTATTCTACTACATTTTAGGTTTTTTTTCATTGATTTTTATGAAATATTGTGGGAGTTATGGTGGTTTTATTCACTGCAACTTTCCAGATTTCTCTATAACAGTCATGTTGTAGCAAATTGTACATGCAGGTACGGACCCTAAATGAATCAAATATTATATGGTTGGATAGAGGAATGAGTTATCTTTGCTTTTTAATTGTTTTTAGGTCATTTCATTGAATTTTAAAAAATTTATGCGCATTTTGGTAGAAATAGTCTAGTTCATATTTTGACAGGACCGCAAGCTCTCAAAAATTCATAACTCCATGTGTATTGATTGGAATCCTCTGAAAATTGGTTTGTAAGTCAAATATATTTTTTTCTTAAATATTATTGAGGTTTTAGGTGTAAGTGTTGAATAGTAGGGCTCATTAGGTGATTCCCTAGCACTGTTACAATGCTTGGAAGAGCAATCAGGAGGGTTACAAGATGGGATTTGGTGAAAACCCATTAAACAACCTTGTAAATTGAATATATTATTATTTTCATACCAAGTTAAACATGTTGGACCCATTAGGGAAGTTTGGAAAGCAGTGGAGGTATGAGAACCAATAAGCACCTACTTTGTGCATAGGAAAAAATTGCTTAAGACTGTCATTTTGTGCTTGGGAATTTTCACATTTGAAGTGTTAGGGTAAGAAATTGTGTTTGGGTCAGTTATTTCAATGTTTCTTAAGGTTTATTGAAGATGAAACAAGAAATTTTGTGCCTTTATCTTAGTTTTGTACCTTGAAAAAAAAAATTGTGAAGAAGGTTTGAGTCCAAGTTGAAAGGACATGAAAGATTTGTTGGAGTTTTGTGAAAGAGATTGTGATAGATTGTTTTTCTTGCTATGTATTGCATCACTAATAAGAAGGCCTTTACATGAACAAATCAAAATCACCTTTAACAATTTTTTTACATGACATTACAAAAGAATTTACAAAAGCATTACATTGTGGTGCCTTACTCAAGTTGTTAGGAGGATAATTTCAATATGGTATGATAGGCTAATATGATTCTCTCATTTTCCACTTCATTGGGATAACTCACCTAGTGGATATAATAAGGTTCTACTACCACAAAGTGAGCAGCATATGTTATGGAAAAACAGCCTAGATGTGTTCCACATCGCATTGGACTATCAAAGCTTGATCATTTTTCTTAGACAAACAGCCCCGTTTCACATCACATTCGAATGTTTGTGCTTGATAATTTTGTTTATTTTTATTGGCCTTTCATAGGGTATGGTTATCTATCTTTATTATTGCTGCATACTTAAGTGTCTTGAATGTCTACTTTAGTGTGACTTTGACATGGGTTCATCCTCTCACTAAAGTGGGGGAAAAATGTAGTAACAGAAAAATTATCCTTTTCCCTTACTTGGTTTGGGAATAATTTTCATTGAATAACCTAATTTTTCCTAGGGTTAATGTCGTAATGTAACACATTTGCATTGATCTTAGGTCCCCTTTTAATGAAATGAACTTAATGTGTACCTCATTTAAGTGTTGTAAAGTGTTGTAAAGTGCTGTAAAGTGTTGTAACACACTTTCACACTTATCTAGTGTCCTATTAATTAATTGTGAATAATTTGAGTTAATTAAACCCTTTAGTTCAAATTTAAACCTTATTTATGACACTTCCTGAACATCTATCCCAACACCCATAATTCAAATAACATTTAATTGGGAAAATTGAGGTCCTAGAAAATGGTGCCAAGACCCATTTTCCACCCCATAGGTGGAAAATGCATCCTCCCTTAATAGGACCCCCCTTTCTCTACTGATTCTAAATGGTTGTTTGACCCTCTTTCCATCCTCTACGGCTAGGTCCTAGAAAAGTGAGCCAGGACCCATTCGACCTACTTGGTGAATGGAGGAATGGGGACCCCCTTTTTGAATTTCATTGTGGTGAGAATTTAATAATGTTTATCTAGTATCAGCTTGAATTGTTTTAATTTTGGGGTTAATCTCTTAATTTAGTATAAATAAGGGATTAATTCACATTTTTTCTCCTAGCAATTTTATGAGACATCCTATCAACTTCAAGAGATAATTATAGAGAATTTCAAGAACATTTACAAGGAATTTCAAGGTAGATTATCAAGAGTTTATTGCAGCAACTCAAGATCATTTCATCATGTCAAGGGTTTAATGCATTCATGCATGTTGCTGAGCTAATATTGTCAATTTAGCATTGAGGATCTACTTAGTAGCATCATTTCAAATCCAAGATCTACATTCTTCATGTCCACTACATGTTAGATTGTAGATTTGCATTACGAGACAACATTCAAGGTATTATCAATTACATATTTCATTTTTCATGCTTCTACTTCATTCTTTCACATTTGGTTTAATTACCTAAAATGGGTTCGACCAAGGAAACCCCTATTCACTCACAATAAAAAAAAATTCTTCCCTTGAATGTGTGATTGCAGATTTACAAGTTCAAGATCAAGTGGAGTAGAAGTTTGGAGAAAAATTGTCAAATTTGTCAAGTTGCAAGATTTCCATTTATAGTGCAAGAAAAAAGAATGGAGGCTATAACATTTATTCCATACCTTTAAGAGGTGATAACCAAGGATATGAGAGTGTAGGAATCAAGGAATAAAACCCATAAGTGAGTTTTCTAAAACCCTAAAAGGACCCATTTTCCACTAAAGGAAAATGAGTCCTAAGTTGGGCTTGAAGTAGTGAAAACCTAGGATCTAGGAGTGCAAGCTAAGAGGAATCAAACCTAGAAGTTAGTTTTTGGAACCCTCAAAGGGATCTATTCGGAATTAAATGTGAATGAGTCCTATGTGGCCTAAAAACATGTTTTCTACAAGGTACACATTATTTTAAGCTCTAAAAACTCCCCTTTTCATTGCTATAATAGTTAGGATTAGTTTCTAATTGTTATTTGCATGTATTTTCCCTCATAATTGAATTAAAACCTAGAAATGCATAGTGGCTCATCGTCTTGTTCATTCATCTTGGTGATGAGCCCTCTTTTTCTATGTTTCAACAACATTCTTCAATATTTCTCTTCAATGAATCTTCAAGCTAAAACCTGCAATCACACATCAAAGAAGAGAAAAATGTTGTTTGTTAGGGAATAGGGGATTTCCTTGGTCAAACACCATTTTGTTAATTAATCCTTTAAATGAGTGAACGCATAGAAGAAATGATGAATGGACAACAATATGTAACAAATCACCAAACCTCAATTGAAACTTTGGATGGAAAATCTGCAAACTAGCATGAAGTAGCCTCAATGAATGTAGATCTTGATCATGAAACTTGATGTGAAACAATGCCTTGGGACACTTGATTAGATCTTGAATGCTATATCACCACATTAGCCCAAACATTATGTAATGTGCACTAAATCTTTGAAATGATGATGGGAATCTTGATTACTACAATAACCTTCAATAATCTACCCTTAAATGTCTTAGAAATTCTCTTGAATTTTCTCTTCAATTTTCTCTTGAAAGTGCTCTTAAAATAACTTGAATTACTAGGTGAAACAAAGTGAAATAGCCTTGTATTTATACATATCTTAACATTAATTCCATAAATTCAAATATCACAAGCCAACATTGAATTATAAATTTCAAACCATTAATATACTACCAAAAACATATTTCAAAGAGGGGTCGTGGGTCTAATTGAGGACCCATTTTCCATGGGGAAAATGGGTCCTAGGAAACTCACCTACGACACACTTCAGGAAATGTTAAATGTCATGTAAGAATAGATTCTTAGGACCTAGTGAGGACCCATTTACCATGTGGCTAATGGGTCCTAGGTCACCTACCTAGGACACAAACCTTCCAAAATTAAGTGTTGAGTAATGGTATTTATGAATGTCAGGTTTTATCCCTCATATTTTGCATTTAATTAGGCTTGGATTTAAACTAAAGGGGCTAATTAAGGAAAATAAACCTCAATTAATTAATAAAGCTCTAGATTAGTGTGAAAGTATAAAGATACATTTTACAACACCCTAAATAAGCCACAATTAAGTCCATTTAGTCCAAAAGGGCGGTAAACTTAATCAAAATGTGTAAAAATAACTAAAACACTAAATCAAGGCATAATTATGCTCATTTTAATATTAATATTCAAAAATTAAGTGAAAAAGGGATACTTATTTTGTTAATACATTTTTCCCCCACTTTAGTGAGAGTATGACCCCATGTCAAACTCACACTAAAGTAGACATTCAAGACACTTATGTTTGCAACAATGGCCAAGATACACAATCATACAACATTAAATACCAAGAATATAAATCCTAAATTGTCCAATGCAATGTGGAACACATCTAAGCTATTGCTTTTGTGCTCACTATGAGGTAACAAAACTTCAAGTTGTCCACTAGGTTAGTCTTCCAATAGGGTAGAAAATGAGAGAATCATATAAGGCTCCCATACCATATAAAATCTATCCTCTTGACAACTTAAATAAGGTACCATAATACAAGGAAAGGCTCCATATGAAAGCAAGGTGTGATATTCTAGGTGAACCAAAAAGAAAATAAGTGGGGGGATGTGCCGACTATTCTCTCTAGGTCATTCAATTATGTCTTAGGAAACCAAATTGGATTGACTATCAACCCTAATGGGTGAGTCAATTCTCAACAAGGAAGACCTAGGAGGGGTTATTTTAGGCTTTGAAGGGTTCACCACCAAGTAAAATATTGGAAAAGACAACTTAACTTTCAACTCACAAAACCTAGTAATGCAAGCTAAATGATGAATGAAAATGATGAAATTATGCATCAGCAAGTTAGGGTATGTGTACCAAGGAAGTCTAGATGTGTGATAAGGATTCTAGAAGTTCCAAAATGCTATCAAAATATGCCAAGAAGGACTAAGATGCCCTTAATATCTTCTTAGTCCCATTGCTATATTTTGGGACAGATGCAGAATCTTCAGATGCTGGAATAAGATTTGAAAGAATCTCTGCAAAATTTGACTTGGAGGACTAAGATGCCCTTGCTATCATCTTAGTCTCGGTCTTCATTTCTAAAATATTTGAATGTGATCCAGAGGCTTGATTTTTGCACTTCCCTCTTCCCTAATCTCAAGTTCTAAAACTTCTAGATCTAGCCTATAGGTGAGTTTTTCGTGAAGATGACAACTTTGCAATGCAACTTTGCAAATTTTCACTTCGAATGATCTTCAAGTCTTGAACCTAAATCTAAATTCACAAACATGCAAGAGAGGGATTTTTTTTTTATTATTAGTAAATGGGGGTTTTCCTTGGTCAAACCCCTTGTTGGTAATTAAACTTTGAAATAGAATGACATGGAGGGAAATGATGAATGAGAAAAATGCTATGTTGCTACTCACCAAACCCTTGTAATAAGGTACTACAAATATGCTTGAAATGGCTGCAATGGATGTGGTTCTTGAATCTTGCTTGAATGATGTTGATCTTGGATAAAACACTTGCTTGAATGATAAACCCTACATCACTAATGTTAGCACAATAACAAACATGATTCCACAATATCCTTGATATGATGCTTGAATCTTGATTATGGCTCTAAATGCTTGATGAATTTCTCTTGATCACATAAAATTTCCTTAGGAATGAATAATTGAATACTTGTTATCATAAAATTATTGAAAGAACCTTGTATTTATACTTATCCATGCTTAATATCCCAAATTTACACCACAACAAGCTGACATATGAAATCCTTAATTAAAGGAGGCTAAATCCTGCCAAGATTTAAAATTGAATCTAAAAAATAAGCCAAGTGGGACTAAGATTCCCCCTAGGGAAACTTATTCTTGAGGCATGAAACTCGAGGCATAGACTCCAAAAAGGGACCAATTTAAGGCACACTTGAAATCAGGGTCGCAAGACCTTTGGGGGACAAAGATTCCCTAGGTGGCATCTTAGTCCCAACCCAAAATCAGGGACACATAGCTAGAACCATTAAATTATCATTTCCCCTTTGATGATTGTTGGGATTATCCATAAAAAACATATAATTTATTAGGCTTGTGGATGCAAAATAGGACCAATTAATACATAAATAGGGATAAATAAACCAAGGTGGGACCAAAAATGTGTGAAAATTTAAGGGTATTCATTTTGCAACACTTTATTTAGCCCCCACTTTAGTGAGAGGATGAACCTGCTTCATACTCACATTAAAGTAGCTAACCATGCAATCAAGAGGGGTTCAAATGTATGAATTTTAGTAAGATAGGATGAATATAACCAAGAGGGTGGCCAAGCCCCCATGATCAAGATCATATGACAAACCAACATAGGCACAAAGGAACACACATGTGGATGATATATGAAGCCATAACTAAATCACAAACATAGACCATCAAAGAAGGAGAAAAGGAAAAAGAAAAAGGTAAAAGAGAAAAATACTACGAATAAAGCTTTGACTAGTCATCCAAAGCATTGTGGACTGGATCTAGGCTATTTTTCCAGCAAGGTTTGCAAGTGGAATGCTCCACTATGCAAACAAAACACATGCTCACAAGGGCTAGTGAAACTAGCTGTTCACTAGGTGAGCCCCAAGAGGTCCATATCAAAGTCATACACCCATGAGTTTAATAGACAAAAAAAACACATGCTCACAAGGGCTAGTGAATCTAGTTGTTCACTATGTGAGCCCCAAGTGAACATATCAAAGCCATACCTCCATGATGTTAATAAGGCACAAAAAGAAAATGCACGCAATAGGAAAGAGGGATGTTCAAAGGGATTTTCCTTAGTTCATGCAAGGTCTATTCTTAGGGAACATTGTGCTTAATTTATCCAAGAGAGGACAAGTCAAATAAATATCACACTCTTAGAGGAAATCAAATCCAATGACACCACCAAGATAGGAACACATCGCAGGAAGAAAGAAAATCACACAATGAAACATGAGTGTCGATGTATGCCCCCATTTTAAAGTGGTTTCTAACACCATTGTTGTGAGAAATTTCTTTAAAGTAGAAGAGGAGATGAGAGATTACTAGAAAATCCCTATGCCAAATCATATGTTTCCAATAAGCTACATCAAGCAGTAGGATGGAAGGGTTTCCCCCAAAAATATAATGCTAAAGATAACTCAGTACGTCACATGCGAGCCAACTTAAGACATGTCATCCACATCCCAAGCTTGCTCTTACATATACATGGAAGTTAGTAAACTAGACAAAAGAGGCAATGACAAGTGACATATGAGGGAAAGACTACCTAACCCCTTGCCCCCACTTTGTGCAAGAAAAGGATGAGCTGAAATAATTGATGAGATGAATGCTCAAGTGAAAATTAGTATCAATTAGAGGAACTAGGTGCTCCCTCATAAAGAAGAGCACCACACTCCTTAAGATGTTTAATTTTATCACTTAAAGCCTTATGTTCATTATTAGAATGACCAAACTCTATGATATGCACAAAGTGAATGTTTGTAATAAAATTTCTTTCATGTTCTTGGATGGAGGGATATCAAACAATCTCAAAGGAGTCTCAACAAGATACCCTCTTGATCAATGGTAGATATTGTTTTATTTTGCAAGAAATATATCCCTTGCTTAACACAAGGTTTCATACCTACACAAGACTCTTTAGATTATGATATATTGTACTCTTCTTTAATGAAAGGTGTAAAATCTAACAAATTTGAATCATTAATGTTTTGCATGCATGATGACACTAATGTCTAGTGAGGACTTCTATTTTTATTTCAAATAATAACAATCAAGACCACTAGTGTCTATCAATTCATGATGCACTATTGTTAAAGTCGGCTTAGAGGAATCTTTTGTAAGAGTGTTGATGTTAAGTGAAGGTTTTTTTATTTCTATCAAAGGACAATAACCAAGACCACTAGTCTTTTCTTGTGTTTGAGGCTCTATAGGGACACAAATACCTTTTCTCTAGCACCACATCCTTTTCCACTATAACCAAGTTGCTTTATCATTTCATAACCTTTTTTATAAATTTCCTTCATCTCTTTTGGATTAGGTGGCTGTTCATGATTAAGTTCATCAAATTTTTTTGTGTAATTTTATTTTTCTTCTAAAGTGGTTGAGGTGGATTCTTTTGAAGGGTCGTCCAAATTTTGTGTTGATAGTACCACTTTTTCTTTTCCTTTTTCAAGGTCTTTGTTTATGATCTTGTATTCTCCTGTGAATGTAAGTTTGAAGTTCAACAATCCCAAATCATCTAGTGATATCATTATAAGGTTTTAGGACATCTATACTTTTGTTTTTCTTGTATGGGTTCTACTTGTGTAGTTGGTTTCAATGTTTTCAAATGGTTCTCATTACCATTCTCAATATTCAAACAACTATATGGTTTAGGTT
The DNA here is from genome assembly GCA_007258455.2 of Sequoia sempervirens. Lineage (NCBI taxonomy): Eukaryota > Viridiplantae > Streptophyta > Pinopsida > Cupressales > Cupressaceae > Sequoia > Sequoia sempervirens. The sequence continues at coordinate 156,163,956 of VDFB02058242.1, read as the reverse complement.
CGGCTTCTATTATATAAAATTTATTGTTGTAGGAATATTTAATGATACAATAAAGGGTAGAGGGCAGAACTTGCATCTCATGAACCCATGGTCTACCTAGAAGAAAACTATATAAAAGATCATTAGGCATAATGTAGATGAAGGTTTGTAATGTAAATTTTTCAACTTTAATAGGTAATGTGATCACTCCAAGTGATCATTTTCCCACATTATCAAAGCCACTAATAGATAAAGAGGTAGGTTGGGTTTTCAATTTATCAACACCAAGCTTATCCAAAAGGTTTGTAGTACACACATTTAAGTCTGATCCATTTCCCACAAGGGTTTGTTTTATCCTTGTGCTATTGTATTGAGCTATGATCATGAAAGCATCATGTTGTTTTTACACCTCCAAATTAAGGAGCTCACTTTGATGGAAAACAATGTTAGCATTTATTCCTTGAATTAGGACTGCTTTGTTGTTCAGTTGCACATTAGAAGGGATATGAACTTGTTGTAAGGAAGTTTGAAGCATAGTGTGATAGTTAGGTGAATTTTGAATCAAGTCCTAGAGGGATATCTTTGTGGGAGTATTCTTATGTTATTCAACAAGATCATACTCATTTCTACTTTGTGAAGGAAAATGAGGGGGACTTGGTAAGATAGGATTAGGCAATGGGAGGGATGTTGAAGGTGGGTATGTGTAGGATCATGATGGGCCAAAAAGTGGCAATATGATGGGTATGTGGCTGATGAATTTATTTCTACCCAAAATTGATGAAACAAAAAGGGTTTTTAAAGGAGATTCTCAGCTTTCCACTAAAATAAATTATGCTTTACTTTGAATTTAATAAGTAATTATTATTCATTTTTTATTTGAATTATGACTAAAGTCCTATTGATAGGCTGATTGAACAACATCTATAGCTTTCAAACATATCACATTTTTTGAATCCAAAACATGCATCACATTCGCTTTGCATACTATAGGATTAAAAAAGAAAAATGAATTTCATTAAGTTTTGACCAAGTCAAGGTGGTCGGACATACAAGTTTTTATATTTTCTAAAAGTTGTAATAAAAATCATAATTAATTATTTACTTGGAAATAAATTACAAAAATATGCATCACATCGACATGAGTCCTCTACTTATATCTAAAATATAATAAAAAAATATTATTATTTTATTGTGGTTAGGGTGGTCAGAGAGACACCTACTTATTTTTTCCTTGAAATTTAAGTGCTACTGCATTGAAATTTCAAATTTTCACCAAATAGATTTTTTTTTAAACAAACCTAGTAGTTTAGAAACTACATTCAATTTGCTACAGATTTTATTTTACATATTTTTGAAATAATATAGATAACTTATTCAAATTTTTTACTTCAAGTTTCCCTAACTTTGATTTTTCTAATTTTTTTGCCACTTAAGGGCCTATTTTTCCATGATGATCCTGCACATACCTAGGTGTTTGTCTTGGTTGCAAATTATTCCCAGTGTTGTATGTATGAGCGATGGTATTGTAACTTGGTTGCTATGAAACATTGTTCTTAGGTGGTTCGAGGATAAGGATGATTTTGTTTTGAACTTGTGGTTTTTGAAAGGGTGGATAAATGATAAGTTTAGGCTCGAGAGAGTACTCCAAGGGGTATTTAATGTGCATAACCTCATAAGAATTTTCATGATGTCTTAGTAAAGGGGAGTCTAATGTCACTTCATCATCTTCATCTAAGGAATTATTGTTTTCAATGTTCTCATTTTCTTGCACCGTGATATCTTCCCTAGTAGGAGAGTTTTTAGGAGAACTACAAACCAAATGTTCTTGACATTCATGGATTAGTTTATTCCAAAATGAATTCATCGCAAGTAGGGGAATGATCAATGGAATTCTCTTGTTCAATAATGTTTTCTCTAGAGGGAGAGAGGAAAATAGGATTTTTGTGACTCTCGTAGCTTTCATCTTCTAACACTACAATATCTTCTTCACAACTAGGAGAGATATTAGGAGAAGGATAGATGTAGTCATCTTGATTGTCGATGATCTCATTCTTGTTTTCTAGGATCACATTCTCTTGTGTCATAACTTCTACCCTAGTAGGAGAGATTTTAGGAGAGAGGAAAACAAAAGGTTCATCACTCTCCATTATTATGTCATGTAAACTAACTTCATCACTAATAGGGGAAGCATCACGAGGAGGACTACTATGGTTTTCATGAATATGAATAGTTAAATGATTTTGTTCAAATAGGTCTTTCCAAATGTTAGGGAAATTAGGAAGGAGAGAGATAATTTTATCACTTTCAATCCACATGTCCTAAAAAATGTGATTTTCATGATCATTCATGATTGTATCCTCTTTTACTAAAGCCTTCTTGCAATTAAGGGAGGTGTTAAGAGATGGATTTGAGATAAGCAAAGTGGTGGAAATGATCTCATCTTCTTGCATCATACTATCTTTCCAAGGGTGAGAAGTTGAGAGAAAATCAAGACTCTCATGATCTGCAATGATTGTGTCTTCTTTCACCAAGATACTTTCGTATCTAGTAAGAGAGGCATCAGGAGAAGAACAATTATGGTTTTCATGATTGTCTATGTGTGTATCTTCTTGTGTTATATTGTCCTCACCAATGGGCAATGTAATAGTAAGGATTATGTCAATTGTTTGTTCCTTTTGCTCTAATATGTTCTCATAACTATGAAAGATAGTATAAGGATGGGTATGTGGAAGATCATGATGGGCCAAAAAGTGGCAATATGATGGGTATGTTGCTGATGAAATTTTTTTCACCCAAAATTGATGAAACGAAAAGGGTTTTTAAAGGAGATTCTTAGCTTTCCACCAATATAAATTATGCTTTACTTTGAATTTAATAAGTAATTATTATTCATTTTCTATTCAAATTATGACTAAAGTCCTGATTGATAGACTAATTGAAAAACATGTATAGCTTTCAAATGGTATCACATTTTTTGAACCGAAACATGCGTCACATTCTATGCTTAGCATACTATAGGATTAAAAAAATAAAAATTAAATTTCATGAAGTTTTGACCTAGTTAAGGTGGTCATACATATGATTTTTTAATTTTTTTTAAAGTTTTAATAAAAAATTCATAATTAATTGTTTACTTGGAAAAAATTACAAAAAATATGCATCACATTAGGACATGAGTCCTCTACATACTAAAATCTTGTAAAAAATATTACCATTTTATTGTGGTTAGGGTGGTTAGACAAACACCTACTTCTAATTTTTCCACGAAATTTAAGTACTACTACATTGAAATTTCAAATTTTCACCAAATAATTTTTTTTAAACAAACCTAGTAGTTTAGAAACTACATTCAATTTGCTACAGATTCTATTCTTACATATTTTTGAAATAATATAGATAAATTATTCAAATTTTTACATCAAGTTGCCTAACTCTGATTTTTATGATTTTTTTGCCACTTAAGGGCCTATTTTTTCCATGATGATCCTGAACATACCCGGATGAGTAACATGTTTCTTAATGACCTCATTGTTGTACTCTAGATTGAACTCATAAGAGGGGATGTTGTACTTATGGAATCCACTTTAACCATATCAAAGCGACATCTCTAGAAAGAAAACAGTTATCGTGGAAAAGTAAATAAGTTGCAATTCTATAACCTGAAATGAAATGTTTAAATGCAATGTTTAGATTTGAAACAAGGTAATTTTTTTATTACACTATGCAACAACCTGAAAGATGAAATGCTATAAATGAAAATTTTGAATTGAGCAATGCATGACATGAAGTACTTTAAGCTAGATTTAGTAATATGCATGAAACAAAAAATCAACCCACTAAAATAGATAATCACTAGCACCACACATAGGCACATAAAAGCAATTTCAAATTATGAGACTACAAAGTCAAACTCAATAAGGACTAAGAAATTGGTAAGGGCTTCTTGGTCCTACTGGTGATATTTTGAAGTTCCAGAAAGTGAAATAGAAATCAAACAACAAAGACAGGATTCTGAGCCAGAAACCTTGAGGAACTAAGATGATATGAAGGGGTTTTTTTTCCAAGTAGAGGTTTTTTCAGAAAAAACAACAAATTTTGTGTTGTTAATAGTATTCCAAGATTTCCTACCCAGGGACCTGATGTTTAGAAACCAAAAACCTAGCAAATGAATTAAGAAAAAAGTAACTAATGAAAAGAAATTGAATGCAAAGTTGAATGCAATTTTATCAATTTTGAATGCAATAAAATGTTTATACATGCAATTAGGATAATTGACAATGCAATTTTTCAGTTTTTCAATAAGATAAGATGATGCAAGAAAGAAAAAAAGGAAACCTATATGCACTTTCACTAATGCAAATATGAGAAACCCTAGATGCACTTTCACTAATGCAAGTATGACAAACCCTAGATGCACTTTCACTAATGCAAGATGCAATGCAGGAATGAATGCAACCTAGATCTAGGATTTTAGTGGACTCCAAATCAAAAAATGAATGCTCAAAGTTTTGGGTTCACCAAAATGAATCGGAAAGAAAATAGGTGGGGGAATATGCCCATTATTCTCTCTAGTTCATTCAATTATGTCCTAGGAACCCAAATTGGATTGACTATCAACCCCAACGGGTGAGTCAACTCTCAAAAAGGAAGACCTAGGAGGAGTGATTTTAGGCTTTGATGGGTTTGCCAATAACCAAAAGCTTTGAAAAGATAACTTAACTTTCGACTCACAAAACCTAGTAATCCAACCTAAATGATGAGTGAAAATGATGAAATTATGCAACAAGTTAGGGTATGTGTACCAGGGAAGTATAGAAATATGGTGAGGATTTTGGAAATTCCAAAATGTTGTCAAAATATGCCAGGGACGAATAAGACGCCGTTACTATCTTATTAGTCCTATTGTTATTTTTTAGGGCATATGCGAAATCATCGAATGTCGACATAGGATCTAAAAGAATCTCTGTAAAATTCCACTTGGAGGACTAAGATGCCGTTGCTATGGTCTTAGTCTCGATTTGTATTTTTGAAATCTCTAAATGTGATCCTAAGGATTGATGTTTGCACTTCCTTCTTCTCCGATCTCAAGTTCTGAAACTTCTAGATCTAGCCTGTAGGTGAGCTTTCGTGAAGATGACAACTTTTTAATGCAACTTTGCAACTTTTCAACTTTACACTTCAAATTATCTTCAAGTATTCAACCTAAATCTACAATAAAAAACATGCAAGAGAGGAAAAACTTGTTGATTTTTAGTAAATGAGGGTTTTCCTTGGTCAAACCCCTTGTTGGTAATTAAACCTTGAAATAGAATGACATGGAGGGAAATGATGAATGAACACAATGCTATGTAGCAACTCACTAAACCCTTGTAATATAGTGCTACAAATATGCTTGAAATGGCTGCAATGGATGTGGTTCTTGAATATTGCTTGAATGATAAACCATACATCACAAATGTTAGCACAATAACAAATATGATGCCACAATATCCTTGATATGATGCTTGAATCTTGATGAATTTCTCTTGATCTCATAAACTTTCCTTAGGAATGAATACTTGAATGCTTGTTATCATAAAATGATTGAAAGAACCTTGTATTTATACTTATCCATTCTTGATATCTCGAAATTACACAACAACAAGCCAACATATGAAATTATTAATTAAAGGAGGCTAAATCCACCAAGATTTGAAATTGAATCTTGAAAATAATCCAATAGGGACTAAGATTCCATAGGTGGCATCTTAGTCCCAAGGCATGAAACTCAGGGCATAGACTCCAAAAAGGGGCCCATTTAAGGAACACTTGAAATCAGAGTCCCAAGGCCTTTGGGGGAAAAATATACCCTAGGTGGCATCTTAGTCCTGATCCAAAAATCAAGGACAACCAAAATCATTAAATTATCATTTCCCCTTTGATGATTTTTGAGATTATCCATAAAAAGATATAATTTATTACACTTTTAGATGTAAAATTGGACCAATTAAGACATAAATAGGGATCAATAAAGCAAGGTGCGCCCAAAAAACTATTAAAATGCAAGGTTATGCATTTTCCTACACTACACTAGGTTGCCTTGAATTAGGGTTTTGAGCTCCATAGGGCTTATCAAGCAACACTATGCCAAACACTTATGAATGTGGGGAAGGCTCCAAAGGCAAGAAAGGTTTGTAATTATTGGTGGCCTTTATTAGGGTTTGAGCTTTACAATATTAGCGAGATGCATTATGCTAAATACTTATGAACATTATCTATATGTTTTTGTTCAAAGGGATTTTTCTTCGTTCATGTAAGGTCTTCTTTGTAGGGATAATCATGCCTAATATCTCCAAGAGAGGACAAGTCAATATTAAAAGTTTCACAACTTAGGAGATGTAATGCATCACATCATCACTAAGAGGAAAGTCGAATGCTAAGAAATATCAAACTCTTGGGGGGCAGCAAACCCAATGACACCACCAAGAAAAGGATGCATCACAAGAAAAAATAAAATCACACCATGAAACATGAAAAATGTTAAAATATATTATCAATGTATGGCCCCACTTTAAAGTGGTTGCTAACACCATTGTTGTGAGAAATTTATTTAAATTAGCCAATGTATTATCCTAAGACATGAGAGCTTCCTCAGAAATCCCTATTCCAAGTCATATGTTCCTGAATGAAACTACATCATGAATAAGGGGTTTCCCCCAAAATGCAATACTAAACATAACTCATTATGTCACAACTGATCCAACTTAAGTCATGTTGTACACATCCAAAGCTTTCTCTTATATATGTACATGGAAGGCGATCAACTAGCCTGAAGAGACAATGAAAATTTTCATATGAGGACAAGGCTACCTAACTCCTTGCCCCCACTTAATGCAAGACAAGGATGAGCCGAGATGATTAATGATATGCCACTCCTTGCAAAAAGGAAATGATTTGCAATTAATGTAAAACATGCAATAGTGAGTATGTTATGATCATACAAATATTACGTAGCAAGGATTAGCATCTATTGTTATTGATTACAATGAGTAGAAAAAGTATCAACTTGATTCCTATCGATGATATATTCCCATATGTAGTATCTATCAGTTCAGGATGCACCAAAGTTACAATTGTCTTGGAAGAATCTTTCATAAGGGTGTTAAAATTGAGTGAAGGCTTATTTGTTTCTTTCAAGGGACAATAACCAAGACCATTAGTCATTTATTATGTTTTAGGCTCTACAAGGAAATGGAATACCTTTTTTTGTAGCACCACATCCTTTTCCACTATAACCAAGTTGTTTCATAAGTTCATAACCTCTTCCATAAATCTTTTCAATTTATTTTGGATTTGGTGGTTACTCATAATCAACTCCATCAAATCTTATTATGTAATTTTCTTCTTCTTCTAAAGTGGTTGAGGTGGATGCTTTCATTTTTTTTGTTAACATTACAACTCTTTATTTTCCCTTGTCAAACTCTTTTGTTATGATATCATATTCACCCATGAATGTAGGTGTGAAATCTAAGGAACCCCAATCGTCTTCCAATAACTTTGTGACTTCTTCAATATGGTTCTCTTTTGATTTTTCCTGCATGGGTTCCACTTGTGTAGTTGGTGTTAATGTCTTCAAAGGATTTTCCTTATTTTTCTCAATGAGTAAAGCACTAAAAGGCGTAGGATCAACTTTGATTGTATATACTTTTTTGTTGTAGACATACTTAATTTTATGATGAAGAGTAGAAGGTATCACATTCATCTCATGAATCCATGGTCTGTCTAAGAGGAGATTATATGAAAGATTGTGAGTCATAACATGGACCGAAGTTTGCAATGTAACCTTTCCAACTTTAATAGGTAATGTGAATACACCTAGTGATTGCTTTCCTACATTATCAAACCCACAAATAGATAAAGAATCAAGTTGAATTTGGATTTTGTCTACTGCAATCTCATCAAGAAATTTTATGCTACACACATTAAGGGCTAAGCCACTGTCAACAAGAGTTCTCTTTATCGTTATTCAATTATGTAAGCTATTATCATGAAATTTTTATTTTATTTTTTGCTCTTCTAATGAAGGTAACTCATCTTGATGGAAAGTAATGTCTAGGTTGGTTGGAGTTGTAGCTTGAATTTGGGCTACCACATAATTTGGTTGTGCATTAGGAGGAGTAGGAACTTGTTGTAAAGCACTTTGAAGCATGTTATGATAAATAGGAGAGGCTTGAATAAGGTCCCATAAGGATATCTTAGCAAGAGTATTCTTAAGTTGTTCAACAAGATCATACTTCTTTCCACTTTGTAAAGGAAAATGAGGAGCACTAGGAAAGATGGGTTTAAGCAATGTGTTGGATATAAAAGAAGAGAAAAAATGTTATTTTTTTAGTGAATAGTGGTTTTCCTTGGTCAAATCTTCTTTTGGTAATTAAACCTTGAAATAAATAAAATTATGAAAGGAATGATGAATGAAAAAATGCAATGTCACAACTCACCAATCCTTATTTGAACCAAGTTGGATAACAAATTTGCAATCTAGCATGAAGTGGCCTCAATGAATTTAGATCTTGATCATGAAACTTGATATGAGATAATGCCTTTTATATGCTTGGATTGATCTTGAACACTACATCAACATATGACCTCAATAGCATGCATGACACAATACATCTTTGATATGACAATGGAATCTTGATTGCTGCAATATTCTTCAATAATCTAACCTTGAATTCCTTAGGAATTCTCTTTAATTATCTCTTGATGTTCTAGCTTGATCTCAAGAAGTCGCATAAAAATTGTAGAATGAACTTAGTGAAACAACCTTGTATTTATACATATCTCATAATTAATTCTCGAAATTCAAATATCACAAGCTGACATTGAATTATGGATTTCAAATCATTAAACTACCACCAAAAACATATTTCAAAGAGGGGTCCTAGGTCTAGGTGATAACCCATTCACCATAGGGAAAATGGGTCCTAGGCCACTCACCTAGGACACACATCGGACAAGGTGAAATGTCATGTAAAAATAGGGTCCTAGGACCAAGTGTGGACCCATTCACCATATGGTGAATAGTTTCTAGGTCACCTACCTTCGACAAACATCTTCCAAATTAAGTGTTGTGTAATATAATTCATGAATTTTGAGTTTTATCCCTCAAAAATTACATTTAATTAGGCTTGGATTTTAATTTAAGGGGTCAATTAAGGAAAATTAAGCTCAATTCATTAATAAAGCCCTAGATTAATGTGAAATTGTAAAGATACACTTTACAACATCCTAAATAAGGCATAATTAAGTCCATTTTATTAAAAAGGTCCCTAAATTTAATGTGAATATGTAAAACATATTACAACACTAAATTAAGGCATAATTAAGCTCATTTTAGTATTAATTATTCCCGAATTAAGTATGGAAAAGGGATAATTTTTCCTACACTACAACAAATACTGATCTAATTATGATATTTCTTTCAGAAAAGTAGACTATTTCAACTTTTTGTTGATCTTTCAAACTCTTCAATACTATCTTGCTTCTACACAATCACTCCAATCTCTACAACATCAAATAATTTACTCTATCATCACAACTAACACATTATCTCAATAGCAACATCATTTTTGGGCTACCATTCGTTAACGAATCATCTCCACACTTCATAATCAAAACAATTTATGTAGATTTCTTATTTGTACATTATTGTTTTAAGCATCCATACATACATTCACACTTTTCAATAATATTGATCTTTTATTTATATTCTTTGTAAGCTTCAAAAAGTCTCTCCTTTGTTGGCCAAGATGAAACATATAATATGAGACATGCTTTAGCCATGTATTTCATCCTCCAACGGCTTAGTAGTTAGGAATCAAATGTGGCACACACCAAGAGATAAGAAGGACCTATTTTACCTTAGCATATACTTCCATATTGAGGCACGCTTTCAAACACCCAATGTAAGCATCTCAACATGTCAACTCAGCTCAATAAAAACTTATCTTTCTTCATATTACCTCTAGACAATAAGCAATACCAAAGAAGGAAAAATAATATTATACAGATCATGAAATGTGAACATCATATTCCCTACCAAAAATTCCTATACACATATTTAATCAATTCAATCCATTTCATGATGGCTTAAATATATCAACAATAATACTTATATCCCTAATACACATAGGTTACATAGACTTGATGCAAAACATTGAAAACATGCTTGCAATAGACAAATCGCTTGAACTAAGCATACCAATTAATCATATGAGCTTATGTTTCAAACAAAAAATTTAAATGACAAGATGCATTGAAAGGTAGTAGCGTTTATTATCTCCCTCAACATTCCTTAGCCAGTGACAAGACTTGTCTTCACTCAGATGACTCAGAAAACTTTTGCGATACAAATTATCATTTGAGATATGGAGCATAGGTGTGCATTACCAACATGTGGCAATCCTCCAAACCGTAGGACTATATCATCAAGTGTGGAGATGTGCAGAGCATTCCTTTGACCCAACCTAACTACAACCACACTATACAACTATGTTCATTCTATTACCTATAAAAAATTTTGCACTAGGCTTCATGATCTCAGATTTCAATGACACATACTTGAGAGTATTTTCTAGCAATCTTCCCTATCTATAAGATCATACCATAAAATGTAGTAGAATGTGATACAATTTCTTGATCCAATGACACCCTTTTTGAAATGCACTTAGCCAATTTTTTCAACCTTTTGCAAAATATTTTACTAGGTGCAAAACTATATGACTTCATATCTTCTATGATATTTAGTATCAACACTACTTATCAAGACTATTGTTGACATGCACTTATCTTACATATGAACTTTAGAATATATGTTACATAAAATTTAGAAGATAAGTACAACTATGTACAATTGATACTTATCTTATCTCCTTGATTTCTCTGATCATTGCTCCTCTGATTTGTTCGTTTGTCATCATCACACAATTGAATTCAATGACAACATATGTAACAGATACCGCAAAAGAATTTTTTAATTTCTAGAAAGTAGTTTCCTAAGCAAGTTCAGTCTTAGAATTAGAATGAACTTGGAACTTCCTATAGGTAAATTTTAAATGGCTTGGGATCAATCTCGAGTAATAGGTAATCGTCCTTTGATGTAAATAGTCGGCTTGATAAACAAAAAAATTCTACAACCTAATTCATAATAATCTCTAATATAAATATGTGAATAGATACCATGGAAAAGATACCAAATTACCATGGCTATGTGAACTCTTAGGTCAACTAAACTGGATGACTAGCTTTATAGCCTTGGGTGAATATTTTGAAGAAAACATTCTCAACCATACATATATTTTAGATACAAATTTTGCTCCAATGTCGATGTGCTTGTAATTAAACTCCAAATTAAAATATTCTTAAAATAATTTCTTCCTTTCTGACAATATAAATTAATTAAATAAATTAATATTTGTAAATACTAAGACATAATATGTTAACTCCCAATAACTAATATAAAATAGTGAACAATTTATTCTTTTAACATCAATCTATAAACTTCACAAAATCATAAATATATGCAACAAAATTTATTTAGGGGAAAAAATTATAAATGTCTAAAATCTAATATACAAATATAAATATAAATATAATAAATAGTTAATAATAACGAATATATAAAAATATATGCATAAATAATATAAAATATACTCTTCATGCTTTGAAATATTATAAAATAAACATACTCTGTTGCTCTTAAATAAACATACTCCCCCCACCTTTTCAACTTTGTTATTAGCGATTATCTAAGGGAGAGGTGACAAGTTCGTAGGTAAGAGAAACACAAGAAAAGTTCCACAACTATTTTTCTACTAGGCTATCTGTACGCTGTTGGTAAAGCTAAACTACAGAAAACTACTCCATCAATAAACACTACAAATCATTTTATTAAAAACTTCTTGTATGCCACGATGTAGGCCCATACTTCATAAAATTAATATAAAATGGCATGAACACTGAAAATTTCAAAGCATAGTCATCTAACAGTTTGATTTATATTAATGGAAAATTGTAATCACTCATAAGAATTAGAATATAATCTAAAAAGGAAACTCACTAAAGAGCTTTAATTACTGCTGTAATGGATGATTTACCTGTAGTTCAACATATCTTTATGAATTTGTACCTTACATTTTTGTTGGAATGTAATTTCTTCCATATAACTTGCAATTAATTAGGCATGTGTAACATTTATCAGATATTGAGAACCTTTTCATTGTTTCAGTCGTGCACTAAAAATTGATTGCATGTCTAACTATGTATGAATTTAGTGTTCTCCATCGCCAATCTTCCATGTTCTAGATTATTCTTGAATACTCTACTTTAGCTATTTAGTCAAGTTGTAGCATGAAGTGATCATTAAGAAAGAGTGTGAATGTCATAGAATTCAATCATGTAATCAATTGATTTAAAAAGAGAAATGAAATGAGGAGTTGTAGCACGTGTTGGAAAATTCTATGTTTGTATTTCTGAATCTTTTTTTGTGTTTTGATCTTTCTCCATCCACCCCATCCAGTTGGTTTAAGAGCATTGGGTCACAGGTTTGAATCCCCTTGGGTAACACTAAGGGGGAAATTGTTGGTAAATGGTTAGTGCTCCCCTCAAAATTTGTGACAAGGGACTAACTGCCTCCCATGCAATCCATGTCTCTACCATTTGTATCGGGCATTGATAGATCAATCTTTTTTATGCAACCAAAAAACGTGGGCCAAAAATTGGTAACATAGCTAGGTTTATTAGAACCCAGTTGATGCAGATGACATTGGTTTGAAGGAATGACCTAGTCATTGCAGATCTAGTCCAAAGGAAGCAGATTTGGAATTTCATTAAGTCATAGCATGCAAAGAAGAAGATACCTCTTGCAAGGCCATTGGAGGACTGATTGGAGAAAGAGATGCCAACTAAGAGAAAGAGCAAGGAAGCATAGAAAGAGAGGAATAGAAGCCGCCAATATCAAATCGACTATCTTTGTTGCAATTGAAAAGAAAGATGTTGGTGAGAAGATATTTCCCATTAGCTATCACTAGAGAAGCCATGCAACCATAGTCAAAGCTAAATCAACAAAAATAAATTGCAAAGTTGTACTCATTACAAGGGAGAACAAATAAGGAGAATGTTGGAATTATTCTTAACTCCTGCCACTGTTTCCTGCTATCCCACAATGCCTCTCATTTTTTGGTGCAGTGGAGTGGTGCCTACCACTATCCCATAGGTCCTCCCTCTGTGTTGTGCGGTGGAGCGGTGCCTACCATAGTCCAACAAGTCCTTCTTTCGTGCAATGCGGTGATGTGGTAAAACTTTCTTCTGGTGGAATTTTTTGCGTGAAATATCTTTTGAGCATTTAATATATGTAGGACAATATTTAATATGTTTTTTTTTGTAATCTAGGATAAAATATTTTTCCCTTGACGTGAATCTGAAGTTACCGCTAATGTAATTAATTACATTTATTCCTCTCTTTTCTGGTGAAGTGTTACTGTGTTTTTTAAGCCTTTTATATACATAGAGGTTTTATGTTTTTATAATTACAGAGAGAAGAAGAAAAGTGTAGTATTGCTCCACAAAAGAAAAATTATGAAGAAACAAAGCAACAACTCTCTTTTATGAAATGTAATATATATATGATTTGAATTTATAATACAAAAATCAATTTTTGGATAATTTGAGTGTTTTTATTTCTGGGCTCTTAGTTTTTATTTATTCTAGGTTTGTTTTCTTTTTGGTTTTCTCCTCTACCTCTCCCCTTCATGTGGTATTAGAGTAGGTTCACAATAAAAGGGTTTTCGCAAAGAGCTCCAACAAAGGCATTCAAACAAGTTATTACAGTTAAAATGGCAGCAAGCACAAGCTTGACAAACCCACAAATCCCACAGTTTAATGGGAAGAATAATGACTATTGTGAGATCACCATGAAGGCATTATTTTTCTCTCAAGATATTTGAGATCTTGTTGAAAATGGATTTCCAGAGGTCGCTGATGCAGCAACATACAATGCTTTGACTCAAGCAAAGAAATATTTTTTGAGAGATAACAAAAAGAAGGATTCAAAGGATCTTTTTTATATATTTCAAGCAATACATGAGAGCATTTTCCCAAGGATTGCAACAACAAATAAGTCCAAACAAGCATGGGATATACTTCAAATAGCCTATCAAGGTATGGAAAAGGTTAAAAAAACAAAACTACAAATGCTAAGAAGGGATTTTGAAACAATATATATGAAAGACAATTAATCAGTAGATTCATTCTTCACCCTAATCATTGGACTGGTAAACCAAATTAGATCACATGGTGAGAATCTTGAAGATACCATAGTTGTTGAAAATATTCTAAGGATTTTTCCCACAACATTTGAGTCAATTGTCATTGCCATAGAGGAAACAGAGAACCTCTCACAATTCTCAATTGATGAGCTATATGCATCCCTCATTTCCCATGAACATAGGTAGAACAGGTCAACAAATTTATCATTGGAGCATGCATTCAAGTCACAAGTTTTAATCAGCCATGGTAGAAGCAGAAGTAGATCAAATTTTAGAGGAAGGGGAAGAAACTCTTATAGAGGTGGAAGAAGCAACCCATCAAGCTCAAGTGGAAGAGGTAGCAATCAAAACTCAAGCCAAAGCCCATCTCAAAACTAGTCACAAGGTCAAAGGTATGAAAAATCTCAAATCCAATGTCACTAGTGTAAAAAGTTTGGGCATTATATGAATGAGTGTAGAAAGAAGCAATACGATTTCAGTAAACAAAATGCAAATTTTACAAAAGAAAATCAAAACCAAAAATAAAAACAGAGAAAAATGTTTTTGGCATGTAATGTTGCACAAGAAAATGAAAAAGACGTATGGTTTTTAGATTCAAGTTGTAGTAACCACATGATAGGAAATTTATAAATTTTTTCAAGTTTAGATGAAAATGTAAAATTTGATTTCACGTTGGGCAATGACAAAAAAGTGCCAGTCAAAGGGAAAGGAAATGTCAACATTCTAACTAAACAGGGGGAGAAAAAGTATATTTCAGATGTGTATTTTGTGCCTAGTTTAAAACACAATTTAATGAGTATAGGGAAACTTTTTCAAAAAGGGTTTATAGTATCTTTCAAGAATGGATTGTGCACTGTAATTTTAGATAAATTTCCAAGCAATCAACTCATTGCCAAAGTCAAAATTACAAGTAGTAGAATGTTTCCCCTAAAGATTAAGCTAGATTTGAACATAGATTATGCTCAAGTACAACATTAAATGAAATCACAAGTGAATAGAGAAGAAAATACAACAGTCATGCAAACAATCTTTCAAGCAGAAATAAAATATGAAAATTGGTTATGGCACCTAAGATTTGGGAATCTCTACTTTGGAGGTTTAAATTTGCTTCATAGGAAAAGCATGGTCAAGGGATTTCCTTTAATAGAGAAACCAAAAAGAATATGTGAAGGATACATCTTAGGAAAGCAACATAGAGAATCATTTCCAACAAGTAAGTCAACTAAAGCAAAAGCCCCTTTGGAGATTGTACATTCAGATTTTTGTGGACCCATACAAACACCCTCAATTGGTGGAAGATTTAACTTTTTGAAATTCATTGGTGATTACTCAAGGAAAACATGGGTTTACTTTCTAAAGCATAAGAGTGAGATGTTTGAATGTTTTCTTCAATTCAAGGCTTTTGTTGAAAAGAAAAGTGGAAACTATATTAAAGCATTGGGAATGGACAAAGGTGATGAATACATTTCAAAATAATTTATAATTTTTTGCAAAGATCATGGGATTTACACATAGTTTAAAACTAGATACAAACCTTAACAAAATTGAGTAGCTAAAAGAAAAAATAGAACAATCATTGAAATGGCTAAAAAAATGTTAAAATCCAAACATTTTCCAAATGAATATTGGGTTGAAGCTATAACATGTGAAGCTTATATAATGAATAGGTGTCCAAAAAAAAGTGTCATGAATATGATTCCTAAAGAAGCATGGAGTAGAAGAAAATATAATATTTCTCACATGAAAGTAGTTGGATGTGTGGCATATGCACATGTGCCTGATGAAATAATCGAAGAAAGTTAGACAACAAAGGAGAAAAATGTATATTTGTTGGATATAGTGATGAATCCAAGGCTTACAAACTTTATAATCCAACAACCAAGAAATTTATAATCAGCAAAGATGTACAATTTGTAGAAAATGAAGCATGGGATGAAAGTGTAGAAAAAATAGTCAATATATCAACTAGTACACCTCAAGAGGAAAGTGAAGTTTCTATACCAAAAAATAATCTCACAAATGTGACTCCTTCACTCATTCAAGCTCAACAAAGTGGTCAACAAGTGACACCATCATCTAGTGAGGACAGCCTCATGCATTCAAACAAGCACTCCAACAAGTGCACATCATACACCATCAACAATAGGAACTCACAGTGTAGGCCTATCAAGTCCACATTCGACGAGTTCAAGTGACATGACAAATCCTACATTAGAAAGCTTGAGGAGATAGAAAATTAGAAGTATAAGGGACATTTATGAGAAAAATGAAGGTGAAAATAATACTGATTAGATTTCTCTTTTTTGCATTTTATTCACAAATAGATGATCCAATACATTTTGAGGATGCAATTAAATATGACAAATGGATATGTGCAATGGATAAAGAAATTGATGCAATTGAAAAGAATCAAACATGGGAGTTGGTGAGTCTTCCAAAAGACAAGGATGTAATAGGAGTGAAGTGGGTTTATAAAACCAAATTAAATGCAAATGGTGTTGTGCAAAAGCATAAAGCAAGACTAGTGGAAAAGGGATATTCACAACAACCTGGAGTTGATTATAATGATACATTTGCTCTTGTAGCATGCCTAGACACTGTAAGAATGATACTTGCCATAACAACACAAAAAAAATGGTTTGTTTATCAGATGGATGTAAAATAAACATTCTTAAATGGTTATCTTGAATAAGAAGTTTACGTGGAACAACCACCTAGGTATGAGATTTTGGGTCAAGTGAAAAAATTCTAAAAGCTCAAGAAAGTGTTGTATGGACTCAAGCAAGCCCCAAGAGCTTGGTACAACATAATTGATTCATATCTTTTAAAAAATCACTTCAATAGGTGCAATAGCGAGCCTACATTATACAACAAGATGAATGAAAAGGTGAAATTCTTATTGTATGTTTGTATGTTGATGATTTAATATTCACAGGTGACTTATCAATTGATCCATTCAAAGGATTAGACATGAAGAAATAATTTGAAATGATTGATTTAGGTCTCATGAAGTATTTTCTTAACATTGAAGTGAATCAAAATGAAAATGGTATATTCAACTCTCACACAAAGTATGCAAATGATATTTTGAAAAGTTTTCATATGTTGAATTGCAAATCAACACCAACACCAATTGTCATAGCTTTGAAACTAAGTAAGGATGATAAAGGTTTCAATTTAGATTCAACTTTCTATAAGAGACTTGTTGGTAGTCCCATGTATTTAATAGCTACAAGGTTGGACATCATGTATAGTGTAAGTTTGATTTCAAGGTTTATGGAGTCTCTAAAAGACTCACATTGGAAAGTTGGGAAAAGAATCTTATGATATCTAACAAAGGCTTATGGCATTCAATACTCAAGTTCAAATGAGTTCAAGCTCATAGGGTACAAGGATAGTGATTGTGCTGGAAGTATAAATGATAGACAAAGAACATCGGGTTATGTTTTTCACTTTGGCATTGGTGTAGTATCATAGGCTTCAAAGAAACATCCAATTGTCACTCTTTCATCAGTAGAAGTAGAGTATGTAGTAGCAACAAGTGCATCATGTCAAGCAGTTTGGACGAGAAGAGGGCCGAAAGAGTGGAAACATGAACAAAAGGAAGCAACAAAAATATATTGTGACAACAACTCAGCCATAGCACTATCAAATACTCTAGTTTTTCACAAGAGAAGTAAACACATTGACACACAATATCATTTCATTAGAGAGTTGATCAACAATGGAGAGATCTTTTTGGAATTTTGTAGGTCTAAAGACCAATGTGCAAATATTTTCACTAAGGCATTGAAACAACAATAGTATCCATGTTGATTAAGGGGTGTTGGAATTATTCCCAACTCTACTGTTCCCTATCCCGATGCCTCATTTTGGTGTGGTCGAACGCGCCTACGCTATCCTTGGCTCTTGTCTATGTTGTGTGGTGGAGGTTCCTATAAGTAGTCTTAAATTCCCTTCACACAATACGATGATGCGGTTAAAAGTTTCTTCTAGAATATTTTTACATGGAAATATCTTCCGATTTAATATATGGGACAATGTTAATATGGTTTTATCTATAATCTGGATAAAATATTTTTATGATGTGAATCTAAGTTACCACTATTCAATTAATTGTTATTCCTCTCTTTTCTGGTGAGGTATTCTTGTGTTTTTGAATTCTTTTATATCCACAAAGGTTTGTATTTTATAATTATAGAGAAGAAGAAAAACAAGTGTAGTATTGCTTTGTAGAAGAAAAATTGTGATGAAATAGAACATACATCCCTCTTTGTGAAATGATATATATATATATATATATATATATATATATATATATATATATATATATATAGTTGAATATATAATAAAAATCGATTTTGGATAATTTGTGTGTTTTGGTTTACGGGCTCTCAATTTTTATTTATTTTGGGGTTTTTTTTTTTTTTTTTGGTTTCTCCTCTGGCTCTCCCTTGAGAGACATTGATCGTGGCAGTATATCTAATTTATACCCATAAATAGGACATAGCTTGTAAGAAAATGGTGATCCCACAATAGTGGTTTACAATTTTTTGCCAAACTGGACACTGAAATAATTATTTTTAACTAAATCTTCACTTTTGGGCACATATAGCCACTAAACTATGAGAAATTTGAAGATGATGCAAACTAGAGTTTCATGACATTTTGTCTATAGATTCTAAATACATATTTTTCAAAAATGTTGGAATCATTTTGCACTTCTTTTTCCATCTCCCTCGGAAACTAGTTTTTTCTACAAACAACATTTTAAAGTGGCGACTCATCGTACTTATGCATAACTTATTTTACCGAAGGATGAATTCTGAATTCTTTCAAATTTAGATTTAGCAACTCTGATATATAGTGCTTCTGCTTGGTTAGATATTTTTTATTGAATATTTTTTCTTTAATCAAGTTTCAAATTCAAACCAATTACAATTAGGACATAGTAGCGATGCGTATGATAAATAATTTTTTTTGTATGTATCAAAATTCAATTTTTATTTATTTTTGTTGAATCAAGGACTTTATTATCTAGTGCTCATATTTTCAATTTCCTTTTTTGATAATCTACTATTTTTCCATGTGTGGAACAAGAGCTTGATTTTCAATGAAAAACTATGTTTAATAAACTAAAAAAATAAATACATAATAAAACCAAAACATATTAAAATTATATTTGTTGGATAGCTCGTTCCGAGGACTACCATCATCTAGTTGGGTTTGTGAAGTCTCCACCATTTTCTTTCAACCCAAACTCAAAGTACCAAAATTTAGATTTTTTTGTGTCTAAGGGGGAGAATGAGGGATAAGCGGGTTCAAGCAAACCACCTTTAATTTGCATTCTCCTTGGTTTTTTGGGTGGGAAATGGGGGAAAAGGATTTAAGTGGGTTCACTTAAAATTGTAGGTTTTTTCAAACCCCTAAAACCAATTTTTTTTCCATGGGCTCATTTTGTGAGTTTCCTCTATCCATCAAATTGTAAACCACTATTGTGCTTCACCCAAAAAAAGAGCCAATCATGAGATTAGGGTATTATTTCTAGTCACTATTCATGGATCATTGTTTGGTGTGTTTAGAGTTTTTTAGAATGTGGAGAATAATTATTTAGGGAATCAATGATCATTGTACAAATTGCTAGCCTAACAAGTGCTAGAAGTGGATCCCAACAGACAAGAAAAAGTTTGTAGTCAAAGTGAAAGAAATATTTTACAAAAAAAATTATTTGAATCCTTTCAATAGATCAAGGTTGAAGCCACCTAAGGACAAGGAAAGCAAGTGTAAATCAAAGAGGAGTAGTGTGCAAATAAAATATATTTGAATTTAAGCGAAACAGTTACAGATCATAAAGAAGTCAATGGAAAAGAACAAATCACCAATTGTCCTATTGTTGTAGTAATGTAAATTTGTTGTTCAAGTTTGGTTAATGAGTGAAGACATGCAAAGCTGCCAAAGAAGAGAAAGAAGGAAAGAGGTAATAAAGATTGGAGGATTGTAGATCTCAAAATCGTCCCCTAAAAAAATATATATTCAAAAGATAATTGAATTGTTGTAACAAAATCATAACCAATTACAATTTTGAAAAAGGTGAGTATAAATTTTTGTTTCAATCAAAAAGATTGGAAAAAAGGTGAAAAAAGAAAATGAAATTTTAATAAGTGAGTGAAACATAGAAAAAGAGAGATTGTGATATCTAACCTCCTTTTTCTAGTTAGGGTTTCATTCAAAAGATGAGATCAGACATGAAATAATTGTGAACCCAAAGTGAATTAAATCAATATTTAGGGATCTTTTGTCTCCTTTATACTGCAAGGAAGGGTGGGCAAACCATAATTTGGAGAATCGTTGAACTAACAAGAAAACCCTAATTATAGGTCTAACATATGATGCATGGTCTAACACAAAACAAAAAGTGTAACTTTTTCTAGAAAAAGGAATAGAAACGTTGTGCCTAGTCAAATACTTTTTGAAGTGCTAGCAAGGACTCATTCACCAAAAGATGAATGGGTCCTAGTAGGCTTCCTATTGAGAATATAATGAAACAAAAGCATGCAGTGTAAAATTTGCTGCCTCTCAAGCCACTTACAAAGATCATTGTTATTACTAAAGGAGAATAGATATTCTTAGGCCTTTTCAAAAATATTTGGTCATTCTTCCTTCTAGTTTGCCTCCTTGTACATTGTATTGAAATTCCTACTTTTGGATGTGTATCTTCTAGTAATACATAAGAAAAAATTTTAAAACATTTGGTGGGTAGGGGTTTCATTAGTCTCAAACCCCTTGTTAGTAGTAAATATTTGATGATGAATGAAAATTTGAAACATGTAATTATCTATGTAATCCTAACCTTAAGTGTGTCTCAGATTAAAATCTATAAGAATGTAAAGGAAGTTCTATTCTTTGTGTTAAAATAAAACCCTAAAATAAAACATGAACAATGAAAATGACTCATGAAAGAAGATCTCCAATTACCTTAATAACCACAGATTTAAATATACCTCTTTTAGGATATAAATAGGATGATTATAGAAGATGGAATCACATAGAAAAAAATTCCTTAGGCTTGGTTGTATGTCTTGTGCATCTCCAAACACCAAGAATCCCTCATGATTCTCCATAGGTATCTATCATCAACCTTCACTAATGCTTGATCTTTGACAAAAAATGAGCTTGAAAGCCTACAATACTACTCCAAACTTCACTTTTTCTTTCTTCTTGAAAATGAGTGCTTGATCTCATGAAAATCCCTTTTCTTCTTAGCTTGCTTGAAATCTTCTTCTAGGTGAAATTATGTAAAATAACCTTGTATTTATACATAGTTTGAGAATTAACCCCGAAATTCAAATAGTTCAAGTCAACATCAAATCTAGGGTTGAAAATCATTAGAATCCCACCATAGTTAAATTCAAAAATGGATGTCCTATGTCATTCGCCACTTAGGGTGAATGGGTTATAGCACAACTTTCTAGAGCCTTGCTTTGGGGGGTTGAAAGAACATCAATAACCCACCTCAAAAATGCATAGAAAGGGGTGTCCTATGTGGAGAGGACCCATTCACCACTAAAGGCGAATGGGTCCTATCAAAATTTTCTAGGACCTTGATTTTTCCAAATTAAATGTTATATAATTTGATTTTTGGGTGACAGGATATATCTCTTGGAAAATGAAATTAAGAGGGCTTGAATTTGAATTAAAGGGTCCCATTAGGCTCAATAAAATTAATGAGTCCCTAGATAGGTGTGAAAGTGTACTACAACACTTTACAACACCTTAAATAAGGTACAATTTAAGTACATTTTATTAAAAAGGGGCCCTATATTAATGTGAATGTGTACAACACATTACAACACTAAACCAAGGTATTATTAAGCTAATTTTGTGTCAATTATTCCCAAATGAAGTGTAAAAAATAGCTACTTTTTTCTACACTACATTTAGCCCCCACTTTAGCTGCCATATGATACTACATGAATATGGAAGGTAAAGGAAATAACTAGTATGAAAAGGATACTTATATGAAGTCATTAGGGAGAATGAATCCCCCCTTGTAGCTACCTACAAAATCACAATGTTAGGAATCACATCTTGTAACACAGATTCATTAGATTCTCAAAAATCCTATTATCAAACTTCTAGGAAGAATTGAATTCGAGGGTAGATGTATTCCCCTACTAATTCCCTTGCTTTATAGAGGTCGAATCAAGGTGAGCACAAAACCACATCAAATCACTTAGGTTATATCATAGGGTATTTCCAAGTACCATACCACAAAATGATAAAAAATTTGAGGAGATCGGGAGAATAATTACAAATTCAACACAATAAACAACATCGAAAATAGAGTCCTCTAGGCCCAAATATGCTGATTTGAATGAACTTCCCTTTAAATGAATGAGAATTATATACTAGGGTTTACTATTTACTAATGAAAATGACACTTTTCACTATTATTTTGACACTTACCTTGTTACAAAGTACCTTGGTGCAGAGTGAGTGAAAATACTGAGCCAAAGAGTCTACAAGAAGTGAAGATTGGATGAGATCTACAATGATGCAAGGCAAGGCATTCTTCAACACACATTGAGTGGATTCTTTTCTTATTTTTCATCATTTTCATGCATTTATTGTACTTTTTTCCTATGTAATTAGAGTAATTTTATGACCCTAGAAAAGATTGGTGCAAATCGTCCCTCTTTGTCACAAAGTGTCCCAAAATAGAAAAAGTGTCCAAGACCCCCGTCCAGAAATGGCCTAGGTGTCCATATTGTCTAAAATGAATCTTAGAACAACTTTAGTGGTATTGATTTCTTGATTTAGAACTTATTTCATGTAATTTTCTTCTTAGGTTCCTCCCTGAGCCCGATAGCACTTAGGAGGGAGATAGTTTCATTTCCTATGTGAGACAATTGCATGGCTATCAGAGGAGAAAAATGAGTTACTTCAAGAGGTTGGATCATTTTGGGTGTACTTCATGCCATCGATGAGGTACCATGATAGTATGTTATTGGCCCTTGCTAAGAGATGGGATACATGTTCATGGACCTTCCATCTTCCTACGGAGAGATGACAGTGACCTTGGAGAACATATATCACATCTTACAAATTCCTATCTGAGGTGAGCACATACATCTAGCTAGCAACAAATCTTTTGCATAGATGAGAGATGATATCCTTTATTGTCTAGAGTGGCCTATCCATCGCTTGAGCATTGAACCACGTGTGGAGCTTAAATGTCTCTTAAATGTGCATTCACCACTGCTATGACATATCATGACCATGACAATAGCACTCACATTAGTGCCAAATGGTTGAGGGGCACATCTAGATGGTGTTATTGTTCATACAATCAAGAGCATGGAGGAGCAGTGAACCGTCTATGCCTGGGACCACAACATTCTCACCCACTTGTATTATGATCTAAGTCAATTTGTATTTCGAGAGCTTGACAACATCATACATTGTACACTACTATAGATATGGTGTTTCAAGCATATTACATGTATAAGGCCCATAGGATATCCCCTCATAGCAGCCCTAGGTGAGTAGAGGGTCTTCAGCTATACACTCAAACGGTCATGGCAGGAGGGAGATTTGCTACATTAGAGGATTAGATTTGACCAATCAGATGAGGACGATATTTTTTGGAGACCATATCAATGGATTATCCAGTGGGAAGATTACACATGCAAGTTGTGCAAGTTACAAATGGACTGATTTCTTTTAGGTATACATGGTTACATAGTTAGACCCTTCTACTATGATTGTGTTATGAGACAGTTCAGGAACATCTAGGTACCACCATGATCCAGACCGATGTATTGACAATTAGCACAGAGCACCACCAACCCTAGGGATAGTCGTTGTCTTACTAGTGATGATGTACTACACTTTACCAACTCAAAGGATGAGGACAACAACCTTCCCCAAATCTTCCAAGTTGATGACATAGGTACCACTCAAGCTTACACGAAGTGATGGTATAAACCTAGACCAGCTCCAATGTTCCCTTTGCACCACCCTATGGGTTTCTTCTGACCCCTTCCAAGTCACAGAGAGGACAGAGATGATGATTAGATAGACGTGGATAAAGTTGAGGACAATACAGTGCCTAAAATATTTGTGGGTTCAAATGAGGAGGATGAGGAGGAGGATACCCAGCCTATGAGTGAGAATATCATTGAGGCCAAGGAGGATCTAGTTTCTCTTGATAGGGGAGAGATACCACCTATCAAGTTCACTAGATCACATTCCATAGCTAGACCAGAGATCCACATGCATGGGCGTGTGGAAGCCAGTAGTAGCAGACCACCCACACATTTTGCATAGAGGGGGAACACTATTGTATGATCAAAATCCAACTGGTGGACTGGGGATCCAGGTGACAATTTGATATTTATATTATTTCTTTATGCATGTATCTTTTACACATCTACCTTATATATGATTATGATGTTTACTAATATTCTTATGATTTCTATTTTGTAGGATCCACATGAGAGAGGTGTGAACTCTATCAGCAAGTGATCACAACATTGTGTCCCTATTGCATGTTGAGGATAATATGCTTTGAGAGTACATATCCCCACCTTCTGTGGGATCACATGTAGACCTCTTCAAGTCTATAGAGAGAATAGGCACAATGTATGAGAGAGCCTCTAGTCATGTCAACCAGCTATAGACAAAGCTTATAGCAGTCCTAGCCTCTTTAGTCTCTACTGATAGTAGGATGTAGAGTGACCTATAAGCAAAGATCTTGAGGATTTGGAAGGATCTTACGACGGTATAGGTAGATATAGACCACATAGACCAAGAGTGTGTCGAGGCACTCATACGAGAGGCTAGAGCATCTAGATTATTAGAGGGCCTACAACTAAACTTGGCCAAGTCGCGATCCCATACTACTCTATCAATGGCCATAGAGGTCACCAACCCTTGAGTCATTGGGCAGTCACAAACCCTATTAGCATTGTATTCAATGATGCATATGCACCTAATCTTTTGATGATATATATATGAGTATTTATGTTTTTTTTTTAATGAATTTTTGTTGAATTAAATTTCAATGTGATCTATCAAATATCCTTTGTAAGAATATCTAATAAATTTTTCCATGATTTAATGTTTTATGTCATCTAATTAAACCATTTGCAGTTTATGTTAGATATTGTATTATGAAAATGCTATATTAACTTAAATACTCCTATTATCTAATGACATTAAATTCATCTAAGGATTGAAATTAACTTAACACACTATATTTTGAATAGTATGGCAACTAAAGTAATTAAAGAAAGCATTTGAATAATTACCCTAGAATATAAGATACACATTGTTATCATGTATTGAAGAAGGAAGCAGTGTGAAGTAAAGTAGTCATTATCCACTTAACATAACAATACTGCTTTAACACACTATTCAAAAGACAAAACGTTATATGTAATAATGATGCAAATGTGTGACATTTACAGGTTCTTTTAGAGGTGTACCATCCATTTCTATTAATGTGTATGATCCAAACTCATAGTTTTCATTGATAATGTACAGTCCTAACCTGTTAGGATGAAATTTTCCTTTCTCTTTAGAGAGAGCATTGACATTACATTGATTTTCATATAACACTAGGTCACCCTTATTGAATTCACGAGGAATGAAACCATCCATATAATCATGTTGTCTTTTCTTGGAATAAGCTTGCAAGTGTTCAAGAGTGTTTAAATGCTATTCATCCAATATCTCAAGTTGATGCAGTCATTGTTCTTTGTAGGTAGTGTCATCAATGAGCCCTTTAAGAGTAATTCGTAGGGAAGAAATTTCTAACTATAAGGGCATTATTGCTTCAACACCATAAACCAGGTTATACAAAGTATTTCTAGTAGATGTTCTTATGCTCTTATGGTAAGCCCATAATGCATAGGTTAATTATATATTCCAATCTTTATTATGCTTACTTACTGTTTTTCATAGAATTTGTTCAATAGTCTTGTTAGTCACTTATGTTTGTCCAATTGATTGTGGAGAGTATGATGTTGAAAAATGATGTTGAATATTAAATTTTTCCAAGAATTTCATTACTTCATTGCTTTTAAACAGAGATCCATTATCTATAACTAATGTGAAAGGGAGACCAAAGCAAGCAATAATATGTTCCAATATCAAATGAAATTTTGCATCAACTGTCGTGGAATGGAGGAGGATAGCCTCTACCCATTTCCTAAAGTAATCAGTTGTGGTAATGATAAACATATGTCCAGTGGAAGAAGGTTTTGATATCTTCTTGATAAGGTCCAAACCCCAAACCAAAAAAGGCCAAATATGAACTTGATCATGATGTTTGGAGGCAAGGGCATGATTCAAATTATTATTTTCTTAGCATTTATAAAGACATTTCTTCACATACTCAAAACAATCTTTCTCCATGTGTCTCCAATAATATCCTATGCATAACAATTTTTTAACTAACGATCTCCTCCAAAATTCCCCCCACAAGCACTTGCATGAGCTTCTTCAAGTGCTATTGGGATTTTATATTTTTTAAGACATCTAAGTAAGAGACCATTAAATGATCTTCTATATAGAATGTATGCAAGGATTATATATTTATTTTCAATTTTTTGAAGATAATCTCGAGTGTTCTTAGTTGTAGGATTAGGAAAGGTACCAACTTTTAAATAGTTGAATATCATTGTGTACCATTCGCTAGAGTTTTTAGTATCATTCGATAACACTTCTTTTCTTTTATCATCTATCAATGGTTTAGGAATCATTTGAACTTTAAATGTGAAGTCAACGAGAGGATCATCGAGAGATACAAGGGAATTGGTGTTTTCCATTACATCTACATGCTAATTGTCCTTTTGTTGTATGTTTTCAATTACAAATGATTCAAATTTGTCTAATAATGTCATTGTGAGGTCTCTATATTGAACAAGCTTATCATGCTTTGCTTGATATGTACCATTTATTTGTTTAATAATTAAGATTGAATCACCAAATATAGAAATGTGTTTGACTTTCAATGCTAACACAACACATATACCAACTATTAGATCCTCATACTCCATAGTATTATTTGTACATAGGAAGTTTAGATGGAAAGATAAGGAATAAGATTTCCTGAAGGAGGAATTAATATAGCTCCTACCCTAGAGCCTATTTGACACTTAGAACCATCAAAGTATAATTCCCACGTTTCTTTGTCTTTTTGGATATTCAACACACTCTCATTAGGAAATGAGTCTATATTAGGGAACACTAGAGGAGATAGAGAATCAACTAATTGGCCGGTCAAGGCTTCTCCTTTAATTGCTTTTTGTGAAACAAACTTAAGGTCAAACTCAGTTCACAACATAACCCACTTAGCCAAGCCTCTTGATAGATTTATTTTAGTGAAAATATGTTTTAAAGGATCAAACTTTTTCATGACATAGATTTCAGCATTTAGTAAATAATGTCTCAATTTACTAGTAGTGAATACAAGAGCCAAACATTGTTTCTCTATTATCATGAATCATGTCTCATAATCGATTAAAGTTTGACTAATGTAATAAACAGGATGTTCCTTACCATTGTCTTCTTGTTGAGCCAACAATGCTACTAGAGCATGGGCCAACGCTACTATATAAAGGATAAATGACTTGTTTTGCATAGCAGGTGTAGACATGCAAAATTGGCATCATGCATTTAATTAAGTTATATTTGTCCATTCATTAAATAAATCAAGTTTATTTGATTAATCTCTAAATTCCTCCATTTAAATTAAATAAATTCATCGTTAACACTAACATTAGCCCCTTTAGCTAAATAAATCAAAATATTTATTTAACTAAGTCTACATCATTTTCCATCTCCTTTTGATTTATTTTAATCCATAAATCTAAGTCAAAAAGTCAAATCACCTAATCTTCACTTAAGTTAATCAAATCATGATTAATCTAATCTAATCCATGTCACATCCTCTAGCTTTTCCCACTTGCACAAATAAATCATTTAATTGATTTATTAAATCTTCTAATTTCCATCAACATGGCATAAAAGTGGAATATTCCCCCATTTCAAATCTCCCTCTCAAATGACTTGTCCCTTCCAACATAGCATTAACTCCCCTCTTACATGTCCCCCACTTGGCATTTAAGTCCCTTTTTCTCCCTCCAACAAGCCAAATTTCAAATTTGAAAAGCCACCTAATGTCATGTATTGGCACATTCATCAAAACATGCACATCCTTGGCCCATTCACATGGTGACAAGTGGCTCCTTCCTATTGGTTGGTTTTTTATCCCAAATTCATCCCTTTTACCTCTTTTCCCATAAAACTCTTATATAAATAGAGAGGTTATCCTTCATTTCATCATCTACAACTTCATGCAAAGTTACTCTCTTCACATTGAGAGCTAATTTTTTCTATTGTCATAGCATTGCATATTCATCATTGGCTTGTCAAGGGTTGGGAAAGTGCCACTTTTCACATCAAAGTGGCACCAATCCACTATGGAATAGGTATACTTCATGTTCTCACATATTTTGATTATTTTGTTATTTGTTTGAATTTTGAAGCATGATGTATTATTTCATAGGGATGTTGGAGGTTTGTTTTGTTATAAAACACTAACCATGATAATGTCTTGTTTAGAGTTTTAGCCATTTGTAGCTTTTCACATCCACAATAGGTTGTAAAATAGGTGGAATAGTAAGATACTCTTTCAAACTCTCAAAGGCCTATTTACAATCCTCATTCCAATTAAATTGAACCTCTTTCTTATGCAGTTTTGTGAAAGGTAATGTTCAGTCTACTAAGTAGGTGACAAAATGATGGATAGCCTAGATTATTCCTTGTAAAATGTGTAATTGAGAAATGTTTCTAAGAGTTGGCATGTTAACTATAGCATCTATTTTCTTTATGTTCACCTCAATGCCTCTATGAGATATGAAAAATCCTAAAAGTTTTCCACTATCTACACCAAAGATACACTTTTTTGGATTAAATCTCATGCTGCATTTTTGCATTCACTCAAATATCTTTCGAAGAACATTTACATGGTCTTGTTGAGTTAAAGATTTCCATATAATTCCATCAACATCATCTTCCAAAATTTTATGTATGTAATCATGAAATATCAATGTCATTGCTTGTTGATATGTTGTGCCTACATTATTTAATCCAAAAGCCATAACTACCCAAAAAAATGTTCCCTAGGTTGTAGTAAAAGTTGTCTTATATTAATCTTGAGGGTTGATAATGATCTGATTATATTCAAAAAATCCATCCATGAATGATAGCAAAGCATGTCCTACAGTTTAATCTACTATCATGTCAATATTAGGAAGGGGAAAATCATCTTTTAAAGATGTTTTTATTAAAATCATGAAATTCCATACACATCCTAATACGATTATTAGGTTTTTTGATTGCAATGATATTCAAAATCCAAGGAGAATAATCAATAGGTCAGATAAATCAGCTTCAAGAAGTTTCTCAATTTTAGTCTTAACCAATAAAGCTATTTTCGGATTCATCTTTCTTATTTTTTGTCACACTAGTTTAGCAAGACTATGTTCTGTGTTACAATCTTAGCATCAATTGCTATAGTTTTTGAATAAGTTCAAGCAAAGAGTTCGGGAAAGTCCTAAAGTAAGGTTGCATAATCTTCTTGTTTGTCTTCATCAAGGCACTTCCCTATTTGAATTACTTCTCATTGTTATTTATATACATTGGTATGTTGATTATATCCCCCAAAGGAGGTGCATTTTTTTTTGGCATTTCAAAATTATAATTGTCTTTGTCCTTGTCACTTTCATTGTTTTCCTTTTCTTCATCTGCTTCTTTAGTGCTAACCATAACACATGTAACATGTTTCTTTGTAGAAGGAGTGAATGATTTATCATAAAATCCTAACATTTCTTTCAAAGCTTCATCATGTTTGAATTATTCCAAAGATTCATCATAAGTTGTATCAATCAACTCGCGATGCTTCAAGGTGAGATTTGGTTTATTAGGGTTACATGTGATAGTGTTGATGTTGAGTGAAGGTTGTTTTGTTGCTTGCTTTAGTTTAGGAGGGAAATACCCCAAACCACTTTTTGTTTCTTGTGTATTAGGCTCTATAGGAATAAAAATACCTTATTCTTTCTTTCCACATCCTTTTCCTCTATACCCAAGTTGTTTCATGAAATCATAATCCTTCCCATAAATTCTTTCCATTTCTTTTAGGTTTAGTGGTTTTTGGTGATCTATCTCATCAAATTTTTTTGTATAAATGATGTCTTCTTCTAGAGTAGATGAGGTAGATAATTGTGACATGTCTTTTGAATTCTCTTGACATTGCCATTGGTTGCTTTTACTTTTTCAGTGTCTTTTATTGTAATTTTATATTATCCCATGAATGGTTGAGTGAAATCTAAGGAACCTCAATCATCTTATCAATCTCCATTTCATGTTCTTCCTCCTTTGTGAATTCCTTATTTGTATATGTTTCTAGCTCTTCTGAAGGATCTCATCCTTCTTTTTCAGTGATCAAACAACTTTCAGGGTCAAGATCAACTTCTAGTGTGTAAACCTTGTTGTTATACACATACTTCACTACATGATGCAAGGTAGAAGGCACTCCATTCATTTCATGAATCCAAGGTCTTCCTAGAAGGAGATTATAAGAAAGATCCTCAGGCATAACATGGACTGGGGTTTGTAGTGTGACTTTTCCAACTTTAATAGGTAATGTGATAACCCCTAGAGATTGTTTTCCTATATTATAAAATCAATGGATAGATAAAGAATCAGGTTTAATATCACTTCTACTCATTTTGATATTTTCCAAAAGGCTCACACTACACATTCAGGGTCGAACCATTGACAAGGATTTGCTTTATCTCAATTCGATTAACCTGGACTATTATATTAAATGCTTCATGTTTTTCTGAATTTCTAAGGAATGCAAGTCACTTTGGTGAAAGACTATGTCTAAGTTCATCTCATTCATTCCTTGAACTAGCACTGCCACATCATTTCAACTAGTGTTAGGAGGAACCATAACTTGTTGGAAGGTCACTTGAAGCATGTTATGATAACTAGGTGATGTTTGAAGAAGTTCCCATAGAGATATCTTAGTAGGAGTATTCCTAAGTTGCTCAACAATATTGTATTCCTTTCCATTGTTCATAGGAAAACAAGGAGTACTAGGCAAGATAGGATTAGGCAAGGACAATGAGTCAGGATTTTTTTGATGTTTCTTATTGTTCCTTGTATTGTAGGTATGTGCAACGGTATTATAACCCATTTGTTGTGAAGTATTACTATCGTCACATGAAGCATTTATTTTTAGTGGTTCAAAGATAAGCACAAGTTTCTTCTGAACTTGAGGTTTTTGTGAAGGAGGGTAAATTATAAGTTGTGGTGTGATTGTGTTAACATTTGTGTATATTTGTTTGTTATAACAAGAAAACCCCAATTTGGGGGAGAAGAAATTGAACTAACAAGAAAACCCTAATTCTAGGTCTAACACATATGATGCATGAATCTAACACAAAACAAAAAGAAACTATAATTTTTTTGGAAACATAAGGAGTAGAGAAAGTTGTGCATCTAATCAAATCCTACTTTTCTTAAGTGCTAACAGGGAATCATTCGCCACCAAAGGAAAATGGATACTGGTAGGCCTATTTAGAGAACTTTGAATTTGAAACAAAACCTTGTATAGTGTAAAATATACTACCCCTTAAACCCTAACAGGGACTCATTCACCACTAAAGGAAAATGGATCCTATCAAGCCTTTTCAAAAATCTATGAATTTGATCTTCAACTTCCAAGTCTACACTCCTTCTATGCGCTATGAAATTCTTGCTTTTGGATGTGTATCTTCTAGTAATCTGCAAGAAAAAATTTAAAGCTTGTTGGTGGATAGGGGTTTGCCTTAGTCAAACCCTTTGTTGGTGATTAAACCTTTGATGATGAATGAAAATATAAAACATGTAATTATATGTGTAATCCTAACCTTAAGTGTCTAAGAGTAAGATCTTTAAGAATGTAAAGGCAATTCTATTCAATTTTTTTAGAATAGAACCAAAAAATGAAACATGAACAATGCAAATGACTCACTAAAGAAGATCTCCAATCCCCTCAATAAGCCACAAATCTAAATATACCTCTTTTAGGCTACAAATAGGGTGATTATATAAGATGGAATCACATAGGAAACAAGTCCTTAGGCTTGGTTGTATGTCTTGTGCATCTCCCAAGACCAAGCAGAATCCTTTATGATTCTCCATAGGCATATATCATCAACCTTCACTAATGCTTGATCTTTGACATAAAATGAGCTTGAAAACATGTAATGTTTCTCCAAAAAAGCTTTAAATAAGTCAAACCAACATCAGATCTAGGGTTGGAAATCATTAGAATCTTGCCACAATTAAATTCAAAAAGGGGTGTCCTATGTGAGGAGGACCCATTCACCACCTAGGGAAAATGGGTCTTAGCACAACTTTCTAGGACCTTGCTTTTGGGGCTTTAAAGAACATCAAAAACCCACCTCAAAAATGCATAGAAAGGGGTGTCCTATTTGGATAGGACTCATTCACCATTAAAGGTGAATAGGTCCTAACACCATTTTCTAGGACCTTAATTTTTCCAGATTAGTGTCGGGATAGATTTGTTAGGAAAAGCAATTAAGAGGGCTTGAATTTGAATTAAAGGGGCCCATTAGGCTCAATTAATTAATGGAATCCTAGATAAGTGTGAAAGTGTACTACAACACTTTACAACACCTTAAATAAGGTACAATTTAAGTACATTTTATTAAAAAGGGTCCCTAGACTAATGTGAATGTGTACAACACATTACAACACTAAACCAAGGAACTATTAAGTTAATTTTTTGTCAATTATTCCCAAATTAAGTGTGAAAAAGAGCTAATTTTTTCTATACTATAGTGAGAAAGATGGCTTAAAAAATAGATTGGTGAAACTTAAAAGGTGTAAATTGGAATTGATAGAAAGTTTAAAAGATTTTGGAAAATAAAGATGTGAATATTTGTCTAAAAATGAAAATCTTGAAATGGAATTACAAAAAGTGAAAAAGAAAAATGAAGAGCTAGAAGGTCAAGGAAGAATTGAAGTTGTAGAAAAGTTTATGTGAAGTCTATTGATCATAGAGCCACCATGGTCATAGGTAATTTGGGGAAACTATATGGAAAAGAGTCACAAAACATGGAAAGAGTTGGTGGGAGTTGAAAGTAAGAAGATTCATAGATCTTGAAGATGGTTTTAATTTATCATGTAAGAAATGATTTGAGTGAGTTTGAAGGCTCGATTATAGAGTTGAAAAAAAATTATGGTTAAAATTAAGGGGATTGTTGGACCATAATTTATCCCATATAACTTGCAGTTAACTAGGCATATATAAGAGTTATCAAAAACTATAAACCTTTTCATTTTTTTAGTTGTGCACCAAAAATTGATTGCATTTCTAACTATGTATGAGTTAGTGGACTCCCACCACCAATCTTCTATGTTCTAGACTATTCTTGAATACTCTATTTTATCTATTTAATCAAGTTGTAGCATGAAGTGATCATCAATAAAGAGTGTGAGTGTTTGTGTGAAAATCAAAATCTTGAAAAAGAATTGGAGAAAGTGAAAAAGAAAAATAAAGAGCTAGAAGGTTGGGGTGAAATTGAAGCTGTAGAATTACAGCCATCAAAAGACGTCGAAAAGGAAGTACTAGAGCATTATGAGTTGCAAATAGTTGTGATTCAACCAACCCTTGCTAAGAAGAATTAAAGTCTACCACCATCGCTCAAGTCAAGCAGTAAAGAATTCATTGTCAGTGAAATAGTGAGGCCATTGCTAAACAATATTTGGAGATCAATGTTTGTAGGTTAAGTTATAAGGGACTATTACTAAAAGGAAAGGAGATTTTGGAGTCAACAAGCAAAGAGAAAAGGTTGGCCAAGGTAATATTGTTCAAAGGTAATTGTGTAGTTTTTCATAGATGAATGTATTGAAAAGAAATGGATGTTTTGAAGGAAGATTGAAAATGTACGATGATGTCAAGAAAAAGAATGTTGATTTGGAAGAAAACCTAAAGAGGTTTGAAGAAGAAAATTGTTTACAAAAGGAAGAAATATCAAAATTGAAAGAAGAGAATGAATTTTTAAGGTCAAAACCATTAGTATGTGATGCTTCATGTGGTACTAAAGACTTGCGTAGTTCAATTAATGAATTAGTTGATTCGTGTGATATAAGTAAAAGTGTTTTTGATAAAGAGTTTAATATTGAAGATGATAATGTGTCTACAAATCATGTTAATTTTCATGAAAATAATGTTGGTTTGAAAATAATGAAAAGAATATGATACAATGGACAAGGATTAGGAAAGCACGGGAAAGGAATGAAAGAGCCAATTGATCCTATTTTGAGACAAAAATTTGAAGGTCTTGGGGATATTGCAAGTAGAGGGAATGATAGATGTACAAGTAAATTTGTTCAAAAAGTGTATTCAATATTCCCATTGTAATAGGGAAGGATATATAAAATAAATGTGTCAGGATCTACATCTTTGTAGCATCTGTGGTTTGAAGAACCATTCTAAAAAGACATTTTGGAAAGTAATTTCTCCCATTTGTATGTATGTGATGGAGATAACTAGGAGTAAACTTCAGTTTCCATTTTTTGCATGAATAGTTGTAGTTGTAACTAAAAATAGTTTAGAGTTTAGTTAATATATTATGCTATTTTATATGTGAATAGATCAGGGATTATTTTAGTTTTTTTTTTTTTTCTTTTGTTTATCTACTATTAAAATCTACTTTAGACCTCTATTTAGAGAGATTTTTGTAATATTTTTTATTATCAGAGAAATATTGAATAAAATATTTTTGTTGCTATAAATGTTTGGACACTCTGCTTTTCCCCTATTTTATTGTTTTTCTCTTCCAACAAATTATTATCATAGCATTGGGTCATGGGTTCGAACCCCCTCGGGTGACATTGAGGGGGAGATTGTTGGCAAATGGTCAACACTCCCCTCAATATTCATGAAAAGGGATTAATTGCCTCCTATATGATCCATGTCTCTAATGTTTGTATCGGGCATTGATAGATCGATCTTGTGACACAACGACACATGTGAGCCAACAATTTTTAAGGATAAGAGTTTTCTACACTAGGCTTTCAATAAATCGCTTTCACCTTCTAATTTTGTGAAGAAAGTAAAACACCAAACACAAATGCATTTGAAGGAAAGAAAGATGTGGCGTACAAGCTATCAAGGAAGCAATAAAGTTTGTCTTTTTATTACAAGCATAAGTTCAAGTTCTCATTTCATATGAATCTGTAGATCCAAAATCAATTCTTTTGATATGTGAATTATAAAAAAGTTTCCATTTCATTTCTCTTTCAATAATTCTTGTACAATATAGATGTATATATTTCATATAAATTTAGGGAATACAAATATTTATATTGATTGTTGTGTGTCTTATTTCTTACTACAACATACCATTTCAACCAGCTTTACAGGCTTTTCAAGATGGCTCTATTTAAACATGAGGTGATTTATCACAATAATTTGTTATAAATAAGTTTAATAAAAATATTGATAAGGTGGATTTTTTAATTTAAATGATGATAAAGCAAAGTGGCTAGAACAATAGAACAGTTTAAATAATTTGTATATTTTGTTGAACATATCACATGTGAGAGTGAGTATTATAACAATAGTCGGTAAATTGAATCCAATGCAAAAAATATTTATAAATAATAGAGAACAATAAATTCAATACAATTCTAATATGAAAAATAAATAGACACTGGGAAAAAAATCTCCTCTTACTTACATTACTTACATCAACTCCTATCTGCATATCAATACCATGACATTACAATTAAATTAATAAAAAATATTAAGAAAACTCCATTAATATTTGATTAATATTTGATATTTTCAATATGTTCAAAAAATTAAATACATTTAAAAAGTATACTCAAAATTAATAAGAGTATATCTGAATTCAATTGTACATAATTTTCTTATTAATTTTAACATTATAATAAATTCTCATAATTGTATTAAATCATCATATCTTAATTTAAAATTAATTAATTGTATTCTATATTAAAATTATTAATATAAATCATGGAATGTGATGTAAAATATTGATGTAAACAAGTTCTACACAATCAAATTTAAAAAATATGAATTATACAATATTTTATATAAATTAAATCATAAATTTTATTATCAAAGTTAAGATAGAGTTCTTACTTGTAAGGCCGGATACAAAAATTATTTTATAAATATATGAATGTGGCATTCATTAGGGGAGAGGGGCCTATAGTGGAGCACCCTAACTTCGCCTTTCTCAAAATCCTATGTGGAAATTTTAAATCACTTCCAATTTTGTACAATAGTTTATTTGGCAACTCACATGCTTCTATATTTCGTTTTAGGGCCACATCATGAAATATGATGCCACATCAACATGCTTTTTGTTGGGATATCCAAAAATGCCCCCCAAAAAAGTGAGACCGATAGTGGTGCACTAAGTCATGTTTTATTGGTGCGCTGATGTGGCATCACATGATTTGTCAGTTTGTGTACTTTATGGATAAAAAGTGTTTTCTAATTGGATATTAAGGTGCTCCACTATGAGGCCCACTAAGGACTACTTCTAACCCCACTATTGGGTCCTGCTCCACTATGGGTCCCTCTCCCCTAAATCAGGTGAGAAATAATGTTAGAATAAAATAACAAATATTTTCTGCTGTGTATCAAATCATAGGTTAATGAATTTGACTTAAAACTACATCCTTCAGTGTAAAGCTCAACGATGGATGAATAGTGACTAAACTTCAGTGCGCACAATGCTGAATTTTATACTTAGTGAATTAATTTGCGTCGTCAAACAAGGAAATGTGATTTAACTTGTTTCGCTCCATCATATTCATCGACCTTCGCCACGATGTGTCGATGAGAACCATCCCAACAACAAAACTCAAAGGACATTAATATACCTCATAATAATAGAGGGGTTAACTACAATCAGGTAATATGCCTGATTTAGTTATCTCTGTTTGTTAAGCTGTGGTACCTACCAACTTATACAATGTTCGATGGGAGGGAAGAATGGAACGAGAAAGTCTTGATGAACGTAATTTATCAAAATATTAAATTGAATAATTTGTTGAAACCTAAAGTGATCTGTTACTGCCAAATAGAAAATGACTGTCTGGGATAATATCTGATTCAATCGGCCCATGTTTCCAAAAAAATTCGACAGACTAAAATATGCCAGTCATGGACATGTTCCTTATAAGTGATACACTTCAGAATAAAGTATTACTAGTCATCTGGGCAAAATAGCAAAATAACTATTTGGCAACATGGATTGTACCAAGTCTAATCAATATGGTTCTTATAGATTCCGATTTATTCATCATGAAAATAAAGTATATCTATGCACTGACAAGTGTAATGCCAATTCTCAAAAATATAAACAATTGCATATGGTATGTCACGTAGTGAGAAGGCTGCGTTTAACAGACATATAGACAGAAGCTCTTATCTTGTCATAACATATTTATAATCCCTTGTCACCTCATGCACACCCAAAATAGTTAAAGATTGGCCCAAAATTGTAGAATACATTAGCCAGTTGACAATACTCTGAAGGAAACTATATTATATTTGGCTAGTTAAACTGGCCCAAAAAGAAGCCTTAATTTACAAGTAGTAGATTTCCTTAACGATTCCAAGGATATTTACACATAATTTTAGAAATTTTAGCATGCTTCGGCGCCTGACTGAGTGCGGGCAGGGTCGTTTAGGGGCTTTCCAGAGAGCAGGCAATCGATAGTGTATTGTTGTTGCCCGTAGGTATTCCAGCAGAAGGGATCCTTGTGATATGCAACGGCAGGTTTGAGTTGAATGTCCAGCAACTTCAAATCAGTGCATGGGACATCATTACTACAGGCCATATAAAGTGGTTTGTCCATGTATGTGCCAATTATTTTCTCATATGTCACGTCCGTTATAAATACTGCCGATGTTCTATTGGGGCACGACTTCTTATCACAGTAATATTGATCAATATCTATGGGCACTCTCACGTTAGAAACTTGTATGTTGGAGAATGACACGCCTTTAACTGATCCAACTCCCCCCTGTAGTAAAAGTATACATTAAGAGGAATAAGAAAATCTCTGAGATAGGTTTACCAATATGAAAATTTATATTGTAGGATAGATGTGTTTATTCCCAGACCTGCCATGTTTTGATTCGAACGCCATTTAAAGTATCTTGAATATTACTGTCATAAATGCTGACATTTGAAACACAGGCCTTTGTTCCATCTTTTCCCAGTCCTCCAATACTGCAGTTAAGATATATAAATCAAACTGATGGATTTCTAATGAAGACTAACAACAGATTATTAGGAAAAGTTCTTCAGAGTATAGATACCTGATACCGTGACCAGGGCCGCAGTTTATATTGTGCACACGGATGCCGGAGCACCCTGTTTGAATCGAAACACAATCATCTCCTGTTCGTTCATACATCAACTCACAATTAGCCGTGTAAATTGTAAACAATGAACGTCTACATTACCATTTTATTAAATATAACAGACTTTTTGGAATCTTAATTCTCATACCGCATGCCATTGAGGAATGGTGAATTTCAACATCGCGAGAGTTTTGGAGATGAATTCCGTCTGTATTTGGGCTATCCGCAGGAGAGGAGATTGTCACGCCAACGACTTTAACAGAAGTGCAACTGTCAAACTTGAGATGACATAGGGGACTGTTTTTTATGGTTATGTCTTGCACGCTCACGTAATAGCTTCCGTAGAATCGCAAAGCCTGTAAATATAGCCAATACTTCTACTAAATAGATATGGTAGCTAACTTATGTTCAAAGGAAAAGAAATATAATAGGTAACAGACTAAAGCTCTGTTTACGTTAGTATACGGAACATCATTTCTGACGGGGATTGCTTTTGCTAAAAATGGATAACGAACTGTAGAACATTTAAGAAGTTAACTTGTTTCTAACGACTCACCGTGGGCTTGACGCTTGGTAAGTTGTTCCCCATTGTGCTATCATCCTGACCCACAAAAAAACTAATCTTTTTCGATTAAGTTAAATATATTTCCTTGTTCACAACCAAACAAAATGTGAAATACGAATTTATGTGTACCTCATCACTGTACTCGGAAAGCTTCCACCAGGCAGCTCCCTGTCCGTCTATAACTCCGCTACCGACGATAGAAATCCTATTGAGTTTTGAGAAATTTATCCATTCCAACAAATTCGAAGCCCAAGCTCGGGCATTGACTGGAGCAATAATACTTCCATCAACCTGCCAAAGTTAAAAGGATTCTTAGATGTAATTTGGCTTGACTATTGAACTGGTTTTCAATTCTATTCATGAATGCTGAACTATCATTTGACTGTTTCGGTCTTCGGTCTGTAATACCTTAAAGACGATGTTTGATTGACAGGGTCCAGAAAAAGTAATTGGGCCAACAAGAAAGCGATAACCAGCTGGAATGAGTAGTGTACACGACTCCTTCCCACAGACTGCTTGCCACGCCGCTTGAAATGCCTGCATGTTTCAACAAGGTTACCAGCAACGCCTTCGAATTCTGTATCAAATATAAAACAACTAGTAAAAGTCATGCCAATATAGAACATAATTAAGAAAAGCATAATGACCTTCGTATCATCTGTGATTCCATCACCCTTGGCACCCAAGGATGTAACGTCAACGATGTTGGAGTCCTCGTAAGAAGTAGGGGATGCAACCAGAGATGTGAGAGCTGCCCTTGAGCCAAAGCACCGCGGAATCCTCAAATCCAACACAAGTACAATGACAACCGAAAGCCTCAAAATTAGACCCATCATATATTTGCTTTTGATTTTCTAAGCTATCAATCCTATTGCTCTACACAAGGCTATGTATGGGAAGAAGTTATCAAAGCTAGCCTTATATAAGCCTGGAGAGATTCCAGTCACGGGTGTTCATTGGAGAAAACATCAAACATGCATGATTGGACAAGCCCAGGAAGCACTCGCATCACCAGTTTTATTTATAGCTCACACTTCTTCAACTGTTCAGCCTTCACATGTGACCCCCATTGCACCGTTCTAATTTTCACTAAGCTGTTTAAAATGGAATAGAGGTTTAATCATACTACATGCAAATGGACAAGGCAGCGGATTACGTTAGCTAATTTCCTTATCGTTGTTTTCTTAGTATTCAATACAAACACTCGTGTCGAGCGCTAAAGAGCGTAGATTTCAACATATTTCATCTGAAAAATGAGTAAACAATTTGAAGTACAAAGTGGCGCAATTTGTGGTCATAAGAAAAAACTAAGTCATCTTTGTGGGATCCGCTACCTTGAAAAACCTGCAATAGCACGGGTGATCGTGTGGATTGCAAACGACTGATTGACGTATGATATCACATCACGAGGACGCGAGGCCAGATGCATTGACATAGTGATTTTGTTGATAGAATAAATGAATCTGGCAGCGAAGAGCAAATCCGTGGTCAGTATTACTTGCAATTTCTTTGTCTAGGAGTTCGTGTCTGATAGTGCATAGACAAAATATATGATTACAAAATTGGCTCGTATTGTTGAGGACGTTAGAATGGACCCACCTTTCAGTTGTTAGAAGCCCAAGCGACCATGCTTCTACTTCTCTGAGTTAGCTCGTACTGGTTGCAATCACTGTCCAAATACGAAGGAATTGGTGGGTCTCGGGTTACGTAGGTTTGTGTTCGACCATGATCATTCAGACGACATACTTCATCAAGATGCAGCTGATTTGGCTAGGAAACCGATAATTAGAAGTGTGGAGATAAGCTTTTCTATCTTTATTTAAACGCATTGCTCACTGTTGGAAAACAATCTCGTGACTTGTTATTCTAGATTTGAAGTTTGGGAATTCTAAGTTAACAAACGTACAAGAAAGAACTGTTTACCCACGTGAAAATTTTGTCATATTTGAGTTCATTACGCCGCGCTGACGGCCGAACTGCGATTTGGTAGATCTTAAAAATAGCAATATATATAAAGGAGGAAAGACAGAAATCGACGCAAAAATATTTATATATTTTAATAAAATTAATATAGCTCGATAGCGTTTAGTTTTTTCCATAAGGGACTGCTGTTCGTTGCGACATATATATTCACTGAGTTATATTATCTTTCTTGATTCACGAGAAAAAATTGTGTTTTTATTGCAAAGTATGTTGATTAGAGAAGTTACCTAAGTTTTTAACATTTAGACTGGATGAGTTGAGTTAGTGTCACGGTTTAGATTTGATGGCCATGCAATTATATTTATATCTTTTATTTTATAAAGTATAATTAAATTTTTTTAATGATATATTATTTGAAAGGAAAGGTTTTTAAATTCTTGAATTTCATTAAAACAATTGTATAAACATATATAAAATGTATATAATTTATAATGACTTTAAAATATTATATTAATATTCATTATTTATTATATTTGCACAATTAAAATCTCGTATTTCTATTCTTTTTCAAATTAGTAAATAAAATATTTGCTCAGAGTAAACAACATTTTGTAAAGAATTATATTCACTAATTTTATTTGTTCCATCATATCTATTAAGGTGGGGCCAAGGTGAGAGGCACCAGAGAGTCATCTTTATAATGGTGGCATGTAATAAACTATTTTATTGGACATTCTTTTAACCATTTATTTTAGTATGCTCGTAAAAGTCAAAACATATCATTGAACTAATCTAGAATTCAATTTCAAGATAAAGATAAAACATTGATTTGTCAACTTAAAGTATATAAAGTACCAATTACATATATGAGA
The DNA here is from genome assembly GCA_007258455.2 of Sequoia sempervirens. NCBI lineage: Eukaryota > Viridiplantae > Streptophyta > Pinopsida > Cupressales > Cupressaceae > Sequoia > Sequoia sempervirens. The sequence continues at coordinate 156,121,815 of VDFB02058242.1, read as the reverse complement.
GAACATTTTTAAGAGAACACACACACCTCTTCATAGAATATATGCAATAACCCCTTAGACTATAGCATCCACCTAGAGGGAAATAGTATGTAAGATTTAAAGACACTTTCACAGAAATAATCATCATTAAAAATATTTAATTTAAGCAAGGTCAACCATCAAATTTTAGGCCTTGATCAATATGTTTTAAGTTCTAACATAAGTAAAACCTAAAACAGATAAAAGGTCCATACATTCATATGTAAAGTTATTCTTAAACCACATTCAATTCAATGGTCTAAGCTAAATTTTAACTAATATAGTATGACAACAAATTATCATTTTTGGTAGGATGAATTATAAAATTATTTTTTACTGACTTGTGAAGAGTGTGATATTTAAGTATAGTGAAAATATGTATATGTGAAGGGGTTGATAAATATTGGAAAATCGAAGAGAATTTACACTTACACAATAAAAAACTCAAAATAATAATTATAACATTGATTTCATTCAAGGATGTAGTAAAACATGGCCTTTATAAAGCCTTTAGAAGATAACTTTCTAAACTACTATCTTATGTGAATATAACTAAATATTTAATAACAAAAATTAAAAAAAGTAATTAATGTGAATTTATTGAGTTAAGCCTTAATATTCCAACACCCCCCTAAGGTTTACATTCCACACAATTAAAAATGTTGATTGAAATAAATAAATATATATTCTTTAGAAGAATTTCTTTAAAAATAAATCTTCAACCAAGTGTAACTCCATTAAATTTCCTCATAACCCTTAGAAAGGTGTAGCTCTGAAGATGAATTCTCAAGCTCATGGATGACCACCTCCCTGAACTCCCAAATCATTGATCCCCAAAATCATTGGACAACAATTTTTTTCTCCAACAAGTTTTCTAATGTAGTCAAGGATCAGGTATCCTTTTCATAGGATTTAACCCACCATAAATTGTCCACCTTCACTAGAAATCATCTTCACTTGCACTCATATCTTCACATTAAATTTTATAAAAAAATAATTACTTCATCTCTTATTCTTGCAAACACCACATTGCCAACATTAACAAAATTATATTTTTCACTCATTATTTTTTCTTCAAATTTTCCTTATTTGGAAATAAATTATCAATATATTTTTTAAGTAACTCCTCTTCCTTATCTATCTCTATAAACACCTTTGGTTCAACCATTTTAACTTTTTCTCCTCCCTCACTTTGAGCTTTTGGTACCCCATCAAGGAACTCATCTTCACATTGATCCGCATTGATCAAAATTTTCATATCCTCTAAAATATTTATTTCAATACCACGACTCTAAAACAAATCAACATATTTTCTTCTCATTTTGTTTGTGTACAAATCAATATCAATTTTTTTAGCTTTGTTTCTTCATTATTTTAATCTTCTCCATTCTTAACTACAACAATATCTCATTTTCTATTCTTCATCATCCTTTGGTATGAGGACTCCAACTTCTCGATCTTTACCTTCTTCCTTATCTACAAACAAAATAAATTGACGTAAATCAAGGTTTTCATCATCACCCTTCTTTTTTACAATCTCATTCATCAACACATACATGCCTTTAGAAAGACATGTTTCAACTAGAATCATATTATTTTCTTCTTTCATGCCACCTAGATAACATTCCCCATTATTTTTTATCACATATACTATGAATTTTCAATGTTGGATAGCCTTAGACGTCTTTTGGCTTAAATGTAACTCTATCATCATCTTGAGGGTTTTCTTCCTTCGACAGTGCTCCATAGCTATCCACTCAATTAGCCTCTTCAACACAATATTTATCCTCTTTCCCAAATATATCTTCACTCTCAACTATTTGCAACAAAATCACTCACATTAAGTAGCTATCCTCTATCTGACAAAGATCATAGAAGATTCACCTCTCAAAACTTCATCTACCCACTTTTCTGTAATGGAGGACATTTGCACACCTTCTATGCAACCTTATTCTCTATACAAGGATATAAATATGGCCTCATACACAACACATTCCCTCGGGCTTTTTTTAGTTACAAGAATCTATCATACTTGCAACATTATTGTTATATCTCTTCATAAGAACAACATGGAAACATACCTCAAGCCTAAAACCCTTCCCCTCACATGCATTGAACTAACATCAAACCTCACTTCGATACTAATTGATGTAGTCAAGGATCAAGAACCAATTGAGGGGAAACCAATCTAAGTAGCTACTCACACATTCACTTATAGAAAATAATCAATTCAAACATACATGAACTTATTCCTAATTTAAATACACATTATAAAAAAAAAAAAACTTAGAATATCTTCATTAATCAATTATAGATCTCATACTCACCTCAAATATAAACTGTCTAGCAATAAGAGTTCTTTTGCAATCCTTTTAATATCACATGTATCACTCTCACTGTTACACTACTCTTAATCACAAATTTATCACTCTTATACATCAATAGGATTTGGCATTAGAAAAATAGGAAAATACCTCCTTATCATTTATTCAATCTATTAGGATTTTCATCCAAGATCATGGCAACAAAAACCTTGTTCTTCAACAAAAACACTTGCACACAATGATTAGCCTAATTCTTAATAGAGTTAATTGAAATGTGCAATATGAGTGTGGACATCAAATCTGCAAATGGTTAACAATCTCAACATAATATCATCATGTTAGTCCTTAGAAAAACATTAGATTTGAAATCCCTATGAAATGCTTGACTATGATGAAATATGCAAATTAGATAAACAAAGATAATCAAATGTAAGCATGTAAAAACATAATCAAAACTTTATTCCATATTGGATTGGTGTTATTGTTGAAAATAGCCCTTTCCCTATCCTTGATAGACAAGCTTAGATGATGATGATAAGATGGACAAGATTAGCTCTCCACTGAAGAGAGTAACCTCGTATGAGATTGGAGATGAAAATGCTAAGATTATGGAGTGGATGAACAAAATCAGTTCTCAGTTTAAAAGAGTGACTTTGCATTAGCTTTGTGGAGGATTTGCTTGAGGATGAAGCCTCTATTTGAATGTTTTCAAATGCTAAGAGAGCCAAACATGGAGGATGTGGGACTAAGATTGGACAAATGAGAGGAAGACACTTGTCAAGTGGTGAGTGGTTGATGCATGTGCAAGATTTGGGAAATGTGCCCATGAGGGAGAATTTGAATTCAAATTTGGCAATAAAATTTAGAGAGGGGGACAAGAAAAGGAGCAATAAATGCTATGTTGGAGGGACAAATCAACTTGTCATTTTTTTCAAACCTTGAGGGAATATTCCCCATAAATGCCATGTTGAGTGAAAATGAGGGTTTAAATAAATCAATAAATGGATTTATTTGTGCAAGTGGCATAATCTAGAGAATGCAAATGGGTAAGATTAGCATTTAATCGTGGTTAGATTAAATTAATGATGATTAAGTTAGTTTGACTTTCATGATTTAAATGTTTGATTTATTTAAATCAGAAAAGGATGAAATATGGATTGGATTTAATTAAATAAATGTTTGATTTATTTAATTAAAGGGATGATGTTAGGATCAAGTTTGATTCATTTGATTTAAGCTAATGACTTTAGGAGATGAGATTACCTAATGAATGTATAAAGGTGAATTTGATCAATCGATGAATGGATCTAATGTGAAATCTAGTTTAGTTAATGAATAATCCTGATTGAATGCACAATGTTAATTTTGCATGCCTACATTTTGCCCCTCTTTGAAGCAATGTACTTGTTGTATTGGTTCAAAGAATAAACTTGCCGTGATCAAAATCAAAAAATTTCTAATTTTTTGGATGCCCCAGTGGAAAGAAGTACACTGGTACATTGCCCCCTCGAGAGATCGAGCAAAAAGATTTGATTTGAGGGTCGATCTCACGATAAAGAGGTTCAAAATGGATGGTTATGGACGATGATGCAAATGAGATGATTTCAAGATGCTTGGAATAACAAATCTATATTATCCTAAACAACTTAAATGATGATATGATATGAGATGGATGAGATTGATGATGTGATATGCTATGATTATGCAAATGTATGATTTTATGCAGATGCTTAGACTAACAGATCTATATTATGATGATAAAAATGCATGTGAGATGATCGATGTTTCTATTATGATATGAATGATATGTGGCATGCTGGCGGTTTTGTGGATGCAGAATGGATGCATGATGGATGCATTGGTGATGATGATGTTAGTGCGGAAATGAGATGATGACAAGAGGATCCAACAAGTCCATGATTTGAGGAGACTTTATTAGAGATGATGATGATGATAGATGGATGATTCGCTTATCAAGGATTGGGATTTTAAAAGGGCTACTTACCTTATGTTTGATTACACATGTAGATATGGTGCATCAAGGTATAAAGAACCAGGATGGCGTTGTACCTAGTGTGATGGACTTTGACTCGACAAACAAATAGGAGTATTCTTGTTCACACTTGACATACAGAAACCTTGCTAGGGTGTATCTAACAAAGCAAGTATTCGCCAAGTTATTTTACAAGAACATCCAACAAGCACAACAGACAAAAGATAATTTCCTGATTTATTTTGCCCCCATTCCCATTCCCCTCAACCTCTTCATTCGGATATCACTGGAGGGGTCCCCTTTGAACGGAGCGAATAAGATGGGAATCAGTACAGTGCTTGATCGGCCAAGCGTACTACTTTGCACCAAAGCTCAATGTTCTTCATACCTCTAGCCAAAGGGATTTGTTTTGATAGGATAAGAATCCAAGTGATATCCAAAATTATGCCCATTGTCGGAATGATATATCCTAGGACATGCATTGTAGAGGATGATGATGGTTTGATAAGTTGATTGATAGGATATTGATATAAGGTTGATTGACATGTCTAAAAATGATCAAGAGTTTGATTTTGTTTTAAAGGTTTGTTGTTTGCTTTTGATTTTACGATTGAAGATTGATTTTGTTGATTGTTGTGATTGTTTCTGTTTGTGTTGCCAAAGGATGAAGGTGATGATTAGTTTATTATGGATGATTGATTATCGTGGGTGAAAGCGAAATGATTTGGATGGATTTTTTCAAATATTTGGATGTTTTTGACGTTTTTGGAATGTTTTGAGGCTGTTTTTTGGGTTTTTGGATTTTTCAAATGTTTTGATTTTTGATTTTTTCAAATGTTTTTGGATTTTCTGTCTTTTGAATGTTTTTGGTTTTGATGTTTTTCAAATGTTTTTGGATTTTGTTGTTTTTTGAATGTTTTTGGATTTTGATGTTTTTTTAATGTTTTTGGATTTTGATGTCTTGGGGGCTGATTAGAGATGAGCCTTGCCTATGTTTAAGCTTAGAGATGACATAGTTCGGATTCCAATGTTTTTTATGTTTTTCTAACTTTCTGACTTGTTTTCAGATTTTGATATGTTTTGAATGTTTTTTGATTTTTTGATTTTTTGATGTTTTTGGATTTTCGCATGATTTTGACGATTTGGATATGGACATGTGTGACAATATCAGTGCTCTGTTTGGGATTTTGTTGAAGACCAAGCTAAGGTTGATTGATCAAATCGATGGATTAATGATGATGATACCCTTGTTGAGGATACACAACAATGCAAGGATTGATGATGATAACATTGTTGAGGATGCACAACAATGCAAGGATTGATGATGATAACATTGTTGAGGATGTACAACAATGCAAGGATAGTGTTAAGCAACACAATGATTGAGATGGATATCCTGAGATTATGATTTTTTGATTGGATTTGATTGATCATGATTGATGAAGCTTGATTTAGAACAAAATTTATTCGAATGATTTGAAGTGACATTTGAAGGGTGCATTTGACGTGACTGATATTGATTGTTTGGATCGATGTTTGAAGATGAAGACTAATAATGAAGATCTTCTTGTCAAAATATGCCATGGGCTAGTGATTTGGATTCTAGATCACAAATGCGTTGACCAAATTGGTTTAATGTTTTCCAATGTTCGGATCGCCACATAAGTTGGAGGATATAGATCAAGTTTTATTCTTGAAGCAAGATTTAAATATCTGCCCCCAATGTCTAGCAATGTATGGAATAGGATGGATGCTTGGATAAGCGTGTGGATGGATGGATATTGTAAGCATGCAAAGGATGCCAGGGATTATCTTGTGATAAGATAAGGTGTTCAAATAAGGAATGCTCATTTGGATAATGCTTCATGGCTCAGATAATGCTACATAGGATAAGATCAATGAAAACGGCCCATGTCAAGATATTTACCATAAGCAAGCGTAAAGTGTGCCCCAAAATTTCAAGATCAAGATAACTTGGACTATGGATGAAGATGGATGAAAATGGATTGGATCAATGGTCTATGGATGGGTGGATTTATTATGGATAAGATGGATGGAATGATGGCTTTATTATGGATGGGATGAGATGCTTTCACCGGAAGTGGTGCACGTAGATGCTTGATTCCACACATGACGCCTGTTTGCTAGGTTTTCATCATGGTCTTGCCCAAAGCGCCACTAATGCGGTTTTCACTAGAGGATGATTTTTCTCTTTACTATTTTCAATCCTTTTCTGATTTTTTTTGGATTTTCATATTTTTTGCTTTTTTTGTATTATCTGAAAGATTTTAAGCTCATGTTGAATCACAAGGTTTTGCTAATGTAGATGCCCCTATCATAATGTGCCATCAATATCCTACCTGAAGGAGCTACTTTGCTAAGATACATGCACTTGAATGTAGCTTTTGGGATTCCTGATTTGTTTCGTTGATACCAGGGTTGACTTTGTCTTGGTGTGCACGTCATGATAGAGTGCCTTCTGAATCCTTATGGTGAAGGGTTGTTGCCAATACATGGTTAATTTGAGAATTGGATATCATGCATGGAGGTGTCTATGGAGTGCGTAAATAGGGATAAAAGATGGATTGGTTGACAGTTTGGAGCTTTTGACTCTCCAAACTTGGGAAGGTGAACAATGATGGGTGGATACGGAAGTGTGCATGGAATTAGGACCAACTGCTTGATACACTTTATATGTCGCTTGAAAAGCTTACTTTTTCTTTTGTGGACATCTTTGATGGAGTTTGATAGGGATAATCTTTCTTTGTATGCTTTGGTATCCATATGTATTTGATTTATCCATTATGCTTTCCAGCTCCTTTTTCTTTGATAGCATTCTTCGTAGTATGATTTAATTCTTTCTTTTGATGTTGGTCCCAATTCATGGATGGGGTGATGGGTGGATGAAGATTTATGATGTGGCTAGTTGTAGTATTGGCATCTGTTTCATCATAAGGATTCTTCATGCTCCCTATGTTGATGTTTGCTTGAGATGAAGTTGCCCCCAGTATGGTGGTAGTAGCACCTTCATTCATTCATTTGGCTTGCTTTGAGATGTTTTATTCAATAAACCTGCTCTGACGAATGACCACTATAGATGATGTTGTTTCAATTTGTTGCTCTGCTAACTCTAGATTATACTGCTCTGTCTGACTTGCTTCCTTGAGTGGATAATGTTCGATATCTTTATTCATCATGTCCTTAGTCTATATTTGTGATATATCTAATACTGTTGTTGACAACTCTGTTTGACCAAAGGAATTAATAATCTGCTCTTTTTGTGTAATAGAATCTTGTTCTAGCTAAAGATCATCTACGTTTCCATCCATAGAAAGCATCCCATGGGTAGATGGAGAAGTATGCACTACACGGATATGATCATCTTCCATAGATAGGAGAGTGTCCATTAGATTATTGTAGTATCTTGAAGACACAAATTCTTGTTCTTGAATGTTTTCAAAGTTGCTTTCGACATGCTTTGGATCAACTTCTTGACATAGGTCAATTCCAAAGGATGGATTGTTTATTAGGGGTTCTTGGATTTCATCATTAGACATGGTAAGTGGTTCAATATCTTCAAGTGTCGAGTTCAGGGTTCCTTCAATATATGTAATGATGAGGTCGAAGGAGGTCAACATGTCTTGGAAAGAACCATTACTAGACTTTGGTGAAGGATTTTGATCATGCTCTGGCATAAATGCTTGAGATATATCCTCTAACTCATAAGGCAATGTAGAGACATTTTCAATATGATCATTGGTCAACAGATCGTGCATTATGTCAATTGGATCAAATAATCCTAACACTCCTTGAAAGAGATCACTAAAAAGTGGCTCTTGATGTATGGTGAGTTGATCATTAGATGGGATAGAAACATCTTCAATGTGCTCCTTAATTGAGAGATTTTGAACATTGTTTTCAACAATTGTGGTGGGAAGATTGTGAATGTCTTCGACCATAGAGTCAAGTGATGTTGATATTTCTTGAATTGGCTCCTTGTCAAGTATTGTTGGTGGATTTTGATCGTGATTCAAAAGTGACTCTTGACATACGCCGATTTGATCATTAGATGAAGTAGACATAGCTTCAAGGTGCTCAATGATGGATTGATCTTGATCCTTGTTCTCAACAGTTATCATTTTTTGTGTTTGTTGAGTAGCTTGTGTTTGAGAGGCTTGGGCAGCTTGAGAGGCTTGTTGCACTTGTCAAGCTTGTCTTGCTTGTTGTGTGGCTAGATATTGTAGGATGGCCTTTTGGTATGATTGGTGAGCTTTTAGAGTAATGTCATATTGTCTTGCTGCATTTGCTTTTGGTGGTAGTGGTGGTGGATTCAGAATTGCATTGGATATAGTGATGAGTCACTGAGATATGTTTGGAGTGATCATGGTAATGAGGGGTTGAGATGTGATGGGTGTGATAGGGGTGGATGGAGTGATCAAAGTGATAGAGATGGTTGGATTGACCAAGGTGATAGGTCCTTGGGAAACCATATTTTGATTTGGGATCAGTGTTGTTGTTTGATTAGATACCTTCCATTAGCATGATGTTGACAGTACATTCAAAGGATTTGACATGATGGCTTGATTGGCATTAGGTGGATTGATTTGAATGGAGTGATTGGTGCTAGGTAAAGGAGGAAGCCCTAAACCAATGAATGATGTTGGTAATGGTGGTGGAGATTTCCCTTGGTGTAATGCCTCAACTATTTTGGAAAGTGTCGCAATTTGATCTCGCCAAATTTTTTCTTGATTTCGATCTTAACTCCTTTGATATAGTTGATTTGGCTCTTGTTTAAGTAGATTTGGAGTGTGTAGTTGTGTTTGATTTTGGACAATATTCTAATTTGTGATGACACTCAGATTTGGCATGATAGGTTGAAATTGACCATTGTTCATGTTTGGGATATTCATATGATCTGGAAATGTATCCATCCCAAATTTTGCCAAATTCATGTTTTGAAAACTTGTACTAGGTATGTTCTCCTTTGGCATGTAGGGATTTGGTGGGATGATGTTGTTCGTTTGAAGGCTCATGCTTTGATTGTTCGGTTGAAAGACTTGTAGGCTTGGATTTAGATTTACCATCAGGAAATGTGTTCCAATCTTTGATTTTGGAACACTCACACTTGTTGTACCATTGATGTTTGTCAAAGGTAATGATCCCATGTACGGTTTGTATAGATGTGAGTGTTGATAATCAATCGGCGTTGTAAGGCTTTGAAAGTTCAATTGATTTGGATTACTCATGATGTATTGATCAAGTTTGTATTCCATGTTCTCCTTGTGTTGTGACCTTGTTGCAAAAGTGACCTCTAAGGTTCTTAGGACCAATGATGGGATGATGGATGGGTGAGTGAAATGAGTGTTGAACGTTTAGGGTTTTTCAATCAATGCTAGACTTGGGGCTTGATTTTGATTGTTTGATTTGGATGATGAACTTGTAAACCCTAAGATGTTGGATGTGATTTTAGGATGAACTTGTTCAAAGGAATGCTAATTTAACTAGAGGTAGGAGAAAGAGTGCATTCCCATACTCCTAACTAAACAATTTGATTTTGATGATTTTCCCAAGTCTAGAATGATGTTTCAAAAACTCTAAAGTTGCTTGTGGGATGGAGACAACAAATGTTTGGATGGATGAAGTGTTTGATTTGATCCTAAAAGACTTAGAGAGACATTGTTTACTAGGCCAAGGTATTGAAGAACACACTTTTCTTTAAGATCAATCAAAAGACCAATATGACCAAAAGATATCAAGCACATGTGTGGGTTCCAATTTGTTATCTTTGCTTAATGAGTTCTTTTTACCAAAAATAGACACTTGATTAGTTTTCAAACTGAATGTTCAATGTCTCAAATTCGTCTCATTTCACAAGGTATATTATGCGAAACTTTGATGAATTTAAGGCAAAGATTACCTATTATTTAACCAAGTCATTGACCTTGATGCCAACTGTTAAATGACCATTGAGGTGAGATCAAAATTATCCCAATGTCAAAAAGGTAGCACATGAGGTTTACCAAATAACTTGGTAACCTCCAGAGGTCTAAAAGGTTGCACATTTAGTTAAACAATATGTTGTCTAACCTCATCAACATAAGTACACTTACGTATAGTGAATAGATAAATTATTCACTATAACACTCCCCTTAAGTGATACTTGGGGAAATTGCAAAAGTGAAAATAGATAGAAATGAGTCCCAGTTAAGAGGCCATGTGTAGGTTCCCATGTACAATGCATTCTCTCACAAACAAAGAAAAAGGAGAAAACCTAGCGGGAACAAAACTCATCTCCAAGAAAAGAGAAAGAGAAGGATTTAAGACCTTCTAAAAAGATGTCCCTTGATTATAGGAACATGATGATGATGAACTCCTAAAGTATGTCAAAGTTGTAAAATATATGAAAGATGAACTAGTGTTTGTTGGAATAATTGAATCTCCAAGAAATGTGGATCAAGATAAGAGATACAAAATAATGTATGAGTGAACATATGCATACTACTCAACCATGCTGACAAAGTTAATCAAACTATGTGCAATTGAAAATATAGATATTAATGTAATTAGGAGTACTAGAATCTTAAAAAATATGATCCACCATAATAATCCCTCATACAAGAGATCAAGATAGAAGGTTCATGAGAACTCCCAAAAAGAAGATTCCCCCACTACTTCATTGAAAGAATCATTAGTATAACACATTATAGTCCCCCCTTAATTCTAAGAGAAGAATTTTACCAACTAAAATTAGGCACAAGGGTGTGCAAGGAATGTAGTGATGTATAAGAATTTGAAAAAAAGTATGCAAGGCACACACACATGAGGTGAGAATCTTGAGGATCCATTATTTTGATGGCAAAGCAAGGCAACACACACCATAGGTGAGAGTCATGAGGATCCAAAATTGTGAAGTCAAATCAAGGATCTACACAAACCCCCATTACACTTTATAATTCAATGTAAGTACAACATTTCCGAAATTGCCTCCATATGGAATACACATCCAATTTTGTGGCACTTTATGTGAGTGCATTTACAAACTTATTTGTTGTTTGAGTTCTTCAAAGTTTATTTCATGAGGTGGATTAAGAAGAAAAATGCCTTACAAACCTCAATAAATGACAAAAACTAAAAATTAAAACATTCATTAAAATAGCCCCCTTCCATTTGCAAGTTATTGTAAAACGAAAAAAGCCCCATTTGCCAAATTCATTGCAAAAGAAAAAATTGACTCCTCTTTTACAAGTTTTTATCTATGGAAAAAATATTCACCCCCTCCCGCCCTTTAAACACCTTTCCTTTTGCCGAATTCATTGTGAAAAAAAAAAATTGACTCCTCTATTACAAATTTTTAACTATGACAAAAACAATTCACCTCCCCTTTTACAAATTTATTCAATATTTGACCCCCCTTTGAAAATACATGATGGTTTGAACTAACCACAAATGGTTAGAGAATATTTCAAGAATATAATAAATAATATTAGAATAAAATTCTAATGATCATTTATGAAATAAATATTCAAGAAAGGGTCCTATTGAATGTTATCGACCAAGTCAATGGTCGATAGGCAACAAATGTTAGTCAACCATGAAACCCTCTAACCCAGAGACCTACGCTTAGCGGCTTGCTGATGGAGCTTCTAAGATTATGAGGTCGTTGCATAAAATTCTTGGAGGATAGGCTCGGTTTGTGCAGGTGTGTGAAGAATAGAGATGCCTAGTAGATTAAAGGCGTCAATGGAGTGCTAGAGAAGGGGCAGCGTGCGGATTTGAAGCGACATAGATAAGTTAATGCCGGCTCTATAAACAACTAGGACTAAGAATCACATGGGTTTTTTGTGAGCCACGGATAGAGGATTAACGACATGACGATGTAGAGGATTTAAATGTATTGAGGAAATGATTTTCCCAGTGCATATTCAAATGCGTCACGGTGAATTGAACGTGATTCCACGTGGGTCTTCCCAAGAGAAACTATGAACAGTAGGTTTACAACCTTCATCCGGCCTCACCAGATTTTTCTTGACAGATTTGAAATGCCAAGCATGGCATAGACCCTCTGAATCGTGCCTCCAAATCTGGGCTACAACGACTGCGTGGAGGAGTATGGGCACATGCAATCAGATTTGGATGCTTCTTTCACCCTCTTTATTTTATCCTGCAATTGAACAAGTGTGGCCTCTACAACTAGAATGAGGTAGATCGACCTTCACATGCAACAAATGGTTACTGAATGTAAATGTTGCACATAAGACAAAAAAAGAGACCACTGAGATGAGTGAGAAGCCTGATTCGTTCGCCTTTAACACATTATGTAAATTGGTCACGTGAATATGCAGTGTGAATATATAGAAGAGAGGTGGCTAGGCTTTGGAATACTTGCAATGCCTTAGTCAATACCCTCTAGACAATATATGAATGATCCAACAAGCAAGTAACAACTGTCCAAATGAGCCCAAAAATCTCTGCGCTGCCTTAGCAAACGCAATCTGCTACACTGATACAATACCAACATAGGTGTAATATATACAACTGGAAATGGCTGTAGCTCAGCAAGAACATTCATGATGATTCTCTGCAAATAAAACGCATGACTTCTCCAAAATCTTAGTACATGATGGAGATTATTCTTACATGCAATTCAAATTGCATAGAACTCTATATTAGGGTAGATGCAAGTTTTTGGGAAGGGTTTTTTGGGGAAGGGTTTTTATTGTATGTGTTTTGATATTATGTTAGGATTTCCAAACCAGATCATAACAGCAAAAACCTATTGTTTCCACAAAACACACTTGCACATAATGATCAGCCTAATTCACATTAGAGTTAATTGAAATCTACAATATGACATTGCCTATGAAGGAAAGGAAGACAATCCACCTATCATGTGGATTGACAAGTGCACCAAGAAGTGGCACAAATGAGTAGACAAGTATCCTATAGGTGTCAACCTTAGGATCAGTAGGAATGTGCAAACCAACAACCTATTTGACCAAGTCATCAACCTTGATGCTAAGTGTTGAGTGACCTTTCAGGTGAGATGAAAATTCTTCCAGCCTCAAAAAGGTAGCACATGAGGTTTACCAAATAACTTGGTAACCTCTATAAGTCTAAAAGGTTGCACATTCAATTAGAAAGATGTTGTCTAACTTCATCAACCTAAGTACACTTAAGTATAGTGAATAGATAAATTATTCACTCTAACACAATCTTCTCTACACTCATTTATCTATCTATCTCATATATCTTGTCTATAGTTTACGAGGAAGATATTCAAGAAGTTTTATTGATGTTCTCTCCCTCTTGGGAGACTTACCCAAACCCATACTTATTGTTTCCTGTTGAAATAATATTCCACTCAGCTCCCTTCGGGTTCCCCTTTTTTTTGCTGTTCATGCGCTGGCCTGCGCGTCTCCGCGTTTCTTCGGCTTCCCGGCAGGTTTTTGATCTTTCCCTTTGTGTGCATTCCTCGCTTCGCAACTTTGGCAAGTGGCTTCCCTTTTGGCTCTTGAGATGCTGCGCTGGGTGCCCACGTGTCTCGCCTGCGGGGTTTTTCATTTTCTGTTGCTTTATGTTTCCTACGGGTTGCCAAACGGGGCCCACATCTCTATACGTGGCGGTGTAGCGCAATCTTTCCCTAGCAGGAGTAGAGTATGCTGCGGTGGGCTGCGAAGGATTTCTATTGGCCTTCTTTATTTCCTGGCGGGGCCCACCCTCGCTCACGTGTCAGCGGTTCGCGGCTTTTAAAACAACAAAGGGACGAGAGCACCACGGGTTGCGAAACGCGGCCACGCGTCTTTCGCCCCCTTTTCATGCGGCCTTTCCCCGTTTTCAAAGTAGCCTCCGTCCCCTGAACACGTGTCACTTCTCCGCAAGCTCCCGGTCAATGGAGAAGGAGTTTTCATTCGGGCCGCGGTTTGCTGCCACGTGCCTTACATCGATTATCAAAGCAAGCTGTGAGATGGCCGAGTGGGATGGTGTCATTGACTGCTGCTCGTCATGGTTCTCTAAGGCGGTGGACGACACTCGTCGCTTCGAAGCCTGGTTGGGACCACTGCCATCATTTCAAAAGGGCACGTCTGTAACTAACCAACTGGATGCTGTACCCTGATTGGCTGCTCTCATAACGGCATTGGGAATATTCTTATCCGGGCATCATTACGGGGGATTGTGGAATCATTCTGTTACAACTCTCCAGGCGGTGGGATTTTGCTCTCCGGCTATATATACTCCCTCTATTGAGGGAAAAGGGTCCAAGATTTTACAGGAAGAATATTGGTTTTAGCAAGAGACGTCAGGCCTCTTTTGCATGTTTATTTGCAAGATACTTTCAGACTGTGCCTATTGTTCGGCCTTTCTGCTTTTTTATGTCTTGATTAAACTGTGAACTGTGCTTTTTATTGTCTTAAGCATTTCATTTGAGGAGACTTCTATATATTGAAAGAAAACTTGCTGGTCTAAATCATGTCTTAATGACTCTTCTTAGCAGTAAGAATGTATGCAATACTGTTTTATGTCAATTAAATGAATTGTTTATGCTATTGCTTTAAGCTTCCGGTGTTTTGAAACATATCAATAACATTCAGGCCCTTGAGTCTATGATTTATCATGCCTATCAAAAAGCTTTGGCGCATCGCCTTAGATTAATATTTGTTTCATTATATCTGCTTCCTTTTCCCTTTCCAAAAACCATTATATAGAAGAAGCCGGCTTCTTTAAAATCCGGAGGTCACTCAGTTTGGCGCAAAGGGGTCCCCCTTGAACTGAGTTTCCCATAAAGGCACTGTTATCTCATCAATTTTTGGCGTCAATAGTTTGTCCCTTTTTCTGGCACGCCCGGTGGGACCCAAACTAATGAAATCGTCTTCTAAAAGGGTGTATGAGCCATCGGCCTGTAACTAGATCCCAAACTGCAAGTAACCCAGGTTTACTAGTGCCTCCATCCAGGACAGTCCAGGCCGCAAATCAGTTAGTAACCGTTCCATTCCCACCACCCTTTCCTCTCACCATGTTGCCGGCCACGAACAGAAATTATGTAGCATGGGATGCTGGGAGTCCCCTTGTAGCTCCGGTAGCACCTGCTGTTTGGGGTGCCATACCGGTTTCGGCCCTGAAAGCTCTTCCCAAATTCACCAGAGATAACACAAAAATGCCAGCAGAGCATTTGCAGGATGTAGCGGATGTATGCCTAGTACATGGTATCACGGCGCAGAATGTAGCCCTGAGGCTCCTTGCTGCGTCCTTCAAAGGCAAGGCCCTGGAGTGGTACCGAACACTGACTCCTAATACCATTCGCACTTGGGATGACCTCGGAGATCCATTCTATGAAAGGTTTTCAAATGACGGAGATAGTTCTTCGCTATATTATCA